>CM060330.1:44475668-44501180 GCA_030674155.1 Stramonita haemastoma
CGAGCGTGGTTGCCAGTTGGATGGGTGACCGTTTTCGCGCCTTGGCTTCAGTACAGTTCCCCCCAATTCACCCAGCTGTAAATGGGTACCTGCTCTATCTAGGGTCAGGGAAGGTAAAGCAGTGAGGAGAGGAGATGGGCGCCGCCCTCAATATGCTGGCCCCTAGAGAAGCTGAGGTCTCTGATGCCTCACTCCCCTATGACCGCACAGTTTATGGGACACCTTACCTGTACCTTTTTACTAGTGCTCATTTCATTCAAAATACAGGTAGTTCATTTTTGTGTGTAATTAAGGGCTGAAACACTTTTCTTGAAGAGGTCCTCTCCTGTGAAGTTTTTTCTGCTTATCAACTTTCCCCAGGATTTTTTTTTTCATTCTTCTTACTCAGCCAGTGAACAAAAATTTTCTTAGACTTGTAACATCTTGAATGTTGGAGAAAGGTCGATAAAGTGTTTAAAGTTTCCATAAAACTCCTGACCCCCCCCTACCCCCCATGAAATTTGGTAGTGTAGTCAAAAGCATGAAGTTTTTATGCATTATATCATGAAAGAGATGTATTTATTAGGGGTTTGTACAAATGTATTTATTGTTGCGTTTTTTTTTTTTAACTACAGAAAGTTAAACATAGGAGATAGTTTACAGCTTTTTTTTTTTTTAATTCAAGTAGAATAAAATCGTTAATAAACTGTTACATTTAGCAACTTATCCACACAAAAAATTAGTTGCAAAAATAACAAGCAACAGACATAACCCTGCATAAACCCTCGAGGTTGTTAGTCGCTCTACAAACTTAACTCAGTTTCCCCCTGTTTTACCATTTCGCTCATAACACCTTGACTGACGCAGACCTCTCTGTCTACACTCTGACTGCAGGAGAAAAGCCGTTCAGGTGCTCACAGTGTCTGCACAGCTTCGTGTCGAGCGGTGTGCTGAAGGCGCATGCTCGCACCCACTCTGGAGTGAAGAACTACAAATGCCTGGTGTGCGACACTGCCTTCACCACCAACGGCTCCCTGAAGCGACATATGTCCACCCACAGCGAGGTTCGCCCCTTCATGTGTCCCTACTGCCAGAAGACCTTCAAGACCTCCGTCAACTGCAAGAAGCACATGAAGACGCATCGGTGAGAATCGTCTTCTGGTTTGCAGTCTGGGACCTGTTTTCTGGAAAAAAACTTAGAAGTCTGTATTGTTTGTTTAGAAGTGAAGTTGGTGATATTTGTTGGGTTTTTTGTTGTTTGTTGAGTTTTTGTTTTGTTTTTGTTTGGTTGGGGTTTTTTTGGTTTTTTTTTTTAGTATGGCACTATGGGTGCCTTGATTTGTTTTCACAAGATACAATATTGTATGAATTTCATGTATTATTTATTATTTATTATTATTATTATTATTATCATTATTATTATTATTATTATTATTATTATTATTATTATTATTATTATTATTATTATTATTATTATTATCATTAGACCAAGTATTAATGTTTTGAAGAAAATCGATTCAAGACGTTTGTTTGAAAGAGGCTGAGTTTTAAACTGAAAATGAATTGCTCGGCACCAGAGAGGAGTGAAAATTTATTCTTACTTATTCCAGGCCAGAGATCTGTAAAAGAAAAAGTGTGAAGAGGATTCATTAAAGGACAGGATCTGTGTATTGCTAATGTGAAAGAAGTGTATTTAAATGTTGAGCATCCAGTTTAATAAACATGAACAATAACAGAACACAAAGCAACCAATGTAAATTTTTTTTTTTTCATCCATGTTGTGTGACTTAAAACACATATACATACACAGATGACAATATTTACACAACTGCATACACACGGGGACTGGATAAAAAAAAAAGCACATGAGTGCTTATTCTATTATCCTCGATATAAAAGAATAAACTAAAATTAAATAAAACATGGGGACTGGATGTAAAAAAGCACACGAGTGCTTATCCCATTATCCTCGATGTAAAAGAATAAAAATAAAATAACATAAAATATGGGGACTGGATGAAAAAAAGCACATGAGTGCTTATTCCATTATCCTCGATATAAAAGAATAAAATAAAAATAAATTAAAACAGGGACTGGATGTAAAAAAGCACATGAGTGCTTATCCCATTATCCTCGATATATAAAAGAATAAAATAAAAATAAAATAAAATAAAACACGGGGACTGGATGTAAAAAAGCACATTAAGTGCTTATTCCATTCTCTTTGATATAAAAGAATAAATAAATGAAGTAGAAGTGGGAGGGTTAGAGGGAGGACTATGATGGGGATAGGTGTAGGGAAGGAGGAAGAGGTTTACGGGGAGTGGTATGGTGGGAGTAGGTGTAAGGAAGGGCGAGGAGAGGTGTGGGAAAGGAGGAGGAGGTGGTGTAGCGATGAGGGAGAAGAATTAGGGGGAGGATTGTGATGGTGATAGCCGTTTATATAAAACGAGCGGTATCCATTCTCCTTTCCAGCCACGAAGTCAGCATCCAATCCCTGCAGGACGTAGGACAGAGCGTGGCCGCAGAACGTGGTGGAGGAGGTGGGGGTGGTGGACAACGAAGAATCAGTTACCACGGGCAACGAGGGGGACCTGGGTCATCCCCAGGGGACCCCAGGGCTGACGGAACTGTCCACGGGGGACATGGGGGGCTCTGCGGCCCTGTCACAGCACGACCTGAACGCCACAGGGCTGACTGACGCTTTCGGGGCGTCCACCCTCGACCAGACGCTCCAGCAGACGTTGAATCAGCAGGTGAGGGGAAGGGTGTGTGTAGTGTTTGTGTTGTGTTTTGTGTTGTTTTGTAGTGTTTTGTTCTGTATTTGTGTTTATTCTGTATTCATTTGTGTGTTTGTTTTGTATCCTTTTGTGTTCTGTATTCATTTGTGTTTTGTACTTGTTGGAATCATCTTCGTTTTTTGTTTTTCTTTTCTTCTGTTTCTCCTCCTTCTTCTGCATGTCCTGACCATGTTTAAAAAAAAAAAAAATTCTTTTATTTCGAGGATAATGGCAAGCACTTGTGTGCTTTTTTAAAATATTTTTTTTACATCCAGTCCCCATGTGTGGTACTTGGTTTATTGTCCCATGCCAAGGATTAGCGTTCTTGCCATTAATCTTAGTCTTATGAAATTGTCAAATAAAACTAAAATGGATTGGGATTTGAGCCAACAGCTTGACATTCCATAGCTTTTCACATGGGTGATTTGTCTATAAGTCACCACAGGGCCATTCTGTGTGTGTGTGTGTGTTCACACACAAGTGTGCACACACTCATGTTTACATATCTTGTTTGTGTGCATGTGAGTTTTTTATTTTTTATTTATTTATTTATTCATTTATTTATTTATTCTTTTATATCGAGGATAATGGAATAAGCAATCATGTGCTTTTTTACATCCAGTCCCCGTGTGTATGCAGTTCTGTAAATCTTGTCATCTGTTCCCACTGGCACACGACGGCCTACTCTTATGAAAAGCAAAACAGGATTTAACATGTGCGCAAGATGTAAGAATGTGTGTGTATGTGTGTGTGTTGATAGTTTTGCATGAAAATATTCATGTGTGCGGCATGTGTGTGTGTGTATGTGTGCACATGGGCATCCATGTGTGGTTATATCATGATCAGCGTTTGATACATAACTATAGAAGCTGGATCAAAGTTTGAATACTCCCATACTGTTTGCCTCAAGTCAGGTCAGGCCAAAGGCACGGTTCTTACTCAAAAATGCCTAAAATACTGCTATTAAAAGACATTATTCCTTAGAATTTATTTTAATTTTTTTTTCTTAATTGAATCTTTGATAAATTATTTTCAAAATGATTGAGAAGCAATAAGTGGTCACCTGCACTTGTTTTTCTTCCACTACTTTTTCCTCAATAATAACGCTGTTTGTTTCTCTGCAGAAAGTTTTCAACCACTAAACCACACACACACTGAACATGGTTGTTTCAGGTGTTTGACCAGCAGTCCAGCTTCAACCAGACGTTCTCCCTGGGCGGTCAGCAAGGCTTCGGTCAGCTGAACACGCAGCTGCAGCCACAGCTAGGGGACCAGCTGACCCAGTCCCTGACCTCTGCCCCCCTCAACCCCACCCTCACCACCACCCTCACCACCACCACCCAGCCCTCCCAGCCCATCCCCTCCCCCCTCGCCCCCATGTCTCAGAACCAGCTGACCTTCCAGGTGGGTTGTTGTGTTGGTTTGAACAATGTTATTTTATTTAAAAAAAAAAAAATCATGCTTAATTATGTATGTTTACAGTAGAGCAAACCCCCCCCCCCCCCCCTCCCAAAACTGATGTGAATATGTAAATGGTTTGTCTGAAATTTGATGTTGGTTTGAAGATTTTTTTTTTTTTTTTAAATCATGCATAATTATGCACGCTTACAGTAGAGTAACCCCCCAACCCCCTCCCAAAACCTATGTGAGTATGTAAATGGTTTGTCTGAATTTCTGACACTGATTTGTGCTATTTCATATGATAAATGCTTAAAAGGTTACACTTGTAACCCTCATGAATTTCTGACTTTCTTGCCGTTGAGATGATAAAGGACATGTTTCGGTATTTGTATTTATATTACATACGGTACAGTGCAGTTAATTTTTTGTTAATTTGTTAAATTCTTTTATATCGAGGATAAATGTGCAGTGTGCATGTGTGTACATTCGAATTTGCTAAAACTATTAATTGTCATTGATTGCTTGTGTGTTGTATAGGTTGAATGCAAGCGCTTTGATTTGGTTTTTGCAAGATATAGCGCTATATAAATTCCATGTATTATTATCATTATTTTTATTATTATCATCATCATCATCATCATCATCATCATCATCATCATTATTATTATTATTATTAATATTAAACTAGTGTTGTGTTGGATGCACGTTGCAGACGCAGCAGTTGGACATGAGTGGTCTGAACTCGGGGCTGATACAGCAGTCCACCCCCTCCAGCGGTATTCACCACATGCAGAACATCCTGCAACCCAGGTAGGTCACCGACAACTGCTGGGGCTGTGGTGGTGGTAGTAGCCTGTAATGATGGTGTGTGGGGGTTGGGGGGGGGGGGGGGGGGGTGGAGTGGGGGTTGGGTGGGGGGGGTGAGTGTGTGTGTGAGGGGGGGGTGAGTGTGTGTGAGGGGGGGGTGAGAGTGAGTGAGTGTGGGGGGGGGGGTGAGTGAGTGTGTGTGTGAGGGGTGGGTGAGTGAGTGTGTGTGGGAGAGAGAGGGAGAGAGATGAGAGGTGAGTGAGTGAGTGAGTACGTGAGTGAGTGAGTGTGTCTGTGTCTGTGTGTGTGGAAGAGTGAATGTGTGTGAGAGTGGTGTGTGTGTGTGAGTGAGAGAGAGAGAGAGAGTGAGTGCGGTGAGTGAGTGAGTGTGTGTGTGTGAGTGAGAGAGAGAGAGGAGAGAGTGAGTGCATGAGTGAGTGAGTGAGTGAGTGAGTGTGTGTGTGTGTGTGTGTGTGTGTGTGTGTGTGTGTGTGTGTGTGTGTGTGTGTGTGTGTGTGTATGTGTGTGTGTGGTGTGTGTGTGTGTGTGTGAGTGAGAGTTAATGTGTGTGTATGAGTGAGTGAGAGTGTGTGTGTGTGTGTGTGTGTGTGTGCGTGCGTGCGTGCGTGCGTGCGTGCGTGCGTGCGTGCGTGCGTGCGTGCGTGTGTGTGTGTAAGAACCAAAAACATTGAAAAGAAAAAAACATTTCCTCATGGCAGTGCCATTGAGCAGCTGACCCAAGCGATAAAATAACAATACCTTTCCGCCTCTGTGTCGTGTGCAGTGAGGCAGACACCTCCGTGCTGGAAGACACGGAAGGGGAAGATCTTCCGGAGGTGGAGGCGGTGGATGCCCCCACAGCCGCCTTCAGCCGCAGCATCTACAAGTGCAGCGTCTGTGACAAAGAGTTTACCAAGTCCTCGGACCTCAAGCAGCATCTGGCCACCCATTCAGGTAAGGGGGTGTAGTGTGTTGGTTTCTTCTCTTGGGGATTGATTGCGACTGTTAAGTTCATGTGGTCTGGAAAAGCATTTCAAGTTGGAACAGTTTTTTTATGTTTTTTTTATTTTTATTTATTTTTTTGTTTTGTTTCAAGTTGGAACAGTTAAGTTCATATTGTCTGGAAAAGCATTTCTAGTTGGAACAGTTAACCCTCTTAGTCCTGACCCGGGATTTGTCGGGATTAAATGAATCCCTCTTCAGAATCCCGACCCAGGATTTGCCGGGATTTACACACAGTAGTTTTCCATCATGCAGTTACTTTTACCAATCGCCAACACATGCCGAAGCTCTATCAGGCCAGACGAGTGAGAGTCTGGAAGTAATTATTGCTGCTGGTATGTAGTTAGGAGGAAAAGGCAAGCCAGCATGTATGCCTGACCTGATTTCATGACGGAATGCGAAATCTAAGGGCAATTTGTGTAAGAGAATGTGAATGCAAGAGGGTTAAGATCACATTGTCCAGAAAATTTCAAGTTTTAGTTTGTATGACTTGGTGATGTTAAAGTCTTTTGATGATTTACGTCTGTAGGTTTATATTGTCTGAAAAAACTATGCACAATAAACACACACACACACACACACACACACACACACACACACACACACACACACACACACACACACATAGCTAGAAAATTCATTAGCGGTAGTAACTATTAGGCCTTACGAATAAGCACCGCAATCCGTGTCAGCATGGGTAGGCGCTGCACTTGTGGCGACGCGCTCTCCCCGGGGAGAGCAGCCTGAATTTCACGCAGAGAAATCTGCTGTGACATAAAGTGCTATAAAATAAAATAAAATAAAATAAAATAAAATAAAATAAGGACCTACAAGAAACCTTAACCCAGTATTTCCACTACCCGTTTCAGTACCTGGATCCTACAAGTGCCCCAAGTGTGACAGCAGCTTCGGCACCTCGTCCCTGATGAAGACTCACCTGAAGACCCACAGCGCTGCCGCCGCCACAGGTAAGGTCGTTGACCTGCTGTGCTCAGTGTGCCAGGCCGAGTTCAGCTCCAATGCCGCCCTCAACCGCCACATGCTGTCGTCGCACAGTCAGCAGGTGAAGTGCCCTGTGTGCCCTCAGATGTTCCGCACCCTCACCGCCTGCAAACGCCACGTCAAGCAGATCCACGGGAAAACCGTCATCATGGAGGGAGTCGGTGAGTTGGAGTGTGAGGGGGGGGGGGGGGGGGTGGCGGGGGGGGTAGAAGCACCACAAAAAAAAAAAAAAATATTGGGGTAGGAGTGATTGGTGGTGTTTTTGTTTTTGTTCTGTCAACTTTGGCTGTATGTTAATTTTAACTTTCTTGAGAGAGGAGACTGTAAATCCTTAACAATTTTAAAAAAAAAAAGGGAAAAAATATGGGGTAGAAGCATTGGTGGTGTGGTGGTTTTTGTTGTTGGTTTTTTTGTTGTTGTTGGTTGTTTTTTTTTGTGTGTGTTTTTCTTTTTGTTGTGTCATCTTTGGCAGTTTGCAAGTTTTACTTTCTTGAGAGAGGAGACTGTAAATCCAAAACAGATTTTTTTCTTTTAGTGTGGGTGGGTGGGTGGGTGGTGTGTATGTGTGTGTGTGTGTAAGTGTTTGTGTGGTGTGTGTGTTCAGTCCAGAGCAGTTCTCTGTGTCCACAGAAACGATATCAAGGCTGTCATTTTAACGATGAAAAGTTTCAAAACTGTGCTGCTATTTTATAAATCAAAATACCAAGATTGAAAATGATGATTCAATAATTGAAAATCTCACTGCTGTAGTCAACTAAAAGATCATACCAGGGAAATTTGTATTCACACAGCGAACCATTTTGCAGTTTGGGTTTAAATTTTTAAATATATATATATTTTTTATAGATCTATTGTATGATCATCAGATTTATATCTCACTGCCTTAGATCATAGGTCACATCAGAGAAATTCATATTTACATAGCCAGCTGCTTTGCAGGGGGTTGTGTGTGTCTGTGTGTGTCTGTGTAGTCTTCAGTTTACGTCCTTCCACATAAAGTGATACCATGTGTGTTTGTGTATGTGTGTGTGGGTGTTTGCGTGCATGTGTGTATATGTGTATATGTGTGTAGCATAATCACCATAAACATATATGACGCTCCACCACATAATGAGACGGAGTGCACATGAGGTCATTTTTTAGTTATTGACATCTTATTAATGTGCAATAAAGTGGCTATCAAATACAAAAAACAGATTGAAAATCGAACAATTTTGTGCAAAGTTATTACAAATTGAAATGATAGACTGCAGGATGTGACAAAATGAGAAACGGGCAAGTTTATTTTCGTAACAGGTTGTCAGAATGAGGGCTTGGGTATTTTCAAAACATATTTAAAAGCAAAAGGAATACAACCTATGCATTGATTTTTCACTACAAGGTAGAATAACGGATATAGTTTAATAATAAATCAAAATCTCAAAATTGACAACTTGGCCCCAACCTACCTTTAATGGCTCCTAACACAAAATTGGGTAATGTGCTAAGCGACTCATTTCGTGGTGGAGCGTCACATATCTCACAGTGCACGGAATTCCCATTGCTTGCTGAAAGAAAGAACATAGCCTGATGTGAGGTTGATGGAGACGTGACTGTGTGTTGTGTGATCAGGGGACGAGAACCTGGCCCCCCAGCCAACGCCGCAGACAACGGTGAACCTGATGGAGGTGGAGGGGGAGGCCACTCTGGAGGCCATGAAGAAGATCCCTGCTGACGAAAACATGTCCGTGTCGGAGAAAATCCTCATCGAGTCCGCCTCCGAGAAGGACCGCATCAGTGAAGTCAAGGTGACTAACCTGTGGCCTGGATGTGCATGTGACGCTTTAACTTGTGGGTTGGATGTTCATGTGACAGAGTTTAACCTGTGGGTTATGTGACTCTTAACCTAGGGGCTGGATGTTCATGTGACACTTTAACCTGTGGGTTGGAGTGTGAGTGTGAGTGTGTGTGTGTGTATGTGACATTTTGGTATTTGTAATTCATGATAATAATTTTTTTTCTAAATACCTGCTTGAAATTTTCAAGTATAAAATCATTCATACTATTAGGAAATGACCTTTCCATTTTGAAGTTTGTTCATGCAAGGTGTTTTAGGCTTAAATGCTTTCAGTTTAAAACATGCATGTTACAAGATCTTTTTTGAGAGAGCAATTTAAGTTGATAGCTACATGTTTACTTTGATATTGGTTTTTTTTCATCCTGTGACAAATTGCTATGGACTCCTGGTAATTGGTATTTTCCCGGACTGGAATTGACAGCGCTGGGAAGCAAGTTGATACATCTTCATTGTGGATCTGAATAAAAATACTGTTTTATTCTGTATATAGTTAGTTGCATGGTTTTAATCTGGGATTTTAAAATATCACAAGGTGACAGCCCTTATTTGGCCTCTATGGTCGGCTGGGCTTAAACACCAAGAGTGGATTGAATTGGCTGTAGCCAAGCTCATTTCTGTAAATCATGAACTTGATCTGTTCAAATATTGGCTCTGCCACTAAGAACAATCACAGAAGCTGTTTTGACAAGTAAGGATGATTGATTGATTGATTGTGCACAGGGGATTACAAGTAAAGATGATTGATTGACTGATTGATTGATTGTGCACAGGGGATTAATAATAATACATGGAATTTATATAGCGCTATATCTTGCAAAAACAAATCAAAGCGCTTGCATTTGACCTATACAAGACACAAGCAATCAATAACAAATAATACACACACACACACGCACACAAACACACACTCATGCACGCACATACTTATAAAGGTTATACACTTTAGATGGGTGAATGGGATTTCACATTATGAAGGCAGGGACAGATAAAAGAGATGGAAACAGAAGGCGAAAATCTGAGGTTTGAAATAATTATGTCTTGAGGTTGGATTTGAAAGTGTCATAAGATTGCAAGAAAGGATGATTGATTGATTGACTAATTGATTGATTGGTTGTGCACAGGGCATTGCAAGTAAGGATGATTGATTGATTGACTGATTGATTGATTGATTGATTGATTGTGCACAGGGCATTGCAAGTAAGGATGATTGATTGATTGATTGATTGATTGATTGATTGTGCACAGGGGATGATTGACTGAATGATTGACTGATTGATTGGGTGATTGATTGATTGTGCACAGGGGATTGCAAGTAAGGATGATTGACTGATTGATTGATTATGCACAGGGGATGATTGACTGAATGATTGATTGATTGATTGATTATGCACAGGGGATGATTGACTGAATGATTTACTGACTGACTGATTGATTGATTGTGCACAGGGCATTGCAAGTAAGGATGATTGACTGACTGATTGATTGATTGTTCACAGGGCATCACCCAGGACCGGCAGCAGGGGGAGGACGACTCCTACCCCCACCCCCACCAGTGCCAGCACTGCAACAAGTCCTTCAAGAAGCCCAGCGACCTGCAGCGCCACACGCGCATCCACACGGGGGAGAAGCCCTTCCAGTGCCACATCTGCGAGCGATCCTTCACTGTCAAGTCCACCCTGGACAGCCACATGAGGACCCACAAGCCTTGTCAGTGTTTGGGATTTGTGTGGGGGGGGGGGGAGGGGGGGGGGGGAGGGGGGGGGGGATTGTGTGTGTGTGTGTGTGTGGGGGGTTGTGTGTGTGGGGGGGGTTGTGTGTGTGTGTGTGTGGGGGGGGGGTTTGTGTGTGTTGTGTGTGAGTGTTTGTTATGTGTGTTGTGTGTGAGTGTTTGTTGTGTGTGTGTGTGTTTGTGAGTGAGTGTGTCTGGAGTGAGTGTGTATGTGAGTGTGAGTGAGTGTTTATGTATGTATGTGAGTGAGTGAGTGAGTGAGTGAGCGATCAAGTGAGCGAGTGAGTGAGTGAGTGAGCGTGTTGTGTGTGTGTGTGTGTGTGTGAATGAGCAAGTGAGTGAGCGAGTGACTAAGTGAGTGAGTGTGTGTGTGTGTGTGTGTGTGTGTGTGTGCGTGTGTGTGTGTGTGTGTGTGTGTGTGTGTGTGTGTGTGTGTGTGTGTGTGTGTGTGTGTGTGTGTGTGTGTTAGAGAGAATGAGTGAGTGAGTGAGAGAGAGTGTGTGTGTGTTTTTGTATGAGTGTGGAAACAAAAGACTAATCAATTATTGAAAGTAATCAAAACAGATGCCACATCTATCTATTGCCATATTGTTGGTTTTTTTATATTAATTTATTAAAAAAAAGTATATAGCCATATTATCGATGACACATCTGTAAAGAAGAAAAATGTGTTGCTGGCTGGCTTACAGCGGAGAAGCAGTTCCACTGCCACGTGTGCGGGTCCATGTTCTCCACCAAGGGCAGCCTGAAGGTGCACATGCGGCTGCACACAGGGGCCAAGCCCTTCAAGTGCCCCCACTGCAACCTGCAGTTCCGAACCTCGGGACACCGCAAGTCCCACATCCTGTCCCACTTCAAGCAGGATGTCCCACGCGGCAAACGCAGCGGCACCAGCAAGAGACAGGCGGCGGCCGCTGCAGTGTTGGAGCAGCAGCAGCAGCAGCAGCAACAGCAGGTGCAGCAACAGCAGGTGCAGCAGCAACAGGTGCAGCAACAGGCCCCGCTGATTGTGTTCAACACTGCGGATGTAGGTGGGCCGGGGCAGCAGGTGGGGTTGGCAGGGCAGGTGTTGAACATCGACCAGTCTCTGCTCTCCGGGCAGAATATCGTGCCCATGTCCTTGACCTTGCCTGCTGATAGTGTCTCCGGGCAGGTGAACGCTGACGGCACGACGCAGGTGAGAAACTTGCGTAGTTGGTTAGTTTAAAATTAAAGAAAAAATTGTGTGTGTTGTGTGTGTGTGTTTGTGTGCTGTGTGTGTGTGAGAGAGAGAGAATGTGTTGTTTGTGTGTGTGTGTGTGTGTGTGTGTGTGTGTGTGTGTGTGTGTGTGTGTGTGTGTGTGTGTTGTGTACCTCAGTCCATGTGTGGAGAGCTGCATCCCTGAATGTTTGTTTTATATGAATGTGAGTCATAGTGCATTGAATCCCTGTTCATTAACTTTTAGTGTGACTGTTTATTCATTTAAAAGACTGTTTGATGATATGATTCCTGGTCCTATTTTTCTTATAGTTGTTATAAGTGGTATAGTTTCCTTTTATATCCGTGTTTCTGTTTTGTGTTTTAAGCCTTGTTTTAGCATTTAGGGCTACCTCAAGGTTTAGCTTCCATTTATGTTATTTTGTATCTTAAATTCATTGTATTCTTTTGAAGTTGGAACATAGCTGCCTCTATCTACTTTAAAACAAGTCATACATCAAATTTCTCATCCTGCGTGTACATACTGCTGCCAATCTCACAGTGATTCTTGTCAGAGTGCAGGTTCTGGGTGACCGCTAGGGTGTTAAGCTGGGGAATACACAACAACAACAAATCCAGAGTATAAGGAGTGGCCAGACGTGTGTGTGTGCAGTTGTCAGTGTCCCCCACTTTCAGCTACTCTCAGCTGCTATCCATGCCATCCCAGATGGTGCTAATCATAGCAGAAACTGACTACACTATGACTTGGTAAAAGAAAGGGAGTAGTTTTAGCACTGGACCCCTGACTGAGTGATGACACTGGATGTGCGCGTGCTGTGTGTGTGTGTGTGTGTGTGTGTGCAGATCCTGCAGAACATCGTGGAAGGTTTACAGCTGAGGCTGACAGGGACGCTGCCTCAGGGCATGCAGCTTGCAGGCATCGAGACGGGCTCCGGGGGCAACCTGCTGTCCCAGACGGTGCAGATCGACGCCTCCTTCCTGCAGCAGCTGCAGCAGCAGGGCAACATCAACATCACCATCAACCCCCAGATCATCACCCAGCAGGTCCCCACCACGCCCACCGCTGCTGCTGCCTCAGGCTCGGCTGACCCCAACCTGGTGCAGGTGAGTTTGCTATTGTCAGCAGAAGGTGCGAAACCTCTCCCCTCCCCCCCCCCCCCCCAAAAAAAAAACAACAACCACACCTAAAAACACCAAAATTAAAATAAAACGAAATAAAACCAAACTCCAACCTGGTGCAGGTGAGTTTGTTCGCTGCTGTGTGACAGTGGAAAGGTGCGAAATCTCCCCCCCCCCCTCCAAAAAAAACAAACAAGAAACCCACCAAAATTAAAATAAAACGAAATAAAACCAAACCCCAACCTGGTGCAGGTAAGTTCGCCTTTGTGTCAGTGAAAAGGTGCAACCCCCTAAAAAAAAAAACCCCAATCAAATTTGAAACAAAACGAAACAAAATTAAACCCCAACCAACTAACCAGCCTACCAACCCAAGTGAATTTCTCTATTTGTGAGATAGTAAAGTATTTGAATTGAATTGAATGGAGTCAGCCTACCTGTAGAGTCTGTTCTCACAGGCTGTCTTTAGTAAGCCCATCTCAGAGTCTTTATTTCTGGTTTGAATCTAAAGGGTGAAATCAGAATTGACGTAGGGGTCCGTACAGAAGACTCATAGATGGGAGGTTGTGGGTTTGATTCCATCAGAGACTTAATTTTGTGGGATGTTCCAGGAGGCTTCGTATGGCTGGTACCTTAACTGGAAAGTTCAGTGGGAAGACTGGAACCATAGAGTTGAATGGTATCTGTTTTAGGAATGTAGATTTGAGAGTGTTAGCTTAAGCTGCCTTGTTAATGTGTTAGCTATATTGATATAGTGCTATATAAATTCCGTTCATTATTATTATTATCATTATTAATGTTGCAGGTGTCTGTATCTTTTGGCTTTCTAAAACCGAGGTCTGTCTCATTTCTTATTCAATGGAGTAATTGGTTTGTCTTATGGTGACTTATTTTGATTCTCTGTTGTCGCTGTTTTGCAATGTGCTGGAGAGTCTAAAGTCTTCAGTGCCTGAACAGTCATGGGAACCTGTTAGGTGGAGGGACGTTGTGAAGGTCACACGGAGGTCAGACATAGTGTTCTGCTGTATCAGCAAGTCGATTGTAAATAATAATATATGGCATTTATATAGCTCTGAATCTTGTAGAGCACACAAATCAAAGCGCTTAATTGTTTTATAAGACACAGCATATGAAACCCAAATGTGACTCTGGATGACTGTGTGTGTGTGTGTCCAGGCGTTGCAGTTAACTCCCTCAAGCCTGTCTGAAGCCGTCAACCCCAACATCATCGTGCAGCAGCCTATGGCGTCAATGTCAGGGGTCAATGCAGGCGACCTTGACTCTGCCCTTGGCCAGACCTCGGTGGTGTCCACTGTGCCCGCCATGCAGCAGGTTCACGATCCCAGCGCTGTAGGGACTGCCACCTATGTCAACACTCCTGTGGCTGATGAGGTGTGTGTGTGTGTGTGTGTGGTATTGTGTTGTAATGTATTGGTCTGTTTTGTATTGTAATGTATTGGTTGGTTTTGTTTTGTATACTACTTACCTTTCTTGCAGTCAGATTCTCTGAACACAAATTGCCTCTAGATTTCGCATTCCATCACAAAATTGGGTCAGGCACACATGCTCGCTGGCCTTTTCCTTCCTCTAAGTAGCTACCAGCAGCTATAATTACTTCCAGACTCTCACCACAGGTTCTGTGCCTCTGGCCTGATAGAGCCTTGACATGTGGTAGCAATTAGTTACAGTCACTGCCTGATGGAAAACTACTGTGTGTAAATCTGGGCAAATCCTGGTTTGGGATTCATTGGGGGGTGGGGGGGGGGGGGCAATTATTCAATCCTGGCAAATCGTGGTTTGGGACTAAGAGGGTTAAAGTTATGTCATATTTCTCTGTGTGAAATTCGGGCTGCTCTCCTAGGGGAGAGCCTGTCACCACATAGAGCAGCACCACCCTGTGTGAACCCAGGGGCTGACAAATTCACGTATCTGGTCTTAGTCTGTCGGGTGGTGTGGGTTGTGTTGTGTATGCTTTGCAAAAGTGTCAGTGGTAGGTTACAGTGTGTGTGTTTGTGTATTTGTGTTTGTGTGCATGCATCTTTGATTTTGTGTGTGTGTGAGTGAGTGTGTGTGTGTATGTGTGTGTGTGTGTGTGTGTGTGTGTGTGTGTGTGTGTGTGCGCGTGTGTGCGTGTGTCTTTGGTTTTGTGGGTTTGTGTTTGTGTGTGTCTTTGATTTCATGTGTTTGTGTGTGTGTGTAGTAGTAGTAGTAGTGGTAGTGGTGATGGGGGTGGTGGTGGTGGTAGAAGCAGTAGTAGCAGTAATACTGTAGTGGTAGTAGCAGTCTAGTTATATGTCTTTTCACAAAGAGTGATCAGAAAGGATCGCATGCCTATGTTTTAATGTATGTGTGTGTGTGTGGTGGGGTGTGTTAGAATCCTAGTGTGGAGGTGATGGATTGAAACGCAGGTGTATTGCATATGTTCAGGTGGTGAGCAACTCTCACAACGTGATCCTGGTGGAAGGGGGGGAGGCCAGTCTGATGCTTCCCCTGCAGGCCGGAGAGCAGAGGATCCTGCCCTACTCCTCGGTGGCGTAAGTGTCCTCACCCTCTGTGTCTTTTTTGTTTGGGGGAAATTTTTATTTATTGTCATGCACTAACTTTCATAGGGGATAGGGATAGCTCAGTGGTTAGAGCACTCGTTTTCCCCAAGCTAATGTTAACCAGCATTGAGTGTGGTTACCAGTTGGCTGGGTGACCATTTGCGCGCCTTGGCTTCAGTACAGTCCCCCAGTTCACTCAGCTGTAAATGGGTACCTGCCCTCCTTAGGGTCAGGGAAGGTAAAGCAGTGAGGGAGAGGAGATGGGCGCCGCCCTCAATATGCTGGCCCCTAGAGAAGCTGAGGCCTCTAATGCCTTACTCCTCTATGACCACATAGGTTATGGGACACCTTTACCTTTTACTGTCTTTATTTATCTGTTTTGTTATCTTAAAATTTTTTTTGTGTGGAACTACATTATTGTGAGTTTGTTGTACAGATTCCTGATGGTCCTCTAAAAAAAAAAGATATTTTTACTGTAAAGGCAGGTAGTTTTGGGTGTTTGCACATGTGTGTGTAAATTACCATTACTAGTGGATGGATTCATACACACTCATGAAGTGTTTTATGAGCAGTATTTTACTTGTGCACATACATATCAACCCATGTACGCACGCATGCATGTGCGCATGCTCGCGCGTGCACACACACACACACACACACACACACACACACACACACACACACACACACACACACACACAGAAGAAAGCTTAATGTAAATACCTTTTGGGTGTTTTTTTTATAGATAGGGGTGTGATGTTTACTCTACTGATGGTGGTAATTATCTGTGGTTACTTTTTAAAAAAAGTGACATTTGATTAGATCAGTTTTCTTGAGCATGCTTATTGAGTAGTGATGGAAGTAACCTGTTTCAGATATCATTATATAGATGTTAAAAGTTAAAGTTAAAGTCTGTCCCGAGCCTAAGGCTCATCAGGCCGGTGCTTATCCCGGTTTCTGTGGCGTTAAGCGACTGAGAGTCATAGACTCCCCCCTGGATAGGACGCCAGTCTATCGCAGGGTTAACCCCCAACACAAGGTTGGTACCCCTTTGACACCTGGGTGGGGTGAGAAAATAGCCGTAAAGTGCCTTTTCCAAGGGCACAACGCCATAGCCGAAAGCTGGGATCGAACCCGCAACCTTTAGATTACGAGTCCAACGCCCTAACCACTAGACTACAGCGGCGGCCTTTATATAGATGTAGGTCTAATCATTTTACCCTTGCAAAGAGAAATACTTTTTGTGTGAAGATGTGTTAGGAGACATCACCCATATACATGTTTTATCTAATGAAAAGTGGAAAAAAAAAACAACCCCCCCCCCCCCCCCCCCCAAATCCCACAGCTGTCAGTTTCCCCCACTTTCAGCTGCTCTCAGTTGCTATTCATTCCATCTCACCCCAGCCCAGCTGGTGCTAATTACAGCATGAACTGACCACACTTGGACTTTGTAAAAGGAAAGGGCAAATGTTCTAAATTTAGCTCTCTGGACTTGAGTGATGTTGTATTTGAGCACTGTGAAAAAAAAGTAAATTCAAGTAGGTATGAGAAAATCCTAAAAAACTTATGAGAATATCACAAATAGAGTAGTTTTTATTGCTTTTGATAACCATCTAAAGTGAAAAGTCTGTTCGCATGTATCCATGATTGCTGATTGGTGAATGTTATTTTTTTAATTTATTCTTTTTATTTTGAGGATAATGGAATAAGCACTTATGTGCTTTTTAAACTTCCAGTCCCCATGTGTATGCAGTTTTGTAAATCTTGTCATCTGTTCCTGCCGGCACACAATGGCCTACTCCTACAAAAAGCGGAACAGGATTTAACGTGTGCACAAGATGTTCTGCCTCGGTTTATAGTCTCATCTGAAGGTCTCATGGTTTTAAAAATGTTTCTGTGTGCGCAAAAGTTGTATTATATATGTAAAATGTTACATTAAAAAAAAAAAAAGAAGTAAATTCAAGGCGTGTGTTGTTTTTCAACAGTCAGGTGCAAGGAGAGGAGGAGGAGGAGGGGGGAGAACGAGGAGGAGGAGGGGATGCAGGGGGGGGAGGGGTCGGGCGTGCTGAAGGGGGGGGTGTTGGGGGTGCCGGCAGAGGAGGAGGACCTCCTGTCTCAGGCCATCAAACACAACGACAAGAGCTTCCTCTGCACAGTGAGTACTGGCATCTGAGAGACTTTCAGGTGAATGGAGTGGGTACCAACTTTTAACTCCAGGAAAAAATGATCTAAAAACAAAGAGACTCAAATAATAAAGTCTGCATTATGCGAGTATTGCCTTGTACCTTGGCAGGGACGAGCCCTGAAGAACAGTAAAAGAAGTGTGAGATATGTGTATATATATATATATATATATATATATATATATAGAGAGAGAGAGAGAGAGAGAGAGAGAGAGAGAGAGAGAGAGAGTGAGTTCAGTTTAACACATCCTTCCACAAAATAGTGATATCAGACGTGTGTGTGTATTTGACATGGTTTGGTATGTTTGATTCATGGAGTGATTTGGCATCTGAGGTCAGTTGAACGAAAGACAATATGAATTACAACCTTTGACGCTGACAGTGTGATTGTGTACATTGGCTCACACTCTCAGATTTGCTTCCATACAGTAGTTCTCTACGCACGCATGCACACACTTGAGTATGGGTTGGCAGGAGCCAGAGCAAAAACCTTCAAAGAGAAGATGCCTTGTGTGGGAATCGAACCCAAGATGACTGCCATGATGAATATCAGTGCAGACTCCACTCTCCCCAAAAGTCCTTCAGATGAGACTATAAACCAAGGCCCTGTGTGTGAACGCAAGCAGAACGATCTTGCGCACACGGTAAATCCTGTTCCGCTTTTTGTAAGAGTAGGCCATCGTGTGCTGGTAGGAACAGATGACAAAATTGACAAAACTGCATACACACGGGAACTGGATGTAAAAAAGCACACGAGTGCTTATTCCATTATCCTCGATCTAAAAGAATGAAATAACATATAAAAAATATATAAAAAACCCCACACGCATCAACACTTGAGTATGGGTTTGCAGGAGCCAGAATAAAAATCTTCAAAGAGAAGATGCCTCATGTGGGAATCGAACCCAAGATGACTGCCATGGTCATGAGCGGATGATGGCTTGTAGCATGTATTCGCCCCCCCCTCCCCCACCCCCACCCACCTTCCCCCAGTCCTCTGCTGTAATGCACAAGGTGAAGGTGTTGTGTGATGCAGATGTGCCTGAAGAGCTTCAAGCAGTCGTCAGAGCTGAATGAGCATCTGCAGACAGAACATCACACCGTGCAACAGCAGCAGCAGCAACAGCCAGCGGTGGTGGCAGTGGCAGCAGGGGGGGCAGGGGGGAAACGACGGAAAACGCTGCAGTACATGTGCAAGGACTGCAACAAGGAGTTCAAGAAACCCTCCCAGCTGAAGCGCCACGTCAGAATCCACACAGGTCTGTGTCTCTATCATCATACAGGGCTAAGGGGGGTGGGGGAAGAGGAGGAGATAGGAGACAGTTGGGGGTGGGGTGGGGTGGGTTGATGTTGTTGCAGACAATAGATCAAGCTTTTTTAAAAAAAATATTTAAAAAAAAATTTAATTAAAAATTTTTTTTTTGACAATAGATCATTATATAACTTGGCCTGATGTGGTGTGACCCATGGATGCCATGCAAGAGTGAATCTTCAGCGCTGTTGTCTATTGCAGTTTTCAGTCCAACACTGTAGCCCAGTGGAAAAGATTATGGTAGACTTCTATTCCCCAACAATCCTGAAGCTACAGGCCCTAGTTTTGAAAGTGTTGGTTGACTGTGGGTGGGATTTTCTTGATCATCTAAGTCCACATAAATGCAGACCTGCCAGGACCATATTCTTCTGCATGTATTCATGCATACAGGAGATCAAGATTATTGTTTTCAGTCAGCATTTGGTGGCTTGCAAAAGCCCATGGTTGACATGCATTCAGAGGCATTGCTAATGTGTTGGGTTATGTGTTCGGTCAAACTTTTGTCAAGAGGAATTTCTGGGCAGAGGTGGTGCAGTTTTCATTGGAATGTTCTGCATGTAAGTTAAATGTTCTTGGAAATATTTTTAAAAAATTTGTTGGGATGCAGTTATCATCTGTTCTGTTCGTGAATTTGGGATTTGTTTTGGTTTTTTTCCCTTTGTTTTTGACAGCAGATTTAAACTTTTGTTCTTTACATATTATACATCTAAGTGCCATTTAATTTGATTACTTCAATCAGTGTGATTTTATTTTTTTTTTAAGTTTGCTGCCAAGTCTTAATCACACTGGCTTTCACAATTGATGGAGGCTGGTTTCATATTGTTCTGTAAAGTAGTATATTATGAGTCACTGACACGTCCTGAGGTTCTGCACACTTCTTACATAGCTGTCAGTTTCCACCATTTTCAGCCCCTCTCAGCTGCTAATTAATCCTTCTCATCCCAGCCCAGTTGGGGGGGGGGGGGGAAGGTGGTGCTATTTATAGCAGGAACTGACCATATTCGGACTAAGTAAAAGGAAAGGGTGCGCTAAATATATACGCTATTGACATGAGTGGTGTTTGGATTTGTGCGCTGTGCTCACACTCGATGTTTTTCCCGCGGTTTCAGGCGAGCGTCCCTTCGTGTGTGAGATCTGCCACAAAGCCTTCAACCAGAAGAATGCCCTGATGATCCACCTGCAGAAGCATAGCGGCCAGAAGCCCCACCAGTGCCCCTACTGCGACGCCGCCTTCACGCAGCGCGGCAACCTCAAGACGCACATCAAGCGCGCCCACCACACCGACATGGTGCAGTCCATGAACCTGCCCAAGGGCCAGTTCACGCTGAGCGCTGTGGACACCAGCTGTGGCCAGCCCTCGGTGGACATGGTGGCTGGACCAGGCGCAGGGGGAGAGCCCAGTGACACGGGGGGAGTGGAGGGGGACTTGTATCTCAACGAAATGGCCGACCTGCTGTGATAGGGGGTGTGTGCTGTCTAGTTAGTAGCTCGGGTGTTTTCGGTGTGTGTTGTGTGTGTGTGTGTGTGTGTGTGTGTGTGTGTGTGTGTGTGTGTGTGTGTGTGTGTGTGTGTGTTGTGTGTGTGTGTTGTGTTGTGTTGTGTTGTGTTGTGTGTGTGTGTGTGTGTGTGTGTGTGTGTGTGTGTGTGTGTGTGTGTGTGTGTGTGTGTGTGTGTGTGTGTGTGTGTGTGTTGTGTGTGTGTGTGTTGTGTGTGTATGTGTGTTGTGTTTTTTTGTGTGTGTGTGTGTGTGTGTGTGTGTGTGTGTGTGAAAGAATTGGAACTATGAAAGGGGTGCTCTCTACCTAGCTCTGGTGTTTTCAGTCAGTGGTGTGTCTCGTGTGTGTGTGTGTGTGTGTGTGTGTGTGCATGTGTGTGTGTTGTGTGTGCGTGTGTGTGTGTGCGTGCGTGTGTATGTGTTTGTGTGTCTGTGTGTGCGCATGTGTGTGTGGGGGAGAGAGAGAGAGGGGGGGTCTGTGGAAAAGAATTGGAACTATGATAGGGGTGCACTCTATCTAGCTCTGATATCTTTTGTCACCACTGTGTGTGTGTGTGTGTGTGTGTGTGTGTGTGTGTGTGTGTGTGTGTGTGTGTGTGTGTGTGTGTGTGTGTGTGTGTGTGTGTGAGAGGATCTGAGGAGGAAGGTGGAACTCAATTATGCCAGGGGTGCACTCTACCTGGCTGATATTTTCAGTCACTGCTGTGTGTGGGTGAAGAAAGGTGGAACTGGGGTTATGATAGGGATGGTGCACTTGGTACTTGGCTGTGGTATTTCCAATCACTGCTGTGTGCGTGTGTGAAGATTTGTGAACAAAGTTGGATTGAAAAATATTTCCGCAATCAGTTCAGCATGGAATCTTAGGAAGAACAGGTTGTGAAACTTGAAATGTAACAGGCAGATGAGAATGAAATTATACATGGTGAAACGTCATTGGAAGAGCAAGTCGGCTGTGACAAGCTGGGTATGACGAAAGACTGTGATTTTGGAGAAGGAGGAAATGGATATCTCTTGAAAAGAAAGGATGTGTGTTAGAGACCTGTTGTATGGGACACACAGCAGGTTTTTTTTTTATTTGAAACTTTTGTCTTCCGAAGGTGCCTGACTCTTGGAGAATTCCAGTATTTAGGATTAATGAGCAGAATGACAGTGCATTCACTGAACGCAGTGGTAAATGTGACAAGTGACTCAGAGGGGCTGTGCATCAGTTTGAAGACTGTCAGACTCACAAGTTCTGTCGACAAGTAATGTTGGGAGATTCAAGATAACGGAGAAATGTAACATATGCACTATTTGTATTTGATCTCAGTACTCGTGAGAGGTGAAAATTTGTACTGGTCTTATGCATGCACACTTTGCTTTTGTGGAAAACTGCCATCAGCTCTCACTTGTCTGGAAAAAGAAAACGACTAAGCAACCCACCACAGACAAGACAACTGATGTCAAACTCAGGGGAACGAGCAAAACCAAGAAGAGAAATCAGTCAACTGAGGAGCCTCAGTTCTTGCTTCGGAAGGCAACCAAACCTTACATGTGTGCTTCTGGTCTTTTTTTTTCCTTTTTTTTTTTTTTAATAACATAAATTTTTTTCTTACAATGTATTCCACAAGCCCTCATTGGAGTGGTAGAGAACAAAAACTCAAAAAGATTGAATGACGTATCAAAGAATGATGACAGGTGCAACATGTTTTTAGTATTCAGTGGAAAGTGGTCGTAGATTCATGGAAACCTGTGAAGAAAAACCGTGTCGATTCTTTTTTTTTTTTGTCTTCCTCAGCTTCGTTCATTTCCAGATGGCATTTTCTCAGGAATTTTATCTGTGCTAGACTAGGTGGACATGAAATTTTACTTTTAATATTTTACACATTGTCATGGATGAATTTGTGTGTGTGTGTGTGTTTGTGTCACTGTGTATGCGCGTGTGTGAATTCTGGGTGTTGGATGAGATTGTAACATGTACATCGGAGTGTATGGATGGAATAGCTCTGTGGTCAGAGCACTGGCTGTCCTCAAGCTAAAGTGAAGCAATGTTGAGCGTAGTTGTGTCTTGAATGGGTAACAATTCATGCTCCTTGCCTTCAGTACTATCCCCCAGTTCACCCAGTAGTAAATGGATACCTACTCTTTTTAGGATCAGGGAGGGTAAAGCAGTGAGGGAGAGGAGATGGGTGCCGCCCTCAATTTGCTGGCCCCTAGAGAAGCTGAGGTCTCTGACATCTCGCACCCCAACAACCTCATAGGTTATGGGAACACATTTATTTTACATCTGTGTGTGTGTGTGTGTGAAAATATTGTGGTCTTTCAGATATATGCTGTTTAGAATGTATAGCTACATCTGAGTGTGTGTATGAAAGAGGGAGAGAGAGAGAGAGAGAGAGAGAGAGAGAGAAAATATGTGTGTATGTGAGACAGAGAATTCTGGTCTTTCAGATGTGTTGGATTAGTTGTATGCGACACTGAATTCTGATCTTATAGATGTATTTGTTAGGTTAGAATGTATGTCAGTTACGTGTGTGTGTGTGTGTGTGTGTGTGTGTGTGTGTGTGTGTGTGTTTTTCAAAAAAAAAAAGGGAGGGAGAGAGAGAGAGAGAAAGGGTGTGTATGTGTTAGTGTAAATTCTGGTGTTTCAGAGGTGTTGGAGATTTTTTTGTTTGTTCCCCATCTAGAGCTCTGAGGTTCACCAGTGGTGAGATTTTGCATACCTGTATTACCATGAGGGTAGCCGCATTATGACTTTGGGATGGTGTCTAATGTGACAACTGTGTGCATGCTTAAAAAAAAATTGTATTGCGTTCCTACCAGCATGCAATAGTGTACTCTTTTGAAGAGCAGAATGGGTTTTTAACGTGTGCGGAAGATGTTCTGTGTGCATTCACACACAGGGCCTCGGTTAATACTGTACCTTTGTTAAGGGAGAACTCTCTCTTTCCTAGTACATGTGCACTGTGTGCATTTGTATGCTACCATAACCTAGTAGTGGGTGATATGGAGGGAAGGGTTAGTAGATAGTTGGTTACCCTGTAGCAGGTTACCCGTAGGGGAAAGGTTGATAGTCTTATGTGAACGACTTATTGGGGGAGTGGAGTTAGTGCTAATGTTAACTCCAGGGTAAAATTCCCCCAAATGGGTGCTGCCTTGTTGTTAGATTAGAATCCAGACCTGTGCACCCTCCATATTTGTTCCTGAAAAAAAGAGGAAAATTTGGAAATAGTATTTTTGTCAAAATCTTGTTTTTTTCACCAAGAAAAAAGAAAAAAAAACCCTTGAAAATCGAAAACTTTGTTTGCTATTCTCAGAGACTAGTCTCCCCTACCTTATTGTTTTGTTGAATCGATGCACAGTTTTCTTTCTCTGCTACAGCTCTGAGGTTCACCAATGGTAAAATTGCATATGTGACAGTTTTTTTTCTCTGTCTTTCACTCTCAAACTCACTTCTTTACTCGTCTTCTTCCATCTCTCTTTCTAAAACTTCCCCTTTAGGCCTCACTAATCTCCCCCCCATCTTCTCTCCTCTCTCTCTCTCTCTCTCTCACACACACACACACAAAATTAATCTAATATCACCAAGTGTGAACAGATGTAAAATTGAAGAAAGCAACATCTCACACTCTCTCTCTCCCTCCCCCAATCCCTCTCTTCACTAGTTGTCCCCTACCCATCTCTCTCTCTCTGTCTCTCACTCACACCTCCCACACACACACACACACATACACACACTCTCACTCTCTCTCTTACCCAGGGAATGAGATAGCCTAGTGGTCAGAACATTGGGCTCGCAATTTGACGACCCAGGTTCGATTCCAGTTCAAGGGGATTTTTCTCATGGAGTTAACATCAGTGCTGACTCCACTCCCACAAAAGTCCTTTGGATGAGACTATAAACCGAAGCCCTGTGTGCAAACGCACACAGAACATCTTGCACACACGTTAAATCCTGTTCCGCTTTTCATAAGAGTAGGCCATTGTATGCTGGTGGGAACTGATAAGATTTACAATACTGCATGCACACAGGAACTGGATGTAAAAAAGCATCCGAGTGCTTTTTCCATTATCCTCGATATAAAAGAAGAAATAAATAAACTCCTTTTAATAAAAATGTCAATTTTGAAAGGTTTTAGGTGAAAAAGAACAAAAAAGCTAATGAATAGATGTACACTAGAAAAAGAATCAAAAGCAAAAGCAAATGAAGAAAACAAAACATGAAAACATTTTTTTTTTTAAGATGGAAGAGAAAAGTTGAGTATTTTTCAGTTTGAGAGAGTATGTGGCACATGATATTGTGCGTGAAAATACTGAAACTCTGGAAAAATATTTTTAAAATACTGGTAAATGTAAAAATTCTCAAATCCATAGTATGAGGGTGCACAAGTCTGAGAATGTATGCATGCACACAAATTGTGTGTGTGTGTGTGTGTGTTTCAAAAAGGTGTGTGTATGTGTGTTTCAGAAAGGAGGGAGAGAGTTTTAGTTTACCAGAGATTGTTTTGTGTTTAGTTTTAATGAGTTACTTGTGTACTGTAAGCAAAAAAACCTTTCAGTATTTCACTGTTTGTTAATGTCTAAAAAAAACAACCGATAAACGAGTCCAACAGTTTCCACCTCTATACAAATGAAACTGTGCGCACCAAGAAAATGTCACAGGGGGTGGTCAAGGCATTTATTCAGTCCAGAGATGCATTGTTCTTAAGTTGGTTGTGAACATAAGTACTCTGAAATCTGCACTTGCATGCATTGTTGACTACTTTCCTACCTGTAGACCTGTGTGGATGTGAAGTCTTTCATGTATGAATGAGGCTGCTGGAAACTTGCTCTTTCACCTTGGAAAGTATGGTGGAAATTCTGGGCTAGAAATTACCTTCTTTCATTGTTATTCTTTTTTTTTTCCTTTTCATTATCTCATTCATTTTCTGTGTTTAATTTCTTTGTCTTGATCTGATAATTGCATATTTTCACTATTAGTATTACTTTTTTTTTTTTGGTGTCTGGAATATGTGCATTAAAATTGTTAAAAGAAGTTATTTTTGAACTTTGTTTTATTTTTGTGCATGTTTGTGAGTGTTCTATGTGTTCTTTTCTATATTAATATATAAGGTTTTTATTGTTTTATCAGGCGCGCGTGCACACACAC
>CM060330.1:44501280-44513780 GCA_030674155.1 Stramonita haemastoma
TGCCTAAAAAAGGAAAACCTGGTGGTTTTATTCTAAAAAATAGTTGTTCTTTTGTTTTTATTTTTTTCTTTTCCCTGCAAAAAATTGCAATTCATTAAAGCTAAAACGGCCGACTGTTCAAGCTAAATTTTAATTTTTTAAATTGGCACGCCTAATACAAGTGTTGTTTTGAATAAAAAATGCTGTATTTTTTAAAAGTTCTAAAATTTGAAAATCTATTTAAACCCCCAAGTGTGGTTTCGATCCCCGTTTGGGCCCAAAATTTTCCCCACCCTTTTACCACCCGTTAGTCGGGGGTTTTTTTGGTTGAGACGATAAACCAAGGTCCTGTGTGTACACTTAGCGCACGTCAAAAAACCGGACAACAACAGAGTTGTCCCTGGCAAAATTCTGTAGAAAAAAGCCATTGGAAAAACAAAAACAGTTCAGACAGGGGAAAAAATTGGGTGGCGCTGTTTTGTGGCGCGCGCTTTTCCCCCCCGGGAGAGCACCCAAAATTTCACGCAGAGAAATCTGCCGTGATTAAAGGGGTTTAATTTTTTTTTTAATCTTACCTTTGTTTTTTGTTATTGTTGCCTATTGTATTATTTTATTCTTCTGTTAAAAACCCGAGTTAAACAGGTTTTGTAATGAAAAATCCATATTTACATAGCTATTTCCTTTTCAAAACATTGAATGATTATGTACTTCATATAAATTCATTTGTCTCCACTAAAAAAAAAAAAAAAAAAAAAGCCATGTTGCTTCCCTTGTCAAAAGGCCACCTCAGGCAATGACAAGACATTGCTCAATTCAAGGCCCCCCCCCCTCCCTCCCTCCCTCCCCTCTCTCTTCTCTCTCTCTTCTCTCTCTCTCATCTCTCTCTCATCTCTCTCTCCTCTCTCTCTCTCTCTCTCTCTCCTCTCTCTCTCTCTCTCTCCAGCAGGAGTGAGGAGTGTTAGGTTGCGCATTTTCTGGGAAGTCAAAACATTTTCCTCTGCATGTCTTCACTTAAAGTACCAGCGCGTCTGTCAGAGGCTTGGCTTCAAAAAGAAAATTGACAAAAATGTAATTTGAATGTTTGCTGAGCAAACGTATGTGTGGGAGTGGGTTTTGAGCCTGCATCCGTTTGTATAGGGTCTAGGATATGTTGTTTGTTTATCAGGTGGCTCGTGTTGTGTGCTGGTGTGTAGTGTGTGTGTGTGTGTGTGTGTGTGTGAGTTGTGTGTGTGTTGTGTGTGTGTGTGTTGTGTGTGTGTGTGTGTTGTGTGTGTGTGGTGTTGTGTGTTGTGTGTGTGTGTGTAGGCGCAGGCGTATCTGTTTCGGCTATTATTGGGTTGACAAAAGGCCGTAGTCATAATTTCAGTGGGGGGGGGGGTTCCCTCTTGCTCACGCTGTCTTCTTTCTGGTCGTTGGGCGTTACTCGGCTTAAACACTCGAGGGATCATTCAGAATATGCTTTCTGTCTCATTGATCACACCCAGGAATTCCTGTGAGGCCTTAAGTACACCCTAAATGAGAAGATTGCGTGTGTTAGCAGTTGAGGGGGGGGGGGGGGGGGTATTGGTGGAGGTGGTGGTATTGTTTGTTTGGGGAGAGGGGGGGGGGGGGTGTTACTGGTTTTTGGGGGGCGTATTTTTTCTTTCCTCGACTAGAGTTGTGAGGTTCACCAATGGTGATTTTTTTGTTTGTGTGCATATGGGACCGTTTTTGTTGGTTGGTTTATGGGGGTTTTGCCCACCATTAAGGTAGCCGCATTCCGACTTCAGTGATAATGTCCAATCACGACACCAGTGTGCATGCGTTTGTTTTTTTAAATAATTTTGTCATCCGTACTTATGGCATGAATGGCTTACTGTTTCCAAAGGCAAAACTGGTTTGCATGTGTGTGCAAGATGTTCTGCGTGCGTTCACATTCTGGGTTTTGGTTTATAATCTTATCTGTAGGACTTTAGAATTTCAGTGGAGTGGAGTCAGCGCTGATGTAAACTCCAGGGGAAAAACCCTTGAACGGGTGATGGCTCAAACTCAGGTCTCAAATGCCAGGGCAACGCTGTAACCACTGGTGCCGCCCCCCTTTTCTTTTTTTTTCTTCAATTTCTGATATACACTGCTTAATAGGAATCCATAATCTTGCCTTCCCCCCGCCCCCCCCCCCCCCCCCCCCCCCCTTCTTTTTTTTTTCTTCAATTTCTGATATACACTGCTTAATAGGAATCCATAATCTTGCCTTCAGATTTTTTTTGTTATCTTCCTTTCAATGGAGAATGAGGTTTATTAAGATTGGAACTTGTCATAAATAAAGGTAACTTCTACGTAATATTTCAAAGCGTAACGACTTTTAAATGTAAGCCTTGGTATTCTGTTTAAGTTAATTAATGTTTTGTTTCAGTTGTTTAGTTTTGTGTTTAGGTGAAGATCTTAAACAATACCTAGTTAATGAGAGCGAGTGTCTGTTTCTTATGTTGTTTTACACCTAACCTCCATGTCATAGGAGGACAGAAACGATGTCAAACCATAGAGATTGTCATTTTAAGTTAAATATTTCACACGCGCGCGCGCGCGAACCCCATGTGCGAACGCACGCAGAACATGTCGTGCACACGTACACGTTAAACCTGTTCCGCCTTTTGGAAGAGTAGGCCATTGTGTGCTGCTAGGAACAGATAAAATGTACAGAAACGCATGCGTACCGGGATTGGGTGTAAAAACAAAACAAAAAACCCGCACATGAGTGCTTATCCATCATTCGCGAAATAAAATTTTGGTGTTTTTTTTAAAAAAATCAATCACACCCTCCCCCCCCCCCCCCCCCCCCCCCCTTCTCGAAACAAAACATTTTTTACAGAGAAAAGCATACATGTGCGCATACGCAAGCATACGCACGCACGCACGCACGCACGCACGCACGCGCGCACACAACACACACACACACACACACACACACACACACACACACACATTATACACACACACACACACACACACACCGCAGGCTTAGAATTTGAATTCCCTATTCATCAACAAACAAAAATTAAAACCCCAACACACACGAAAAAAATAACAACAACGATGTCTCAAGCTCTCCATCACAGAAATGACACGACTCGTTTTCTCCCTTCTCCCTGTCATTTTACGAAGAGGACAGAGAAAGAGAGGAGACAGACAGACAGACAGACAGACAGAGAGAGAGTAAAAAAAAAAAAAAAAAGAAGGAGAAAGAAAAAAAGTGGGAAAAACAAAAAACCTTTTTGATGGAAGAGATGTGGGCAGCAGAGAGAAAGAAAGAGAGAGAGAGAGGAGAAAAAAAAAAAAAGACATAAGAGAATGACAACAGTGACAAACGAGCTGGGAAAGGACCCGTCTAGGGTTACACCGCGCAAACGAGCTCAGAAGGGTAATCTCTGCAAGGTTACCCGCCAGAGCTGGCCCGGCCAAACAAAAGCAATAAAACCGCGTGTGGCGATCATATGTCTCCATTATCCCCACCAGCCTTGCCTTGTGACTGAGCCCCTCAGAAGCTATGTCTTGTATTGTTGTAGCCTCTATATAGCACTTTCGGTCGTGGCAGAATTTTTTTTTTTATCGGCGTGAAATTTGGCTAGTTTGCTGTCTGTCCCCCCTGGCCGGAAGAGGGCGTCGCCACAAGAGCAGCGCCACCTTCTAAAAAAATTGTTACCTGTCTGCGGATGGTTTTGTTTTTGTTTTGTTTTTTCTATGAGAGAGCTGTTTTTTTCTTACAGAATTGTGCCTGGAACATCTCTTGTTGCCGTGGTTTTTGTTTTTTTTTTTGTACGCTGAATGTAAGCTGCATATGTTACCTCGGTTTATTGTCATTATCCGAAAGACTAGCACCCAGACCCACGCCTGATGGATGCTCTTTTTTGGTTGGAGGAAATAGGCTTAAGAAGAGAACTGAAACTGCAACTGGAGGGCAGGATAGCCTAGTGGTTAGTGCGTTGCTCTTGTGTGTTGACGGCCTGGGATCGAGCCATCACTGAGGCACCAATCAAGGGGATTTTCTCCTGGAGTTAACATTAGTACTGACTCCACTCCCCTGACCCCCTTGAGATAAGACAAACCGAGGTCCCGAGTGTGAACGCATGCAAAACATCTTGCACCCTAGTTAAAACCCATTCTGCCTTCTAAAAGAGTTGACCATCGAGTGTTGGTAGGAATTGATGACAATCTTTTTTTTAATTCATACTTGTGTGTTTAGGCATCATCCCCGAAGTCGGAATGCGGCTATCTAAATATCGGGCAAAAAAACGGTCACGTTTTATGCAACATGCCACCATTGGTGGACCTCAAAACTCTAGACGAGGAACGTAAAAAAAAAAAATAAAAAAAAAACACCCAACCAAACAAACAAAATTTGCAACCTTTTTTGCTTTCTTGACGGGTGTGTGTATACCGCCAAACCACCGATTCACCTCTGTAATTTATTATGACGCGTGGGCTTGGCATGTCTCTCGCTAAGTACTGCAAAACAGGCTTTGGTGTAACGTGGTAAAACCCCTATATAACAATATACTGACTGGCTCGGCTGCTTTAGATGCGGGCAGATGTCTTCAGGCTTGTCTTTAGGGGGTGGGGTTTTTTTGTTTTTGTTTTGTGAGTGGGTGGGTGGGGTAGGGTTTGCGAGATTATATGTTGTTGGGTTTGGGTTTGTTGTTGTTTTTTACATACAGTCCCCACCCTTATTAGGGATCACACACACACGCGCGCACGCACACACACACACACACACACGCATCCACACACACACACACACACACACAACACACACACACACAGGGGGGGGGGGGGGGGCAGCTACAGTAGCTGTGTGAAGGTTCAGAGATGCGTGAATGCTGTAGCATGCAGTGTAGTGCAGTAAATGTTGTATAGTAAGTAGACAAGATTGCTGTAGCCTACAGTCAGTAGACAGACGTAGCGGCGGCACAGTAATGTAATGTGGACGGACAGCTGGTTCTGCTCGACCCCACGTCACATCACGTCACGTCACGGCTCCAGTCAGTTGAGAAACTGGCTAATCACAGCTACTGTGCTATACGTCATATTGCCGCTGTATTTCGTCACACTTTTCAGTTTTGGGGGCTGGTTGTGTTTTTTCTGACTCTGTGTGTGTGTGTGTGGGGGGGGGGGGGGGGGGGGGGGGCGTGCCTGTGTGCATGCGTGCGTGCGTACACCTGTACAGAGAGTGACAGAGAGCGGGATATATCTGAATCTCCCTTTTTCTTTCTGACTGAATCTGTCTGTCTGTCTGTCTGCCTGTCTGTCTTCTATCTCTCTGTCTGTCTTCTGTCTATCTCTCTGTCTCTCTTCTGCTCTGTCTCTCTCTCTTCTCTTCTCTCTCTCTCTCCCCTCTCTCTTCTCTCTCTCTTTCTCTCTTCTCTCTCTTCTCCTCTCTTCTCTCTCTCAGTCTGTTTTTTTTTTCCTCATATTTCTTCTTGTCTCTTTCTCTGTCTCGCAGTCTCTACCTGTTTGTCTCTGTCTCTTTAAATGTTTGTCTCACCCTTTGTCTCTCCCTTGCACTCTCTCTTCTCTCTCTCCTCTCTCTCTCTCTCTCTCTCTCTCTCTCTCTCTCTCTCTCTCTCTCTCCTCTCCTCTCTCTCTCTCTCTCCTCTCCCTCCCTCCCTCCTCTCGCTCGCTGTGACACTAGCTAACATAACGATTATCTGTAATGAGTCTTCCACTAAAAGGATGAAAAAGTTTTAGTAATTTGTTTTTCCTTGTGATGGTTTTGTTGATCAGTATTGATCTTTCATCTAAAAATATACACTACTGACACACATACTGGAACTCTTAGAAATGTGAGCATGCCCGTGCTAGCGGGCTTGCACATATACACACACGCGCGCGCGTTCACACACACACTTAGGCGCACAAGCACACACACACACCACCCTCCCCCCCCCTTCTCTCTCTCTCTCTCTCTCTCTCTCTCTCTCTCTCTCTCTCTCTTCTCTCTCTCTCTCTCACTCCTCTCTCTCTCTCTCTCTCTTCTACTCTATCTATCTATCTATCTATCTATCTATCTATCTGTCTTACATACACACACACATACGCATGCGCACACACACACACACACCACACCACCACCACCACCACCACCACCACCACCACCACCATCCACCACCGCACAGAGAATACCACAACTCCACACACACACACACCACACCACACCACACACACATACACACACCACCAAACGCCACACATACAACACACACACATCACCACACATACCACACACACACACACACCACACACACCACACACACACACACATACACACCACACACACACACACACACACACACACACACACACACACACACACACACACACACACACACACACACTTGCACGAACGTACAGAGAGAAACAGAGAGCGAGAGAGTCGACAGACATGTATGTGCCTTGGCCAACCGTCAATATTAAATTAGTGAGGTGGAGACGGCGTTTTCATTGAGCTGTGAGCAGCACTCATTTCTGCAATTAATGACAGATGTCTCTTTATGCCATCGATTTTCCTGTCTCTTTGCCTGCCTGCCTGCCTGCCTGCTTGCTTGCATGCCTGCCTACCCGAGCAAAGAGCGCTTAACAAGACGGAACGAACGAACGAACGAACCGTGAGCAGAATATTTTTCCTGTACCATTATATAAAATGTGAAAATGAGCAGCAGGCTGGCGCAACTAGTTTTTTTTTTCTTCTTCTAAATGCTGGGAGAAGTTTGCAGGACTTTTTGTTCGTAAAGATTCTCGAAAACCATGTAATCAGAGATTTGAAAGTAACGACATTTTCCGCAAACCTTTGTCCCAAAATATTGCCAAATTGGCGTGACTGGTATTCCAGAATGACTGGGAAGTTGGCGTGACTGTTTATCCAAATGACTGAGAAGTTTGGCATGACTGGTTTTCCATAATGACTGGGAAGTTGGCGTGATTGGTTTTTTAAAATGACAAGGATGTTGGCATGACTGGTTTTCCAGAATAATTGAGAAGTTTGGCGTGACTTGTTTTCCAAAATGACATGAACTTTGGCTTGACGGGTTTTCCCATGATACGGGCATATTTTCATTTTCCAGAAATACTGGTTGCTTGGCGCAACTGTAGTCTAGAAATACTGGCAGTTCGGTGCAAATTTTTAATAAAATGAGTTGGTTCAACAGGTTTTCCAAAGTATAACTGACAAGTTGACATGACTGGTTGTCCGAAAGTGCTGGCAAATCCATGCAACAATTTTCAGAAGAAGAAAAATATTGTAAGTTGGCACAACTGATTAAAAAAATATATATATTTGGCAATTTCCTGCAAAAGACTCCCCATAAATACCGCTTGTTGTCGCAACTGGTTGTCAAAAAATGCTGGCCAGTTAGCACTGCATATAAAGAAAAAAAAAGACTGGCCAATTAGCACTTCAGATAGAAATGAAGTTCTAGCAAGGTGGCGCAACTGATTTTCCAAAAATTCAAGCAGGTTGTGTGACATGTTTTTCAAAAGTACACGTGTGCAAGTTACCGCAACGGATTGTCCAAAAGTGCTGGAAAGTTGGCCCAACTGATTGTCCAAAAGTGCTGAAAAGCTTTAGGAACTGATTGTCCAAAAGTGCTGAAAAGCTTTAGGAACTGATTGCCCAAAAGTGCTGGAAAGTTGATGCAACTAATTGTCAAAAAGAGCAGGAAAGTTGGCGTAGATGACTCCCCCCTCCCCCCCCCAAAAAAAAAAAAAAAACAACAACAACAAAACAAAAAAACATTGGCAAGTGGTCGAAACTTGTTTTCCTATACAACAAATGGCAAGTTGGTGGACTAATTTCATTTTCCAAAGACACTTGAAAGCTGGTGTGACTGTTTTTGTGTTTTTGTTTTTATCTTGTTGATTTTGGTGGCGGTTTCGCTGTGGCTACTACTGCTGCTGCTGAAGCCGATAATTTGAAAATTGTTAACAAGTTTTCCTCGGTGAAATGCATCACGCGTGAGAGAAAGAAAAGAAAGAGAGAGAGAGAGAGAGAGAGAGAGAGAGAGAGAGAGAGAGAGAGAGAGAGAGAGAGAGAGAGAGAGAGTTTTTCAAACTTTTTTTAATTCATTTTTTTGTTACATAGTTATACAAAATGAAAAACATATAAACGGTTTTGTTGACAGTGAAAGAGCAAGGAAAAAAGAAAGAGAGAAACTTAGAAAGAAAGAGAGAAACAAAGAAAAGAAGAGAGAGAAGAGAGGGTGATAGAAAGAGAGAGAGAAAGAAAGAGAGAGAGGTCAGAGAGGAACAGTTGAAAGAGAGAGAGATTATTCATTAAGGCATGACCCCTCATGAAGGGGATAATGAACAAAACATGAATCATCAAACACACACACACACACACACACACACACACACACACACACACACACACACACAAAACACACATTCTTTCAATATACATTTGTAGCAAAGCAACACATACTAAGTCATAACAGCTGAGAGAGGGAAATTGAGGGGGGGGGGGGGAGAGAAAGAGAGAGAGAGAGAGAGAGAGAGAGAGAGAGAGAGAGAGAGAGAAGGGGGTGAGAGAGAGAGAGGGTGAGAGGAAAGGGGTGAGAGAGAGAGAGAGAGACGAGATGCGGTAAGAGCTAAAAAGCGTAACGCCAAGGGATAGGCGATACTAAAATGATAGCGACTGAGGGCTCCTAATTGCAGGCAGCCCGTCAGTCCTAGCATGATTGATAGAATGATGTATGTAGCCCAATGCTGCCATGATATCATAATTAATACCGAGAAAATTGCCTCTGCCATCCCGCGATTGCTGTACACAACTTGACATTTCTGTGTTGAAATTCACCCTTAGTAGCCCCCGTCTCCAACCCAGCAGCAAGTTTATCACTTACATGACAGGATAACGGTCAAATTAGCGAATTGCAAAAAAAAAAAAAAAAAAAAAAAAAAAAGGTGGGTGGGTGAGTAACCTAGTAGTTAGAGCTATAAAGTGTTGCACTCACGATTTGATGGGCTAGATTTGAGCCACCACCTCTCAAAGGGGTCTTCCCCCCCCCCCCCCCCCCGACATCAATACAGACTCTACTCCCCGGAAAAGTCTTTCGGACCTTCTTCGTCAAACGCTCAGACAGCAACTATTGTTGTCTTCCCATGAGCAAAAATGCGTTGCGCTGCCGTTAAGCGCCTCACAAGTCAGGCCCAGCGCATCCGACTTCGGCATGGGAGACAACTGTAATTTTAGTCTTCCTGAAAAAAAAAGGAAGGAGAATGGACCGAGAAAGCAGAAAATAGACAAGAGGAAGGTGGGGGGGGGGAGAGGGACAAGGCAGAAACAAAGAGAATTATAGAAAAGTGGAAATTTCTTGCACAAAATTTCCTGAAGGTGGGACTATAAATCAAAGCCCCGAAGGCAAAAGCACGGAGAACATCTTGCACACACGTTAAAACCTGCTCTGTCTTTCAAAAGAGTAAGCCATTTCTTGCCAGTAAGAACGGATAACAGATTTTTTTTATTGGAAAAACGCATAATGGCGTCGTGTTTAGACATCATCCCAGAAGTTGGAATGCGGCTACCTTCATGATGGGTAAAAACGGTGGGGTCTGCAAAATATCACCGTTGGTTAACATTGGAGTTCTAGTGGAGACATTTAAACAAAATCCAACTTGTACACGTTTTCCTACGCATTCAACCATGTTGTGAACCACCTGTTTGGTGTTTTTATTCTTCTTCCTATTTTTATGCTTTGGGTTTGGAATCCCCCCCCCCCCCCCCCCTCCCCTCCCCTCCCGTGTTTCCCACCCTCTAATAATAAAAATGATAGTATTGATAAGTAATAAATGGAATTTATATAACGCCTATAACTGCAAAAAAAACAAACCCAATACAATGCCTGGAAGAGATCAGGTTCAGCGATGCTACCGGATTTTTTGTTATATGTAAAAAACATATATGTCAAGAGGAAAGCCAGGACTGATAAAAATCAGATCGATCAATACTGAACCCACGATATGTCAGGTGGTCTTTTTTTGTGGGGGAACCTAACCTAACACTCCCACACATGGCTTAATAAAAAAAAACCCCGGTGCTCAGTGACAACTGCCGTTGTTATGTACGTGACAAAAGACAAAACAAGAAGAAAAACAGACACCTTCTTCACAACTACATCACCACGTGACATATCCAGTCGCTGTGCAAAACTCTTTATTTTTCATCTTTATTATTTTATTTTTTTTAATAAATTCCTCCGTGTCAAATCTCTGACGATGCCTTGCCCCGGCTTAAAAAAAAACAAACTTTGTCAGTTATTGATTTAAGATAAGCACCGTACCTCCTACGTTGATAATATTTTTATGTTGGAAAACGTTATGTTGAGATTGTCTTTAGCCATGACAAGCCCGTAGCCCAACAGCCTGCCCTCTCCTTTACAGGATGGGGAAGAAAGATCCTCTGAAGTCGGAGTGTGGCTGCCTATAAGGCGAGGTACTTGGAAATAGTCATACGCGAAAACTTCCCATCCAGTGTGTACTTACAATCTCACAGTGAGGATTGAGTCATAGTGCATATTCTGGGTGACCCCCTAGAATGGTTCGTTATGGAACGGGCAACAACATTAGTAACAAAAACAGCTACAGTAGCAATCACAACGACAGCAACAGCAACAGTAGCAACAAAACAGCAACAGCAACAGTAGCAACAACAAAACAGCAACAACATCAACAACAGCAGCAACAACAACAGCAACAGTAGCAACACCTCCCCACCAACGTGAAACAACCACCACTACAAGGTGAAAAGTGCGGGTGGAAGGATGGACGAAACGGGAGGGGGGAAGGGAGGGAGGAAGGAAGCTAGGAGGGGAAGGAGAGGATTTAAAGTGAAGGAAAGAGGAGGAGGAGAAGGATGCAGCGCTCGGAATGTCATTGTCAGCGCTGGATGCAGTTGACACGTTGACGCCATACGTCAATGACAAGGCGGTAAGCAGACACGTCCGTCCCCTTCTCACTCCCTCCATCTCTCCTCCTACTCTCCCTGCTTTCTTCCTTCAATCTTTTCCATGCTATACCTCCGCTGTTCCCTTCGCGACGTCACCACAATATCCGGATCGAGAGAGGTTAATTGCTACTGTAAAAAAAAAGAGGAAAAAAAAAAAGGGGGCGGGGGGGGGGGGGGAGTATAGAAACTTGAAGCCAAGGCTGTGTGTGCGTGTGCGCGCGCGTGCGTACATGTGTGTGTGTGTCTCTCTCTCTCTCTCTCTCTCTCTCTCTCTCTCTCTCTCTCTCTCTCTCTCTCTCTCTCTCTCTCTCTCTCTCCTCTTAAACAATAAGTATATTTTTGGTAATCATTGTAATAATCATGAAATACTTGACCCTCCCCTCCCCAAATCTTTGGGGAAAAAAGAGAAAGAAACCTGAAACCAAGATTCAAGGTTGGGAGAGGGGGAGAGAGAGAGAGAGAGAGAGAGAGAGAGAGAGAGAGAGAGGGGTGAGGGACTGTTTGAAAAGGTCAGCAGTGTCAAAGCCCATGTCGTCTGCCAAGCTAGGCTCAGGAACGTGCCAGAACCCACTGCATTGCACACTGCAATTATTGCACCGCCCTCCCTCCTCCCTCCCCTCCCCCAACCCCCTTCAACCGCCCGCGCGCGTTCAGATCAAGACTTCACAACTATACCTCCTGAAGAAAAAAAAAAAAAAAAAATCTTGCGAGGAGGGAGAAAAAATTGTGATGGGGAGGGGAGGGAAGATAATTTATCAAGGAGAAGGAGAGGGGAGGACGTGTGTGAAGGTGGTAGGGGGGGTAAAGGGGATGAAGTGTGTGAGGGGGGGGGGGGGGAGTGGTGTATTATGAATGTGGCAGCAGCCGTTGAGGGTCGGTCTGATGGGAGGGCCGATTAATGCCGGAAGCGATAAATCAGTTGTGATTGTGACAGGTGAAACGATTATTATTATCATTCTTCTTTCTCTCTCCTTCTTTTCTCTCTTCTATTCTTTCTTTCATTTCTTCTTTTTTCTTTTTCTTCTACTCTTCGTCTTCCCTTTCTCCTTCATCATCATCTCATCATCATCATCATCTCATCATCATCATCATCATCATCATCTTCTTGTTCTTCTTCTTCTTCTTGGCTGTGGTTTGTCTTCTCTCTCTCTCTCTCTCTCTCTCTCTCTCTCTCTCTCTCTCTCTCTCTCTCTCTCTCTCTCTCTCTCTCTCTCTCTCTCTCTCTCTCTCTCTGGATGAGAGATGGGAGGTGTGGAAGGTCATATCTTTATTTCTTTAATCCTCTATTATGTATTATTTCTTTATTGCTAGAGCAATTATATATATATATATCTATATATATATATATATCTATATATATATATATATATATATATATGTATATATATGTATATATATATATATATATATATTATATATATATTAAGCCTGCTACTGTTATTTTCTCGTTTAAAAAAGATTTCATTCGTTCGCTTTCTCTCAAGATGGTAAAAAAAAGCAGAATTATTATTCTTAATTCAGCATAATGAATTCTATTCTCTCTCTC
>CM060330.1:44521280-44553780 GCA_030674155.1 Stramonita haemastoma
GAATCCAGTACACACACACACACACACACACACACACACACACACACACACACACACACACACACACACAAAACACACACACACACACACACAACACACAAAACACACACACACACACACACACACACACACACACACACACACACACACACAATCTAAACCACAGTGGGATTTACTAGTCTCAGCTCATCATGTTATCTTCACCACTCACTTAGAAGTCACTAAGAATGTAAGCTTTTTGGATTCCAAAACACAAGGCAGAAGAAATGTTTATTCATTAAACTCTTTATTTTCAAATTGTTTTAGGAACTTGGAGTTACTTTTCGATAACATTTTGTGGAAGAATCTAGTTTGTTGTGAAGTTAAAAGGCTAGAGGTATATATTTCAAGGCTTTCTTTTATAATTTGGAATTTTCTTTTTTCGACATTTCCAGAGCAAATAACAGGTAAAATCAAGTAAGGTGTCATTAAAGGAAGGGGCATTTCTTTGGTATAATTGTTTTTCAGGGGTTTTTTTGTGTTTTTTTCCCAGCTTAACACCCTAGGGGTTACCCAGAATGTGCACTCATGACTTACTCATTCCAGCTAAGAATTTCTATATGTGACCACTAGTACACTCTCTAGATAAGAAATTTGCGCGTGTCTGATTGGTTTCCAGTACTTCTCCATAATATAGGCAGCCACACTCTGACTCCAGGGGACTAGGAGAGTGTAGGTTGTTATGCTAAGAGCATGTCATGGTGAAGACATTCTCATCATAACATCTTGAAAAGGCATAACAACATTTTGATGTAGCCCTTGGCATTTAACTTTTAACAATAGCTGACAAAGCCTTTGGCTTGGGCCAAAGTTTGTTTGGGTTTTTTGTTTGTTTTGTTTTGTTTTTTGTTTGTTTGTTGTTGTTTTTTGGGGTGATGGTTGTTGTTCCTCGGCAAGAGCTCCTAAATTCACCAATGGTGATATTTTGCATACGTTACCGCTTGGGTTTGGGTGTTTTTTTTCCCTCATGAACGCAGCTACATTCCGCTTTCGGGGGATAAAGATAATGTAAAAAATTCTTTTGGACATTTTTGAGCATGGCCATTGGCTTGCAGGAATCGGAGCAGACGCGACGGATCCTGCGGTGCATGCAGTGCGGGGAGTCGTTCAAGTCTCTGCCCATGCTGACGGTGCACATGATGCAGACGCAGCACTACTCCAAGATCGTCAGCGCCGAGCACGGCCGCCGCTCCCACAAGTGCTCCGCCTACTGCGACCGGGAGATGGACCGAGAGTGCATCTTTAAGTGCAAGGTGAGGGTCACTGCTGGGATTGTCTGTCTGAGTGCAGGGTGAAGGTCACCGGGAGTGTGTGTTTGAAGTGCAAGGTGAAGGTTACTGAGAATGTATGTTATGAGTGTGAGAGTCACTGAGAGTGCATCTTCGTGTAACGTGAGGATCACTTAAAGTGTATCTTTAAGTGCAGTATGAAGAGTATCTGTGTATATTGAAAGGGGAGGGTCATCTTTGTGTATCTTAAAGTGCAAGGTGAGGGTCACCCGTGTGCATCTTAGAGTGCAAGGTGAGGGTCATATATGTGTATCTTGTGCAAGATGGGGGGTCATCTGTGTGTATCTTGTGCCAGATGAGGATCATCTGTGTGTATCTGTTAAGTGCAAGATGAGGGTCGGTCATCTGTATGTATCTTTAAATGTGAGTTGAGGGTCATCTGTGTGTGTCTTTTTAAGTGCAAGGTGAGGGTCATCTGTGTGTATCTTTAAATGTGAGGTGAGGGTCATCTCCGTGTTGAGCAAGGTGAGAATCGACTGTAACGTTAAAGTGCAAGTGTTGGTCAGTAAGATTATCTGAGCGTCTTTGAGTGCAAGGTGAAGGCCACTGATGTCATCTGTATCTTTAAGTGCAAGGTGAGGGCCAGACAAGTCAATTGCAAGGTCAGGGTCACAGAAATAATAATCTTGCTGAATTTAAAAGTGCTAGGTGAGGGTCACAAAGATCTTTTAAGTGCAAGGTGAGGGTCTTTGAGACAGTCTGAGTGCATTAAGTGCAGGGTGAAGGACAGTCCGAGTGCATTAAGTGCATGGTAAAGGTTACGGAGATCACCTGAGCATATTTTCAAGTGCAAGGTGAAGGCCTTTCAGACAAGACTAAGTGCATTGTTAATTGCAAGATAAAGGTCACTGTGGATCATCCAAATTTATCGTTTATTGCAAGGTGAAGGCCATTGAGACAGAGTGTAACATTGAGAATAAGGCAAAAGTCACAGAGGTGCTTTGTTGAGTACAAGGTGAAGGTCATTGAGATAGATAATTTTAGTGCATTAAGTGCAAGAGTGTCTTACAGAGTGCACATAATTGCAGAAGAGAGTTTATAGACTAAAAAGTGATTTGTTACAAGTGTATTTGGGCCGTGTTTTAAAGTAGCACACAGCCTTTGAAGGGAAACAACTCCGGCTGCTGCACAGTTCTTGGTGATCTCTCTTTATAATTGCAAAAGTTTTTGTCTGTTTCTTCTTTTGCATTTTCTCACAGTGATATTAGAAAGCGTTTTGACTTTCCTCAACATATCAACTAGTTATGAATATCCATCTTTTATTCTCACTTACACATGTTTTTTTTCCTGTGTTTGTGTTGCCAAAATATTTGTTCCCTATTGAAATGGTAAACTTTATTTCTGCTTCATAAACTTTTTTTTCTTCTTTCTTTTGTGTTTGATTTTTTTTTTGGGGTGGGGGAGTTGTATGTTTTTTGTTTTGTATTGTTTTGTTTGTTGTTTTTTTGTTTGTGTATGAGTTTTTTGTTGGTTTTTTTGTTTGTTGTTGGGTTGTTTTTTGTGGGGTTTTTTTGGGGGGGTCCTCGGCTAGGGTTCCGAGGTTCACCAGGAGTGTGTGTGTGTTTGTGCAGGTGTGCCAGGAGACCTACACGGACATGGAGGGGCTGGCCAACCACATGATCATGTCGGGCCACCACAAGAAGCAGGTCCTGCGCTCCAAGAACTGCTCCCAGCTCCCCTTCCCCCACAACCCGCGCAAACACTACCTCGGCCCCGACCCCTCCGACCCCGCCTGGACCGCGCTGCTGGAGTACAAGCGCAAATGCCTGCGAGACAGCGAGAGCTTCAAACACTGCCTGAGAGACAGGGACACGCCGGTGTCGTCTGCCTCCAGTGAGGGCAGCGTCACCTGCGACTGCTGCGGCAAGAGAGTGGAGAGAGCGGCCTTTCTGGACCACATCCAGTCCTGTCTTCCCCAGAAAGCGCGGGTTCTGGACGCTCTGAAATCCCACTGTCTGGTGGGAGGAGGAGGGGGAGGAGGAGGACGCGCTAGCGAAGCCAGCAGAGTCTGCAGCTGGTTTAGACAGGCAGAGGGAGTCCCCTCCCGGTGCCTTGGAGCAGCCCTCCCCAGCACCAAAGGGAGGGCTTCTTCAGACGGCTGAACTCCCTCAGCAGTGCATCTCCTGGACAGGACTCAGACAGCGGGGACAGCGCTGATAGGCATCCACAGAGCGGTGATAGGGCATACACAGCATGACACTGTTGACGATAAACCTGAATGGGATGTCAGTTCTGTCCACGAAAATGACACCAAAGCTAAAAATAAGCCGGATTGTGAAGACAGGGATGAACACTGTACCGACTCCAGCGGTGTGAACGAGAAGCCGTCACAGAGCCCAGACACGCAGCCGAACAGTCGTGAGAATTCCCCATCGCAGGATAGAAAGACAGAGAGTGGTGTAGGAGAATGTGACAGGGAAAAGCTCGCTGTTCAAACTCCGCCCACTGAAGAAAAGATCACAGACCAACAACCAGCAGCCAAGATAGAGGGCAGTGGAGATGCAGGAAACTGAATCCAATAAAAATGGTATCGGTTGTGCTAAAGATGAATACCCCTCCCATGGATGAGGTGTTCAACTCCCCGGACCACCCACGCCCTCCTGCACTCCCCAGACAACTCCCCTCCCCCCCACAATCAACGTCACGACCACCCCGCTGACAGCAAACCCTCTTCCCCTCCCTCTCTCCTCCACCCGCCTCTTCGCCTCCATCACTTCAGACAGCGTCACCCAGACCTACCACTCCGGAACATTCCTTGAAACGCTCACAAGCAGCCACAGGAGGGGATGATGACGTGCCCCAGCCAGATCACAAAAAGCTGAAAACAGAGGAGGCACCATCTGGTGATGATGGGAAACGTGTCAGTACGGAAATGGTGAAGAAAATCAAAGAGGAGCCTATTGATGATGAGGAGGACTTTAAGAGATCCCCCACATCAGCTTGTGAGATGGCATCCGGTGATGAGGTCAGGAAGAAAGTCCCAAGTAACCGGCAAGATCTTCAGCTGGACATCATTGACCCCAACTGCCAGGCCGTGATGGAGAACGGCACCAACTCGGCCCTGAGGGCCATGGAGTCCTTCATCCAACGCAGTTTCAGCTCCAGGTTTGACAGCAGGAGAGCCTCCCTGTCTGCTGAGGGGGCTGCCACAGCTCCACGAGGGTTGGTGCTGGGGGGGAAGAGGACAGCTCCCATGTCATCGCCTTCTCCGTCCTCAGCCACGTCCCCCTCCAGCTGCCTGTCCACCCCAAGGGTCTCCTCCTCTGCGCGGCCTCCGTCTGCCAAGTATCTGGACTCTGCAATGGAAACCTCTTTGCAGTCCCTGGAAACAAACGTGTTTTCGCTCAGAGCAAGTCGGTGGAGATGATGGAAAAAACCCAGAAACACTGGTAGGGAATGCTCCAGTTCAGCATGTGCCACAACCGTTGGCTCGTCTACCAAGTTCAATGGTGAAAAAGCCAACAGAAACAAATCGTCTGCAAGTAGCGCGACTGTCACGAGACAATGAATGGAGTGAAAGAAGACACGACCCAGGACAGAGACGCCGCATACACTGGCCAGGCCTCGGAATCCCAAAGCAAGGGGGGTAGGGAGGAAGTCAGCATGATCAGCAAATACCTGAACCTGGAGGAGGAGGAGAAGCAGGGCAGCAGTCCGGCAGAGGAGGGGGTGTCAGGGAAGTCCAGCGGCGGCAGCAAGAAGTCGGGGAAGACTTCAGCTCTAGACTCCCTGAGCAGCTTTGTGTACGGGCAACCCCTGACCAGCGAGCACCCCCTGGACAGCCTGCAGAAGCTGCTGACCAAGTCCAGCCTGCCCAGGATGCTGTCGGCCTCCTCCCCCCGCAACCCTGCCCCAGTTCCACCCCCAGTATTACCCCTACCTCCCCGACCCCCTGATGGACAGGGTCTGCTTCACTCCCCCGGAGCGGCCGTCCTCGGAGTCTGCCATGCCCCTCAACCTGTCCCTGAAGCGAGGGGAGGGCGCCAGTGATGAGGACGAGGGGCACGGGGAGCGTCCTCAGGACTGTGACTCCCCCTCCACCTCCCGGGAGCTGGACGAGGAGGCTGCCGGCAGCCCCGGTGCTGTGGGGCCCAACGGGGAGAGCACGGAGTACAAGTGTGCCACCTGCAGCCGCAGCTGTGCCTCCAAAGGGTCGTACAGGTACCACCTCAGCCGCTGCCACCTGGCCACGGTGAAGAAGTACGGGCTGAAGGAGGCCTTCAACATGTCGCCCTATGTCTACTGCCCCTGGACCACACGGCCAAGTTCACCAAGTATTACCAGATGGCTCAGGAGCTGGCCAGGAAGGGGAGGATCAGCAAAGCGGAGGAACACTGATTGATCACCTGATTCACCCTCTGTCCCTTGGCCACAAGTCACTGTTGATTTTTTTTTGTTGTCTTTCTCACAGAAAGCTTACTGAAAAAGAAAGTGATACAGGTTCCTTGTATATGAAGTGTGTGGGTTTTCTTTTCACACTCTGAAAAGGTGGGATGGAGCTTGAATCAGCCTGTGCCGTTTGCCACAAGTCAGTGATTTTTTTTTCTCTCACAAAAAGCTTACCAAAAAAAAAAAGTGATACAATTCCCCTCTATCTGAAGTGGGTTGGGTTTTTTTTCTCTTACACTATGGGAAAGGTGAGATGGAACTTGAATCACTGTGCCGTTTGCACAAGTCAGTGATTTTTTTTTTTCTTCACAGAAAGCTTACCAAAAAAAAGTGATACAATTCCCTCTATCTGAAGTGGTTGGGGGGGGGGGGGGTTTCTCTCGCACTATGGGAAAGGTGAGATGGAACTTGAATCATGAATATCAGATGTTGATTAATCATTAAAAAAACTTTTCCATGTGCTGATCATATTTCTACATGTTACAGCTGTGGTTTTCGATTATGGTGAGGAGACAAAGGAGCCAAGTGTTTTATTTTGCAGCAAATAATCATGTGGTTTCTGCTATGTGCCAGTGCTGTGAGGCGTTTTTTTGTTTGCACGGGAGTTCTGTATACAACAAATTTTCACTACACCAAAGAACAGATTTGGTGCATGTCTATGTGTGGGACAATTTTGGCTCAAGTTTATGAGCTGAGAGAGGTTTTTGTTTGATTGTTTTTTTTCTTTTTTTTCCAATTAAACCATTGTTCAAATGACGACCACACAACCAGACCAAGTGGACAGTTTCTTCCCACAAACAGTTTTGTTTTTGCAACTTTAATGACAAAGTCCTCCAAACGAGCTTTAAAATGTTTCTGTGTTGTTCCACTTCCATATCACACACCTCACTATGGGTACAGTACCTTGGAAGCTGAATGTGAAGCAAACTTACATGACACTGAACAGATTCAGCACATTGTGGTGAGACTTTATGTGATTAAAAGTGCTGTTTCTTTTTTTTTCTTGCTTACAATCGTTGCCTTTCCTTTATGATGACGATTTGGATCAGACAAAATGCTTCAGTCTTTGATGTTTTGTGGTGCATTTTATATTATCCATACGAATTGCTGTTTGTGACCACTGTGCTGTGGCCAGCATATAGTGTAGTGGCCAGAAGTCTCTCACATTTTAATTTTTTTATTTATATACCACTCTAAGTTATGGCAGGCTTCTTTGCATGAAATTTGGGCTGCTCTCCCAAGGAAGAGTGTTACCACAAGAGCAGTGCCACCCATAATTATTTTTTCCTTTTCCTGTCTGCAACCGTATTTGTTTCCCTATCATAGTGGCTTTTTTCGACAGAATTTTGCCAGGGACAACTCTTGTTGCTGTGGGTTCTTTTACTTGCACTAAATAATTTTGTGTAACACACAGGACCTCAGTTTATCGTCTCATCCAAAAGTCTAGCACAAAGACCACCACTGCTATGGAGGGAGAAATTTGGGCCCAAATGGGGATCGAACCCCCGCACACTTCCGACCCAGACTTTTTGCTTTCTAAGCAGGTGCATTACCTTTAGACCAGCAATCCACATCACATCTCTCTGTATTTACATTTTGTTGGCTAAGTCGTATATCAGAATTGTACACTTCGTTTTTCTAAGTTATGTTTTACAAGTGTTGTCAAATTGTTTTCATTCAGTTTCATGAACCACTGTTGTATGTAGGCCCTACTAATCCATAAGATACTAAACTGTTTTATTTTTTTAAGTATCTCTGAGGTAACCTTTTTATCCTAGACTTGCAACTTGCACTAGTGCTTGTAAATGAACCCATGACAGCTGAAGACAAGTTTGGCCCCCAACAAAAAAAAATATTCATGGTGTTAGAAAGCAGGCTGGTGGACATGTTTCTTATTGTTGAGTTTGTTTGCCAGATGAATATGTTCAAATTTGTTTTCACATCCTTTCTTGTCTTAAATATAGTGAGTAGATAAAAGAAGATGGTTGTGTATAGAAGCTGACACATGAATATGAGGCAGGAGTCTAGATAAGTATACATGTATACTTGATCAGTTATAACGTGTGATTGAAGAATATCCTGAGATTAAAAATGAAGGCTTTAGGCACAGCTACCTGGGATAAGTGCAGTTAAAATCTCTAACAAGTTGACCAGTCAGTTTTTTAGACCAGGAAATACACATTCATTCTAGAATATGAAAAAAAGGAGTCCATGATTATTTCTTCTTGGCTAAGATACATGTCATCTTTCAGAATAAGAATGACTTCTTACCATAGCTCTGCTAATCCAAACTGGCCACCTAATCCTTTCCTATTCCAGAAAAAAATATCAGGACAGGCACAGTGCTCTTCAGCAAAGTAACATTCATTTTATAGGGACATTTTCTTTAGGTATATGCTGTATAGCAGGGAAGGTATCAGGGTTGAAAGGATTATCACAAAGCTTTATGTCTTCTGATGACATCTGACACTTTCTCATGAATGTCACTCTTGGCATAGTATGCTGACTTTCTCTCTTTCACTCTGCGTTCCTTAGCTTAGGCTCCACAGTTCATAGATTTAACGATAAAATTCTGCATAATGTACAACTGTTTGCCCATCATTAAAGTGGCCACATATTGATGCGTGCTTACTAAATCAAGGGTGATTTATTCTTCAAAACAGGTAGCTGTTACAAACACTTTTCACTGTTGAATTTCTGGAACTTGACCACTGTCCAGCAGTAAGCACTGTCAGGCAGCTACAGTGGATTGTAGTAACACAAGTGTCCTGAAGGAGAAGAAAGTCTGTCGTCCAGGTGAAGATGTCTCTGGAAAGATGCTGTCTTTTGGATGATGTAGATGCTGGCTGTGCCTCGTGGATGTTGTTAGCTGCTTCTTCCCTCAACTCTTTGCAGTACTGAAGAGCTTTTTGCCAGATTCCTCCATAAGTTGGAGCGAGGGAATGTTCAGAGGTGAAGCTGCCCCTCCATCCTGCCCACCCTCCTTCCCTCAATTCCTTCAAAAAAAGTCATAATAGCATAATCTGTTGAGGTGCCAATTGTCACTTTGTCTTTAATAAGATGTTCATGAAAGCATGTTATATAAGGGAAGGCTTGTTGCGAGTTCTCGTTGTGTGCACAAAACCACACACTTATGGGTTTTTTGGTCATTCAGACTGTAAGGATTGTCTGTATTGGTGTGATCTGTTGTCTGGAGTTTTTGTTGAATATGCAGTGTTTGACAATTATGGATTTATGCAAGGGGATAAAGGTAGAAAGAACAGAGCAATGTAAACAGTGGATACATGTTGACATGCAAGATTTTTTTCCTACTACGTGAAAATATTTCATTATATTTTACAAGAAGCTTTTGTAAAGATAAAAGGATTTGGTAAATTTTCGAGCATAATGATGGAATAGTTCACTGCTGTAACTTTATTTTGGTTAAAAAAAATCTTATCCAAGCAAATAACTGCCCTATTTTTTAATTGTCAAACTAGGCAGATATTTTGCTGTTATAACTACCCCATCTTCCACAAACTTAATCATGTATATGCAGTGTCCTTTTTTTTTTTTTTTCTCCGATTTCCGGGTGCAATCTGATAGCTGTTTTGCTTCACTTTTCATACATCTTATGACCACAAACAAAAAAAAAAAGGGGGGGGGGGGGGGGAGACAAACAGCTATGCATTGTAATATGTGAATAAGGACTTTGTTCTGTCTAAACCACATTGTTTATTGGAGAACAAAGGTCTGACAGTGATTGTCTTTGTGAATGAAGGACAAGTCTTCATTTTTCTTTGTTTTGTTGTAATGTAGGATTGTGGTGTTTGATTTTTTTTTCTTTTTAGAAATCAAAACATGTCTACTTCTGGTTGTGGTCTTTCTTTATTTAATTTTGCTCCTTTTTTCTCTTTTTTTTTTTTTTTTAATTGTTTCAAGATCTGACAGCACATGCTATTGACAGAAGTCTTCAGTTTTATTTTGTTTAAATGCAGCACTTAAAGATTTTTCTTCTTTGTTTTTACACAAATCAGAATGCAATTTGTCCCATTTATTTGCAGTATATTTTATATATGTTTGGGTCTTTGTTATAATTGTGTTTGTTCAAATTTTACATTGTATATAAAGGCAGGCTCTGTTTTGTTTTCTTGTTACTCATTTTCTTTACTTTGTCCCTTTTCCTCATTGAGAGTGTTTTTACTCTTTTACTCTGTAGATATAACAGAGAAATGGAAAGTTCAGCTGTGCTGAGAGTACGAAAATTTATAAACATGTGCAAGTTTGTGCCAGTTAAAATCTGATGTATTTTTTATTGTTATTCTTTTATTTTGAGAATAATGGAATAAGCACTTCTGTGCTTTTTTTTTTTTTTTACATCCAGTCCTTGAGTGTATGCAGTTTTGTAAATTTTGTCATTCTTTCCAACCAGCACACAGTGGTCTACTCTTCCAAAAAACGGAATGAGTTTTCACATGTGCACAAGATGTTCTGCGTGCGTTCACACATGGGACCTCGGTTAGTCCCACCAAAAGACTTTTGGGGATAGGAGTCAGCACTGATAACTCCAAAGAAAAAATCCTCTTGAATGAGATTTGAACCAGGGTCAGCAATCATGAGGGCATCACTCTTACCACCAGGCTATCCTGTCCCAAGTATGGGCTAATGACCAAGTGTGTGCAAAGGACAAGGTGCTTAAGTGTTTTAAAACTATACGTATAACCTTTGATAATCAGAAGATACAAAATCAATATCAGAAAAGTGTTTTCTGCCATTAAGAATTAAATCTTATAATCTTTCAGGTGACAGAAACAAAATTGTGATAAACATGTATTGGTTCAGTGGTTGTATCGTGAGCATACTGATGAAGTGTGTAAAGTTATGTGCGCTTTCGTGTATATCCTGTAATCAGTGAGTGTATTTGACGCTATCTTTGTTTTCCTTTAAAGTCGGACCATACTGGAATGGTCTTGAAATCCTGCTTCTTTGGGTTGTCTGTGAGATGGAAATTGAGTATATACACTAGTATGTGTACATACATATTACTTTTTACTCATATTTAGCTGTACCAAAACAAAATCTGGATTTAAGGGCAACAAAAGACTATCACTGAAGATTTGGGGGATGGGGGGCGGGGGAAGATGAAAGGGGAGAGAAGTGGGTATGGGAACGTACCAAACAAATCAGTCATGTCTTGCAACCTGCAGAGGAAGTAAGTGTACTGTAGCTTGGTTTGATGCATTCCAAATCATTAACATTTTCTTTTTTTTTTCTTCGTTTTTTAAATAATATAGATGACCATGTTTTTTTGTTCTAAGACTGAAAGTGAAGATCAGATTATTTGTAAATTTGAGTTAGTGTATTTTACTTTGAGCTTGCTTTGCTTCATATGCATAGTTTGCAGGCAGGTTCTTTGGTTTAATTTGAAGGTATTTTTCAGAAGATTCAGTTTTTGAAGATTTGGTGTGAACAGAACATTTAACACTATTACAATGAAAGAGTGTTCATAACGCTTAATTTCTAATCACTATCAGTTAGCAATGTTGATCAGACTGTTAACAACCTGATATTTGATTTTCAGTTATGATGCTGAGGTCAAATCATTTTCCTACTATCCATTATGATCTGTATTACTGTTAATGACTACTAACTACCTGATATTTGATGTCATCTGCGATACTGAGGTTAAATCAATTTCTTTCTAAAGAAACAATATTGAAGGTAAACTTTTTGTGATTTTTCATACCTGTATTGACCTGAGAAAACGGGTCATGAAAATAGTTTGTTTTGAGATGGGGGTGGGGGGGTAGATTTTTCCATTGAAAAACAAACAAAATTGGACAAGTCTATGGTTTTGCTTCATTGGATGTCAAAAAGTATGAAGCCCTTGATTTATTGTTAATTATATGCAGTTGAGATTTTGTAATCAACTATTTAAGAAAAATAGTCAAAGATGAAAGGATTTTTAAAAAGCTTACTTACTCACTTTTCAAGAGAAGAGGTCCTCACAGAATATAGAAAACAGGAATCTTGTTTTCTCCAGGTACTTTTTTTTGGGGGAGTAGATTTGCCGTGTGCTCTATTTTGTTTCAACTGATTTTTTGTTTATTTTTTATCAAAATAATATCTTTTTTTTTCTGTACTTCCTATTGCCTTGACAGATGATTAAGGCCAATGGGTATCAGGGGGCTACCCCCCCCCCCCCCTTTTTTTTTTTTGGGGGGGGGGTGGTAGTAGTCTTAAAAATCTGTGGAATATTTTTTTTCTTTCTGTCCTTGTGTTTTTGCAGAGGTTTCTGTCACATCAATGGACCCGCCTATGGTTTGTTGGGAAATTCTTCAGAGTTGATCTAAGAACGAAGCCTTTTTTAATTTTAAGGTGTGCAAATAAACTTTTTCCTTTTCTTTTTTTTCAGTTAGGATTTTTTCATAAACTTACCTCTATGGGGTGGGGTGTTGGCAAATTATGGTACTTTTGTTTGTAATAAGGTTTGCATTTTAGGACCTGTGGTGATTAAGTGATATAAATTTGTGTCGGGTATACATCCCAGACCTCTTTGCAAAACTGTCATAATCATCTGCTTTATTTTCTTTGGGCTTTTCTTAGATGGGTTAGTCAGCAGTCTGTGGTTCGATCATTCAGGTATCTTTTCAGTTGTTGGGCTGGGATTTATCATACAGTTTGTTTTTGTTATGGAATTTGTTTTTCTTTGAGTAAGTTCTAATATGGTCCTTACAGCTTTTGACAAAAGCTGCAAACAACATGAATGAATGAGTGAATGAGTTACAAGTTTTATCACTACGAACTATCAGTTCTTCTCTACTTTGTACTAAGTGTACCAAATAATGCCACAGTTTGTTTTGGAAATGATTTCAGTGAATTTTGGATAAATCTATTTTGGAATTTTTTTTCTTCCTTAAAAAAAAAATTGATTGGAATTTAACTTTGTTGTTCTTTTGAGAATGTGTACAAAGGTTTTGTTTGGGTTTTTTGTTTTTTTTGTTTTCTGTTTTGTGTTGTTGTTTTTGGCGGAAGGGGGTTCTGACAGGCGATTTGCTTGTACATACAAGTCCCAGTTGTTTAGTTAAGTTTTGAGGGTGTTTTTTTTACTTTGTTAAAATTTTGTGGTTTTATTTGTAATGACTTCCAGCATCAACTGTCCGCCATTTTTCATCCAATCATTTGCCACACCAGGAAAAAATAGGCACATTTTTTTGGTTTGGCTGTGTGACTCAGCATAATTTTGCAAATTGCTATTGGTGCTATTGCTTGCCACTTCTGATGGCACAGTCTGTTGGCGTTCTTTTCAACCTGAAGTCCACTCCTCAAGTTACTGAGACCTATCCAGAATATAGTCCACCATGTTGTCAAGGTCTTCTCCTTGGTGGTCATTGTTGTTGTTGTTGTTTTGCTTGTTTGTTTCTGTTGTTGCTTTTTGGTTGCATTGTTATGTATTGTTAAGTTGTATGAGAATGAAGAAGTTGTTTGGCAGTAAATAGAGACATAATTTGGGAACAGTGACCCTGTGTACAAGTTTTCGCATTAATGTGAACTTTAGTGGAGTAAGAAAGTGGCCCCTAACTTTCCTCTCCTCTCTTGCTTTTTGAGAGAATATGAGAATATATACTGCAGAGAAATGTATGGGTAAAAAGTTATGTAATGCAGTTATCACATTCACTGCCCTGCTCTTCCCCAATGATACTTTTTTGGGCGACCTTCACATACCCCCCCCTCCCCCAGTGATAGCTTTCACATACCCCCCCTCTCCCAATGATAGCCTCACATACCCTCCTCCCCACCCCCATGACAGCCTTCACATAATCTCTCAACCCCCCCCCCCCCCCCCCCCCCAATGTCAGCTTTCACTTACCATCCCTCCCCACATATGACATAGGTAGGTTAAAAAAACAACACAGAAAAGAGACCACAAAAAAAACCTCAAAAAACCAGTTCTAGCAGACACCATTTTCTGTAATACCATTTTTCATTTTGATATGTATACATAAATATGTCCATGATCACTTTGGGAAGATGAAATTCTATGCTACACTCTTGACCTCTTAAATCTGCAGTATATCTGTAGGCAACATGTTCCTGCTCAACAGTAATGAATATTCGAGCATAAATTACCAGCTCCTTGCCAAAGTGTAATTTTGCTGGAGGTATGAACAGTCTACTTTCAAACAATACAGGTGTTCCAGTTTTTTGTGTGCACTCAGTTCTACTCAAACACGCAAGGCTGTGAAAATATATTATCAGTTTAAAAAAAAAAAAGTAGTGTCAGATTTTTCATGTGGTAATATTCTTGCAGTGAAGATGCATAGACATACAAACTAGTCACCTGGGATGGGAAGGAGAAAACTGGTTGGTTAGGTTTCACAAAGTCTTAGGCAAAGCCACAGCAATTTAAAATTTTGATTTGGGTAAAAACACATTCTGCAAGAGTTTAAAGTAATGGTTAAAATCCTGAAGGAAACCTGGCAACCATTTCAGACAGGGGGAAAGCTTTAACAAAATCTCCAACCACTGTATTTGAAAGTGTACATGTATATACAGAGCCACATGTTTGCAGAAGTTGATGTCGTCATTCCTACAGCATAACTCTGTGCAATGTTCAGATTGACTGATTATCCCATGTTGTGTACAACTCTCTTGTTATTTCATGTTCTGTGCCATTCTTCAAATATACCAAATAAATCTTTTGGATGCATTATCCTTAGATCTGACTGTGTCGTTTTTACCATCATACTAAGATCATAACACTGTTGAATGTATCAACAACAATTTTGACTACATGTATGTTTTTTCACCGTTACTCTAAGTTCATCATATACACACCTTCTCTTTCTCTGGGTATCTTTTCTTTGTTTTTCTTCATGTTGGACAGTGTGTGTGTGTGTGTGTGTGTGCATACGTGCCTGATAAAACAATAAAAACCTTATATATTAATATAGAAAAGAACACATAGAACACTCACAAACATGCACAAAAATAAAACAAAGTTCAAAAATAACTTCTTTTAACAATTTTAATGCACATATTCCAGACACCAAAAAAAAAAAAGTAATACTAATAGTGAAAATATGCAATTATCAGATCAAGACAAAGAAATTAAACACAGAAAATGAATGAGATAATGAAAAGGAAAAAAAAAAAGAATAACAATGAAAGAAGGTAATTTCTAGCCCAGAATTTCCACAAGGTGACCATACTTTCCAGGTGAAAGAGCAAGCTTCCAGCAGCCTCATTCATACATGAAAGACTTCACATCCACACAGGTCTACAGGTAGGAAAGTAGTCAACAATGCATGCAAGTGCAGATTTCAGAGTACTTATGTTCACAACCAACTTAAGAACAATGCATCTCTGGACTGAATAAATGCCTTGACCACCCCCTGTGACATTTTCTTGGTGCGCACAGTTTCATTTGTATAGAGGTGGAAACTGTTGGACTCGTTTATCGGGTTTTTTTAGACATTAACAAACAGTGAAATACTGAAAGGTTTCTTTGCTTACAGTACACAAGTAACTCATTAAAACTAAACACAAAACAATCTCTGGTAAACTAAAACTCTCTCCCTCCTTTCTGAAACACACAACCACACGCAAACACCACACACACACACACAATTTATGTACATGCATACATTCTCAGACTTGTGCACCCTCTACTATTGATTTGAGAATTTTACATTTACCAGTATTTTTAAATATTTTTCCAGAGTTTCAGTATTTTCACGCACAATATCATGTGCCACATACTCTCTCAAACTGAAAAATACTCTACTTTCTCTCTTCCATCTTAAAAAAAAATGTTTTCATGTTTTGTTTTCTTCATTTGCTTTTGCTTTTGATTCTTTTTCTAGTGTACATCTATTCATTAGCTTTTTTGTTCTTTTTCACCTAAAACCTTTCAAAATTGACATTTTTTTAAAAGGGTTATTTATTTATTTATTCTTTTATATCGAGGATAATGGAAAGAGCACTCAGGATGTTTTTACATCCAGTCCCTGTGTGCATGCAGTATTGTAAATCTTGTCATCTGTTCCCACCGCACACAATGGCCTACTCTTATGAAAAGCGAACAGGATTTAACGTGTGCGCAAGATATTCTGCGTGCATTCGCACACAGGGCTTGGTTTACAGTCTCATCTGAAAGGACTTTTGGGGAGTGGAGTCAGCACTGATGTTAACTGCATGAGAAAAATCCCCTCGAACGGAATCGAACCCAGGTCGTCAAATTGCGAGCCCAATGTTCTGACCACTAGGCTATCCCATCCCCTGGGTAGAGAGAGAGAGTGAGAGTGTGTAGTGTGTGTGTGTGTGGAGAGGAGAGAGAGAGAGAGAGAGAGAGATGGGTAGGGGACAACTAGTAAAGAAGGGGATTGGGGAGGGAGAGAGATGTGTGTGATGTTGCTTTCCTTGAATTTTACATCTGTTCACACTTAATGATATTAGATAATTTTGTGTGTGTGTGAGAGAGAGAGAGAGGGGGGGATGGGAGGGGAGAATTAGTGAAGCCTAAGGGGAAGTTTTAGAAATAGAGAGATGGAGGAAGACGAGTGAAAGAAGTGAGTTTGATCAGAGTGAAAGAAGAAAAAAAAACTGTCACATATGCAATTTTACCACTGGTGAACCTCAGCGCTGTAGCAGTGAAAGAAAACTGCATGATTCAACAAAACAATAAGGTAGGGGAGACTAGTCTCTGAACAATAGCAAACAAAGTTTTGATTTTCAAGGGGGTTTTTTTTTTTATTGGTGAAAAAAAACAAGATTTTGACAAAAATACTATTTCCAAATTTTCCTCTTTTTTTCAGGAACAATTATGGAGGGTGCACAGGTCTGGATTCTGATCTAACAACAAGGCAGCACCCATTTGGGGGAATTTTACCCTGGAGTTAACATTAGCACTAACTCCACTCCCCCAATAAGTCGTTCACATAAGACTATCAACCTTTCCCCTACGGGTAACCTGCTACAGGGTAACCAACTATCTACTAACCCTTCCCTCCATATCACCCACTACTAGGTTACGGTAGCATACAAATGCACACAGTGCACATGTACTAGGAAGAGAGTTTTCTCCCTTAACAAAGGTGTAATATTAAGTAATTAACCGAGGCCCTGGCACGCAAAACATCTTCCACACACATTAAAAACCTATTCTGCCCTTCAAAAGAGTACACTATTGCATGCTGGTAGGAACGCATGACAATTTTTCATAAAGCATGCACACAGTTGTCACATTAGACATAATGCAGCTACCCTCATGGTAATACAGGTATGCAAAATCTCACCATTGGTGAACCTCAGAGCTCTACTTGGGGAACAAACAAAAAACCTCTAACACCTCTGAAACACCAGAATTTACACTAACACATACACACCCTTTCTCTCTCTCTCTCTCTCCTCCCTTCCTTTTTTTGAAACATACACACACACGTAACTGACATACATTCTAACCTAACAAATAGATCTATAAGATCAGAATTCAGTGTCGCATACAACTAATCCAACACATCTGAAAGACCAGAATTCTCTGTCTCACATACACACATTTTTTCTCTCTCTCTCTCTCTCTCTCTCATACACACACACACTCTCAGGTGTAGCTATACATTCTAAATAGTATATACCTGAAAGACCATAATATTCTCATACACACACACAGATGTAAAATAAATGTGTTCCCATAACCTATGAGGTTGTTGGGGTGCGAGATGTAGAGACCTCAGCTTCTCTAGGGGCCAGCAAATTGAGGGCGGCACCCATCTCCTCTCCCTCACTGCTTTACCCTCCCTGATCCTAAAAAGAGTAGGTATTCATTTACTACTGGGTGAACTGGGGATAGTACTGAAGCCAAGGAGCACGAATTGTCACCCATTCAAGACGCAACCACACTCAACATTGCTTCACTTTAGCTTGAGGACAGCCAGTGCTCTGACCACAGCTATCCCATCCCATCCATACACTCCGATGTACATGTTACAATCTCATCCAACACCCAGAATTCACACACGCACATACACAGTGACACAAACACACACACACACACACACACACAAATTCATCCATGACAATGTGTAAAATATTAAATGTAAAATTTCATGTCCACCTAGTCTAGCACAGATAAAATTCCTGAGAAAATGCCATCTGGAAATGAACGAAGCTGAGGAAGACAAAAAAAAAAAAAAGAATCGACACGGTTTTTCTTCACAGGTTTCCATGAATCTACGACCACTTTCCACTGAATACTAAACACATGTTGCACCTGTCATCATTCTTTAATACATCATTCAATCTTTTTGAGTTTTTGTTCTCCCCCACTCCAATGAGGGCTTGTGGAATACATAGTAAGAAAAAAATTTATGTTATTAAAAAAAAAAAGGAAAAAAAAAAGACCAGAAGCACACATGTAAGGTTTGGTTGCCTTCCGAAGCAAGAACTGAGGCTCCTCAGTTGACTGATTTCTCTTCTTGGTTTTGCTCATTCCCCTGAGTTTGACATCAGTTGTCTTGTCTGTGGTGGGTTGCTTTGTCGTTTTCTTTTTCCAGACAAATGAGAGCTGATGGCAGTTTTCCACAAAAGCAAAGTGTGCATGCATAAGACCAGTACAAATTTTCACCTCTCACGAGTACTGAGATCAAATACAAATAGTGCATATGTTACATTTCTCTGCTATCTCGTATCTCCCAACATTACTTGTCGACAGAACTTGCGAGTCTAACAGTCATCATAACTGATGCACAGCCCCTCTGAGTCACCTGTCACATTTACCACTGCGTTCAGTGATCACTTTGCTCATTAATCCTAAATACTGGAATTCTCCAAGAGTCAGGCACCTTCGGAAGACAAAGTTTCAAATAAAAAAAAACCTGCTGTGGGTCCCATACAACAGGTCTGTAACACACATCCTTTCTTTTCAAGAGATATCCATTTCCTCTTTCTCCAAAATCACAGTCTTTCGTCATACCCAGCTTGTCACAGCCGACTTGCTCTTCCAATGACGTTTCACCATTTATAATTTCATTCTCATCTGCCTGTTACATTTCAAGTTTCACAACCTGTTCTTCCTAAGATTCCATGCTGAACTGATTGCGGACATATTTTTCAATCCAACTTTGTTCACAAATCTTCACACACGCACACAGCAGTGATTGGAAATACCACAGCCAGTACCAAGTGCACCACCCCTATCATAACCCTAGTCCACCTTTCTTCACCCACACACAGCAGTGACTGAAAATATCAGCCAGGTAGAGTGCACCCCTGGCATAATTGAGTTCTACCTTCCTCCTCAGATCCTCACACACACACACACACACACACACACACACACACACACACACACACACACACACACACAGTGGTGATAAAAGATATCAGAGCTAGGTAGAGTGCACCCCTATCATAGTTCCAATTCTTTTCCACAGACCTTCTCTCTCTCTCTCTCTCTCTCTCTCTCCTCTCTCTCCTCTCTCTCTCTCTCATCTCTCTCTCTCTCCTCTCTCTCACACACACACACACCACACACACACACACACACACACACACACACACACACACACACACACACAACACACCACTGACTGAAAACACCAGAGCTGGGTAGAGAGCACCCCTATCATAGTTCCAATTCTTTTCCACAGACTCTCTCTCTCTCTCTCTCTCACACACACACACACACACACACACACACACACACACACACACACACACACACACACACACACACACACCACACACCACTGACTGAAAACACCAGAGCTGGTAGAGAGCACCCCTATCATAGTTCCAATTCTTTTCCACAGACTCCTCTCTCTCTCTCTCACTCTCTCTCTCACTCCTCTCTCCATCTCTCTCTCATCTCTCTCACTCTCTCTCTCTCTCTCACTCACACACACACACACACACACAACACACACACACACACACAAACACAACACACACACACACACACACACACACACACACACACACACACACACACACACACACACACACACACACACACACACACACACACACACACCGAAAACACCCGAGCTACTAACTAGGCAGAGAAGCACACACACCCCTATCACAGCAGGTCGGCCATTTCGTTGAGATACAAGTCCCCCTCCACTCCCCCGGTGTCACTGGCTCTCCCCCGGTGCCTGGTCCAGCCACCATGTCCACAGAGGGCTGGCCACAGCTGGTGTCCACAGCGCTCAGCGTGAACTGGCCCTTGGGCAGGTTCATGGACTGCACCATGTCGGTGTGGTGGGCGCGCTTGATGTGCGTCTTGAGGTTGCCGCGCTGCGTGAAGGCGGCGTCGCAGTAGGGGCACTGGTGGGGCTTCTGGCCGCTGTGCTTCTGCAGGTGGATCATCAGGGCGTTCTTCTGGTTGAAGGCTTTGTGGCAGATCTCGCACACGAAGGGGCGCTCGCCTGAAACCGCAGGCAAAATGTCGAGTGTGAGCACAGTGCACAAATCCAAACACCACTCACAATAGTGCTATATATTTAGTGCACCCTTTCCTTTTACTTAGTCCAAGTGTGGTCAGTTCCGTGGCAATATGTCAAGTATTATTGAGGGAAAAAGTAGTGGTGGAGGAAAAACAAGTGCAGGTACCAACTTCTTAATCATTTTTTTGAAAATGACTTATCAAAGAGTCGATATAAAAAAAATAAATGAAAATAAATTCTAGGGAATAATGTCTTTCAGTGGCAGCATTGTAGGCATATTTGAGTAAGAACCATGCCTTTGGCCTGACCTGACTCGAGTTTCAGCTCCTGGATGAGCCCTCATCAGAGGTCCCGGCGGTGACTGAAACTCCACCTGCTGTGGTACCTTACAGCAAGACACTTTTCAGAATTTAAAAGTGTCAACTGCACTCTCAAGAATGCCTGCACCCAAGAATATTTGATATCCCTGTGGCCTTTTGAAGCTGCCCCCAAAAGATGAAGATAAAAACATCAAGTATAAGAAATGGGCAGAACCTCAGGATGTATCAGTGAATCATAATATACTACTTTATTTAACAATATGAAACCAGCCCCCATCAATTGTGAAAGCCAGTGTTACTAAGACTTGGCAACAAACAATTTTTTAATCAAATCACACTGATTGAAGTAATCAGATTAAATGGCACTTAGATATATAATATGTAGAGGACAAAAGTTTAAATCTGCTGTCAAAAACAAAGGGGAAAAAAAACCTAAACAAATCCCAAATTCACTAACAGAACAGATGATAACAACCGCATCCCAAGAGATTTCTTTTCAATATTTCCAAGGATGTTAAACTTACATGCAGAACATTCCAACGAAAACTGCACCACCTCTGCCCAGAAATTCCTCTTGACAAAAGTTTGACCGAACACATAACCCAACACATTAGCAATGCCTCTGAATGCAAGTTGACCATGTGCTTTTGCAAGCCACCAAATGCTGATTTTAAACATAAACGAATAGGCTCTTTGACCTATAATCTTGATCTCCTGTATGCACGAATACATGCAGAAGAATATGGTCCTGGCAGGTCTGCATTTATGTGGACTTAGATGATCAAGAAAATCCCACCCACAGTCAACCAACACTTTCAAAACTAGGGCCTGTAGCTTCATGATTGTTGGGGAATAGAAGTCTACCATAATCTTTTCCACTGGGCTACAGTGTTGGACTGAAAACTGCAATAGACAACAGCGCTGAAGATTCACTCTTGCATGGCATCCATGGGTCACACCACATCAGGCCAAGTTATATAATGATCTATTGTCAAAAAAACAAATTTTAATTAAATTAAAAAAAATAAAAATTTTTTGAAAAAGCTTGATCTATTGTCTGCAACAACATCAACCCACCCCACCCCACCCCCAACTGTCTCCTATCTCCTCCTCTTCCCCCACCCCCCTTAGCCCTGTATGATGATAGAGACACAGACCTGTGTGGATTCTGACGTGGCGCTTCAGCTGGGAGGGTTTCTTGAACTCCTTGTTGCAGTCCTTGCACATGTACTGCAGCGTTTTCCGTCGCTTCCCCCCTGCCCCCCCTGCTGCCACTGCCACCACCGCTGGCTGTTGCTGCTGCTGCTGTTGCACGGTGTGATGCTCTGTCTGCAGGTGCTCATTCAGCTCTGATGACTGCTTGAAGCTCTTCAGGCACATCTGCATCACACAACACCTTCACCTTGTGCATTACAGCAGAGGACTGGGGAAGGTGGGTGGGGGAGGGGGGGATATATGCTACAAGCTATCATTCACTAGGGCATGTTTATAACCATGGCAGTCATCCTGGGTTCGATTCCCACAAGAGGCATCTTCTCTTTGAAGATTTTTGTTCTGGCTCCTGCCAACCCATAATGAATTTTATTTTATTTATTTTATTCTTCTATATCGAGGATAATGGAATAAGCACTCATATACATCCAGTCTCCGCATGCATGCAGTTTTGTAAATCTTGTCATCCGTTCCCACCGGTACATGATAACCTACTCTTCCGAAAAATGGAACAGGTTTTAACATGTGCGCAAGATATTCTGTGTGCGTTGGCACAAGGAACCTCGGTTTATAGTCTTATCTGAAGAACTTAAGGGGAGAGTGGAGTCGGCACTGATGTTAACTCCAGAGGAAAAATCCTCTTGAGATTCAAACCCAGGTCAATAGTTCATGAGCGCATTATTCTTGACCACCAGGCCATCCCGTCCCCCAATCGCATCCTACTACCTAGAGAAGGATGAGCTTCACCCGTTTCAATCTGCCCACCACATATGCCCTGAAAAATTCAGTACAAAGCCCCGATAACTCCTCCTCAAGCAGTTACAGGGAGAAGTCAAGTCTTCTCCACGCCACTATCATTGGACGCAGCAGCTAACACCGAATCCAGTGATTCCAACAGGTGAGACATTAACTACAAGAAGGATCACGCCACTATCACTGGGCACAGCAGCTAACACCTAACCAGTGATTCCAACAGGTGAGACATTAACTAGAAACGGGATCACGCCACTATCATTGGGCACATGCAGCTAACACAAAACCTGGTGACTCCAACAGGTGAGATATTAACTAGAAACGGGATCACGCCACTATCATTGGGCACATGCAGCTAACACCTAACCGGTGATTCCAACAGGTGAAACATTAACTAGAAACGGGATCACGCCACTATCATTGGGCACAGCAGCTAACATTAAACCTGGTGACGCCAACAGGTGAGATATTAACTAGAAACAGGACCAAACCACTATCACTGGCACAGCAGCTAACATTAAACTTGGTGACGCCAACAGGTGAGATATTAACTAGAAACAGGACCAAACCACTATCACTGGGCACAGCAGCTAACATTAAACTTGGTGACGCCAACAGGTGAGATATTAACTAGAAACAGGACCAAACCACTATCACTGGGCACAGCAGCTAACATTAAACTTGGTGACGCCAACAGGTGAGATATTAACTAGAAACAGGACCAAACCACTATCACTGGGCACAGCAGCTAATATTAAACTTGGTGACTCCAACAGGTGAGACAGTCAATGACTAGGGAGGGGAAGCAGCACAGGGGGGCCTGTGTACTACTTGGTGGATCGGTGGTCTAGGTGGTAAAGCACCTTGCCTAGAAAGCAAAAAGTCTGGGTCGGAGTGTGTGGTGGTTCATACCCCGTTTTGGCCCAAAACTTTTTCCCCATCCATTAGACCCTGAGTGGTGGTCTGGGCACAAGTCTTTCGGATGAGACGATAAACCGAGGTCCCGTGTGTTACACATCACTATTAAGCACAGGTAAAAGAACCCACGGCAACAAAGGGGTTGATCCTGGCAAAATTCTGTAGAAAAAAAGCCACTCTGATAGGGAAACAAATACTGTTGAATGCAGGAAAAAGAAAAAAAATGGGTAGGCGGCGCTGCACTTGTGGCGACGCGCTCTCCCCGGGGAGAGAGAGCAGCCCGAATTTCATAATTTCACACAGAGAAATCTGATGTAACATAAAGTGGCACAAAATACACAATACAACTACTCACTGTGCAGAGGAAGCTCTTGTCGTTGTGTTTGATGGCCTGAGACAGGAGGTCCTCCTCCTCTGCCGGCACCCCCAACACCCCCCCCTTCAGCACGCCCGACCCCTCCCCTCCCTGCATCCCCTCCTCCTCCTCGTTCTCCCCCTCCTCCTCCTCCTCTCCTTGCACCTGACTGTTAAAAAAAACACACGCCTTCAATTTACTTCTTTTTGTTTTTAAATCTTTTTCAATGCAGCATACATATATGATACAACTTTCGCACACATAACATTTTTAAACAACACGACAGAAACATTTTTAAAACCATGAGACATTCACCAATCAGCGATCCATGAATACATGCGAACAGACTTTTCACTTTAGATGGTTATCAAAAGCAATAAAAACTACTCTGTTTGCCATATTCTCATAAGTTTCTAGGATTTTCTCATACCTACTTGACTGTACTTTTTTTTCACAGTGCGCAAAATACAACATCACTCAAGTCAAGAGAGCTAAATTTAGAACATCTGCCCTTTCCTTTTACCACAAAGCCCAAGTGTGGTCAGTTCATGCTGTAATTAGCACCAGCTGGGCTGGGGTGAGATGGAATGAATAGCAACTGAGAGTAGCTGAAAGTGGGGGAAACTGACAGCTGTGGGGGTTTTTTTGTTTGGTTTTTTTTTTCACTTCTCATTAGATCAAACAAGTATATGGGTGATGTCTCCTAACACATCTTCATACAAAAAGTATTTCTCTTTGCATGAGTAAAATGATTAGACCTATATCTATATATTAACATCCCAAACAGGTTACTTCCATCACTATTCGATAAGCATGCTCAAGAAAAGTGATCTCATCAAATGTTTTTTCTTTTTTTTGTGTGTATAAAGAAAGTACAGATTATTACCACCGTCAATACAGTAAACATCACACCCCTGACTATACCAACAACCCCCCCCCCCCCCCAAAAGTATTTACATTAAGCTTTGTATGCTTTCCTCTGTGTGTGTGTGTGTGTGTGTGTGTGTGTGTGTGTGTGTGTGTGTGTGTGTGTGTGTGTGTGTGTGTGTGTGTGTGTGGAATCTGTACACCAAACTCACAATAATGCAGTTCCTTAAATAATATTTAAAAAAATTTAAGATAAAGAAACAGGTGATGAAAGATAAGCATAACCAAAAAAAAAAAAAATCCCTCCCCCCAAATTGACACAGGAGAGGAGGACACTTACGCCACCGAGGAGTAGGGCAGGATCCTCTGCTCTCCGGCCTGCAGGGGAAGCATCAGACTGGCCTCCCCCCCTTCCACCAGGATCACGTTGTGAGAGTTGCTCACCACCTGCACATATGCAATACTCCTGCATTTCAATCCATCATGCCTACACTGCAGGAGTCTGACACCCCCACAACACACACACACATGTACACATGCACGATACGATGCTATCTGATCGCTCTTTGTGGAAAGACATAAAACTAAAGACTACTACTACAGCTACAGTACTGCTGCTGCTGCTAATACTACTACTACATTCGCACACACACAAACACAAAATCAGAGACTCACAAACACACACACACACACACACACACACACACACACACACACACACACACACACACACACACACACACACAAACACACACACACACACACACACACCGTAACCTACCACCTGGTGCACTGAAACTTTTGCAAAGCGTACACAACACAATTCATACCACCCTACAGACTTGGATCAGAAATGAAGATTTATCAGCCCCTAGGTTCACACAGGGTGGTGATGCTCTATGTGGTGACAGGCTCTCCCCAGGGAGAGCGGCCTGAGTTTCATGCAGAGAAATATGACATTAGTGGTATACAATGCACATGTATGTATGTATGTATGTATGTATGTATGTATGTAGGTATGTAGGTATGTATGTATGTATGTATGTATGTATGTATGTATGTATGTATGTATGTATGTATGTATACCACTTTATGTCACAGCAGATTTCTCTACGTGAAATTCAGGCTGTTCTCCCCTGGGAGAACACATCGCCACAAATGCAGCGCCACCCATTATTTTTTTTCTTTTTCCTGTCTGCAGCTGTATTTGTTTCCCTATTAGAGTGGCTTTTTTCTACAGAATTTGGCCAGGGACACCTCTGTTGTCGACATGGTTTATTGTCTCATCCGAAAGACTGGCGCCTAGACCACCACTCATGGTCTAAAGGATGGGGGAAAAAATTGGGGCCTAAATGGGATTCGAACCACTGCACACTCTGACCCCGACTTTTCGCTTTCTAGACAGGCACATTACCTCTAGACCACCGATCCATACCAAACCAATACATTGCAATACACTACACACACACACCTCATCAGCCACAGGAGTGTTGACATAGGTGGCAGTCCCCACAGCGTTGGGGTCGTGAACCTGCTGCATGGCGGGCACAGTGGACACCACCGAGGTCTGGCCAAGAGCAGAGTCAAGGTCGCCTGCGTTGACCCCTGACATCGATGCCATGGGCTGCTGCACGATGATGTTGGGGTTGACGGCTTCAGACAGGCTTGAAGGAGTTAACTGCAACGCCTGAAACACACACACAGATTCATCCGCAGTCACAGTTTGGGTTTCATATGCTCTATCTTATAAGATAACTGCTATCGACTTGCTAATACAGCAGAACACTATGTCTGACCTCCGTGTGACCTTCACAACGTTCGTCCACTGAACAGTTTCCCATGACTGTTCAGAAAGTGAAGACTTAAGACTCTCCAGCACATTGCAAAAGTGGCAACAGAGAATCAAAATAAGTCACCATAAGACAAACCAATTACTGCAATGAATAAGAAATTAAGATCAACCTCTGTATTAGAGAGCCAAATATATAGACACCTGCATTAATAATAATAATAATGCATGGAATTTATATAGCGCTACATCAATATAGACAGCTAGCACATTAACAAGGCAGTATAAGCTAACACTCTCAAATCTACACTTATAAAATAGGTAACATTCAGTTCTATGGTCCCAGTCTTCCTACTTAACTCTCAAGGTACCAGTCAAGCAAAGCCTCCTGGAACATCCACAAAAATAGGTCTCTGATGGAATCAAACCCACAACCTCCCATCTATGAGTCCACTGTATGGACCCTACATCAATTCTGATTTCACCCTTCAGATTCGAACCAGAAACAAAGAGTCTGAGATGGGCTTACTAAAGACAGCCTTTGACAACAGACTCTGCGAGAGATCTTCCCTCCTCTCTTGGTTCATAGGCTGACTCAATTCAATTCAATTCAAATACTTTACTATCTCAAAAATAGAGAAATTCACTAGGGTTGGTAGGCTGGTTAGTTGTTTGGGGTTAGGTTTGGTTTCATTTTGTTTTAATTTTGGGTGGATTTGGGTTTGTTTGGGGTTTTTTTTTTTGGGGGGGGGGGGGGGGGTTGCACCTTTTCACTGACACAGCGGCTAACTTACCTGCACCAGGTTGGGGTTTGCTTTTGTTTTGTTTTGTTTTAATTTTGGGTGGAGTTTTTTTGGGGGGGAGTTGCACCTTTTCGCTGAAACAGTGGCTAACTTACCTGCACCAGGTTGGGGTTTGGTTTTATTTCGTTTTATTTTAATTTTGGTGGTGGGTTTTTTTGTGGGTTTTTTTTTTTGGGGGGGGGGGGGGGGGGGGGGGGGAAGGAGGTTTCCCACCTTTTCACTAACACACAGCGGTCAAAACAAACTCACCTGCACCAGGTTGGGGTCAGCCGATCCTGAGGCAGCGGCAGCAGCGGTGGGCGTGGTGGGGACCTGCTGGGTGATGATCTGGGGGTTGATGGTGATGTTGATGTTGCCCTGCTGCTGCAGCTGCTGCAGGAAGGAGGCGTCGATCTGCACCGTCTGGGACAGCAGGTTGCCCCCGGAGCCTGTCTCAATGCCCGCCAGCTGCATGCCCTGAGGCAGCGTCCCTGTCAGCCTCAGCTGTAAACCTTCCACGATGTTCTGCAGGATCTGCACACACACACACACACACACAGCACGCGCACATCCAGTGTCATCACTCAGTCAGGGGTCCAGTGCTAAAACTACTCCCTTTCTTTTACCAAGTCATAGTGCAGTCAGTTTCTGCTATGATTAGCACCATCTGGGATGGCATGGATAGCAGCTGAGAGTAGCTGAAAGTGGGGGACACTGACAACTGCACACACACATTTGACCACTCCTTATACTCTGGATTTGTTGTTGTTGTGTATTCCCCAGCTTAACACCCAGAACATGCACTCTGACAAGAATCACTGTGAGATTGGAAGCAGTATGTACACGCAGGATGAGAAATTTGATGTATGACTTGTTTTTAAAGTAGATAGAGGCAGCTATATTCCAACTTCAAAGAATACAATGAATTTAAGATACAAAATAACATAAATGGAAGCTAAACCTTGAGGTAGCCCTACATGCTAAAACAAGGCTTAAAACACAAAACAGAAACACTGATATAAAAGGAAACTATACCACTTATAACAACTATAAGAAAAATAGGACCAGGAATCATATCATCAAACAGTCTTTTAAATGAATAAACAGTCACACTAAAAGTTAATGAACAGGGACTCAATGCACTACAACTCACATTCATATAAAACAAACATTCAGGGATGCAGCTCTCCACACATGAACTGTGGTACACAACACACACACACACACACACACACACACAAACACACACACACACACAACACACACACACACAAACACATACACAAAACACACACACACACACACAAACAACACACACACACACAAACACACCCATCCACCCACACCCACACACACAAAACACCACACACAAACAATTTTTTTTTTTAATTTTAAACCAACCAACTACGTAAGTTTCTCACCTGCGTCGTGCCGTCAGCGTTCACCTGCCCAGAGACACTATCCGCAGGCAAGGTCAAGGACATGGGCACGATATTCTGCCCAGAGAGCAGAGACTGGTCAATGTTCAACACCTGACCTGCCAACCCCACCTGCTGCCCCGGCCCTCCAACATCCGCAGTGTTGAACACAATCAGCGGGGCCTGTTGCTGCACCTGTTGCTGCTGCACCTGCTGTTGCTGCACCTGCTGTTGCTGCTGCTGCTGCTGCTGCTCCAACACTGCAGCGGCTGCCGCCTGTCTCTTGCTGGTGCCGCTGCGTTTGCCGCGTGGGACGTCCTGCTTGAAGTGGGACAGGATGTGGGACTTGCGGTGTCCCGAGGTGCGGAACTGCAGGTTGCAGTGGGGGCACTTGAAGGGCTTGGCCCCCGTGTGCAGCCGCATGTGCACCTTCAGGCTTCCTTTGGTGGAGAACATGGACCCGCACACATGGCAATGGAACTGCTTCTCCGCTGTAAGTAAGCCAGCAAACACATTTTCTTCTTTACTGATGTTTCATCAACAATAAGGCTATATAAATATATTTTTTAAATAAACTAATATAAAAAAAACAATCTGGCTATAGATAGGTGTTGCATCTGTTATGATTACTTTCAATAATTGATTAGTCTTTTGAATTCACACTCATACAAAAACACACACACACTCTCACTCACTCACTCATTCTCTCTCTCTCTCTCTCACACACACACACATACACACACACACACACACACACACACACACACACACACACACACACACACACACACACACACATGCACACACTCACTCACTCACTCACTCGCTCACTCACTTGCTCATTCACTTGCTCATTCACACACACACACACACACACACACACACACACACACACACACGCTCACTCACTCACTCACTCGCTCACTTGCTCACTTGATCGCTCACTCACTCACTCACATACATACATAAACACTCACTCACACTCACATACACACTCACTCCAGACACACTCACTCACAAACACACACACACACAACACAACAAACACTCACACACAACACACATAACAAACACTCACACACAACCCCCCCCCCCCACACACACACAACCCCCCCCACACACACACACACACAACCCCCCCCCACACACACACACACACATACACAATCCCCCCCCCCCCTCCCCCCCCCACACACACACACAAATCCCAAACACTGACAAGGCTTGTGGGTCCTCATGTGGCTGTCCAGGGTGGACTTGACAGTGAAGGATCGCTCGCAGATGTGGCACTGGAAGGGCTTCTCCCCCGTGTGGATGCGGGTGTGGCGCTGCAGGTCGCTGGGCTTTTTGAAGGACTTGTTGCAGTGCTGGCACTGGTGGGGGTGGGGGTAGGAGTCGTCCTCCCCTGCTGCGGTCCTGGGTGATGCCCTGTGCACAATCAATCAATCAATCAATCATCCCATGTGCACAATCAATCAATCACCCAATGAATCAATCATCCTCACTTGCAATCTTATGACACTTTCAAATCCAACCTTAAGACATAATTATTTCAAACCTAAGATTTTCGCCTTCTGTTTCCATCTCTTTTATCTGTCCCTGCCTTCATAATGTGAAATCCCATTCACCTTTCTAAAGTGTATAACCTTTATAAGTGTGTGCGTGCAGGCGTGAGTGTTTGTGTGTGTGTGTGTATTATCTGTTATTGATTGCCTGTGTCTTGTATAGGTGAAATGCAAGCGCTTTGATTTGTTTTTGCAAGATATAGCGCTATATAAATTCCATGTATTATTATTAATCCCCTGTGCACAATCAATCAATCAGTCAATCAATCATCCTTACTTGCAATGCCCTGTGCACAATCAACCAATCGATCATTCATCCTTACTTGCCAACACAGCTTCTGTAATTGTTCTTAGTGTCAGAGCCAATATTTGAACAGATCAAGTTCATGATTTATATAAATGATCTTGGCTACGGCCAATTCAATCCACTCTTGGCATTTAAGCCCAGTGTAAGTGAAAGCATTTAAGCCTGAAACACCTTTCACGAATAAACTTGAAAAGGCCATTTCCTAATAGTATGAATGATTTCATACTTGAAAATTTCAAGCAGGCATTGAAAAAAATAATTGTCATGAATTACAAACACCACACACACACACACACACACACACACACACACACACACACACACACACACACATACACACACACTCACACTCCAACCCACAGGTTAGTGTCACATGAACATCCAGTCCCTAAGTTAAAGCATCACATAAACATCCAACCCCCAGGTTAAGAGTCACATAACCCACAGGTTAAACTCTGTCACATGAACATCCAACCCACAAGTTAAAGCGTCAAATGAACATGCAGGCCACAAAGTTAGTCACCTTGACTTCACTGATGCGGTCCTTCTCGGAGGCAGACTCAATGAGGATTTTCTCCGACACGGACATGTTTTCGTCAGCAGGGATCTTCTCATGGCCTCCAGAGTGGCCTCCCCCTCCACCTCCATCAGATTCACCGTTGTCTGTGGCGTTGGCTGGGGGGCCAGGTTCTCGTCCCCTGATCACACCACACACACACACAGTCACGTCTCCATCAACCTCATGTCTGGCTATGTTCTTTCTTTCATTTAAAATTTTTTTTTTATATACCACTTTATGTCACAGCAGATTTCTCTGCGTGAAATTCAGGCTGCTCTCCCCGGAAAGAGCGTGTCGCTACAAGTGCAGCGCCTACCCATTTTTTTTTTTTTCCTCTCAGGGATGGTGTCTAAACACAACACTTGTGTGCATGCTGGTTTAAAAAATAATTTTGTCATCCGCTCCTAACGGTACACGATGGCCTGCTCTTCCGAAAGGCGGAACAGGGTTTTAACGTGTGCACAAGATGTTCTGCGTGCGTTCGAACACGGGGCCTCGGTTTATAGTCTCATCCCAATGACTTTGACATTCAGTTCAATTTTTAATTCAAACTGGGAAGAAAGGGAGAGGCTGGGTACGAACCCAGAAACTCACAGTTTACATATTGGCAGGTGAACGTCTTAACCATCCTGCCACCGTCCTTCAGCAAGCAATGAGGAATTCTGTGCACTGTGAGATATCTTTATGGTAATTATACTATAATTACGCACACACACACACACACACACACACACACACACACACACACACACACACACACACACACACTAAAAGAAAAAAAATCCAAGAAATCTGTTTTGGATTTACACTCTCCTCTCTCCAGAAAGTTAAAGTTACATAGTACCAAAGCTGACAGAACAAAAACAAAAACATGCAAACCCCCTCCCCCCCCCCAAAAAAAAAAAAACCACACGCAACCAATAATAACAACAACAAAAAACCAACAAAAAACCCACCACACCACCATCACTTCTACCCCCAAATTTTTTTTCTTTTCTACTTCTTTTTTGGTACTCCTACCCCCCCCCCCCCCCCCCCCCCCCCCCCCCCACACTCCCAACTCACCGACTCCCTCCATGATGACGGTTTTCCCGTGGATCTGCTTGACGTGGCGTTTGCAGGCCGTGAGGGTGCGGAACATCTGGGGGCACACGGGGCACTTCACCTGCTGACTGTGCGAGGACAGCATGTGGCGGTTGAGGGCGGCATTGGAGCTGAACTCGGCCTGGCACACCGAGCACAGCAGGTCGACGACCTTACCTGTGGCGGCAGCAGCGCTGTGGGTCTTCAGGTGAGTCTTCATCAGGGCCGAGGTGCCGAAGCTGCTGTCACACTTGGGGCACTTGTAGGATCCAGGTACTGAAACGGGTAGTGGAAATACTGGGTGAAGGCTTCTTTGTAGGTCCTTAATAATACTGTTTGTTTGCAGCGCTTGGTGTTAAGGCCTGTATATTCTGTTGATGAATTTCTTGCTTGTTTGTAAGGCCTGTACATACAGCTGATGAATTTCTT
>CM060330.1:44556280-44601769 GCA_030674155.1 Stramonita haemastoma
ACAATCACTCACACACACACACACACACACACACACACTCACCCCCCCCCCCTCACACACACACACACTCACCCCACCCACACACTCTCTCACCCCCACACAGACTCACTCCCCCCCCACCCCCCCACCCATTCACTCACCCCCCCCCCCCCCCCCCACACACCATCATTACAGGCTACTACCACCACCACAGCCCCAGCAGTTGTCAGAGACCTACCTGGGTTGCAGGATGTTCTGCATGTGGTGGATACCGCTGGAGGGGGTGGACTGCTGTATCAGCCCGAGTTCAGACCACTCATGTCCAACTGCTGCGTCTGCAACGTGCATCCAACACAACACTAGTTTACTGCGCTGTACAGTAAGTAGTACAAATACCAAAAAACATGTCCTTTATCATCTCAACGGCAAGAAAGTCAGAAATTCATGAGGGTTACAAGTGTAACCTTTAAAGCATTTATCATATGAAATAGCACAAATCAGTGTCAGAAATTCAGACAAACCATTTACATACTCACATAGGTTTTGGGAGGGGGGGGTTTGCTCTACTGTAAACATACATAATTAAGCATGATTTTTTTTTTTTTTTTAATAAAATAACATTGTTCAAACCAACACAACAACCCACCTGGAAGGTCAGCTGGTTCTGAGACATGGGGGCGAGGGGGGAGGGGATGGGCTGGGAGGGCTGGGTGGTGGTGGTGAGGGTGGTGGTGAGGGTGGGGTTGAGGGGGGCAGAGGTCAGGGACTGGGTCAGCTGGTCCCCTAGCTGTGGCTGCAGCTGCGTGTTGAGCTGACCAAAGCCTTGCTGACCGCCCAGGGAGAACGTCTGGTTGAAGCTGGACTGCTGGTCAAACACCTGAAACACCATGGTCAGTGGGTGTGTGGTTTAAACTTTCTGCAGAGAAACACAATGTTCAGTAGGTGTGGGTTTAGTGGTTTTAGACTTTCTGAAGAGAAACACCATGTTCAGTTTATATTTATTTTATTCTTTTATATTGAGGATAATAAGATAAGCACTCATGTGCTTTTTTTCATCCAGTCCCTGTGTGTATGCAGTTTTGTAAGAATTGTCATCTGTTCCCACCGGCACACAATGGCCTACTCTTACGAAAAGCAGAACAGGATTTAACATGTGTGCAAGATGTTCTGCGTGCATTTGTGTGTGTTCAGTGTGTGTGGGTTTAGTGGTTTAGAACTTTCTGCAGAGAAACACCATGTTCATGTGTGTGTTGTTTAGTGGTTTAAAACTTTCTGCAGAGAAACACAATGTTCAGTGTGTGTGGTGGTTTAGTGGTTTAGGACTTTCTGCAGAGAAACACCATGTTCAGTGTGTGTGGTGGTTTAGTGGTTTAGGACTTTCTGCAGAGAAACACAATGTTCAGTGTGTGTGGTGGTTTAGTGGTTTAGGACTTTCTGCAGAGAAACACCATGTTCAGTGTGTGTGGTGGTTTAGTGGTTTAGGACTTTCTGCAGAGAAACACAATGTTCAGTGTGTGTGGTGGTTTAGTGGTTTAGGACTTTCTGCAGAGAAAACACAATGTTCAGTGTGTGTGGTGGTTTAGTGGTTTAGGACTTTCTGCAGAGAAACACCATGTTCAGTGTGTGTGGTGGTTTAGTGGTTTAGGACTTTCTGCAGAGAAACACCATGTTCAGTGTGTGTTGTTTAGTGGTTTAGGACTTTCTGCAGAGAAACACCATGTTCAGTGTGTGTTGTTTAGTGGTTTAAACTTTCTGCAAACAAAAACATTGTCTAATATCACTTTTATGTGAACAGACGTAAAATCAAAGACCAACAAACACAAAGCAATACAAAACAAACACACACAAATCACAACAAACAACACAAACACAAAGACTACACACACCCTTCCCCCCTCACCTGCTGATTCAACGTCTGCTGGAGCGTCTGGTCGAGGGTGGACGCGCCGAAAGCGTCAGTCAGCCCTGTGGCGTTCAGGTCATGCTGAGACAGGGCGGCAGAGCCCCCCATGTCCCCCGTGGACAGTTCCGTCAGCCCTGGGGTCCCCTGGGGATGACCCAGGTCACCCTCGTTGCCCGTGGTAACCGATTCTTCATTGTCCACCACCCCCACCTCCTCCACCACGTCAGCGGCCACGCTCTGTCCTACATCCTGCAGGGATTGGATGCTGACTTCGTGGCTGGAAAGGAGAATGGATACCGCTCGTTTTATATAAACGGCTATCACCATCACAATCCTCCCCCTAATTCTTCTCCCTCATCGCTACACCACCTCCCCCTCCTTTCCCACACCTCTCCTCGCCCTTCCTTACACCTACTCCCACCATACCACTCCCCGTAAACCTCTTCCTCCTTCCCTACACCTATCCCCATCATAGTCCTCCCTCTAACCCTCCCACTTCTACTTCATTTATTTATTCTTTTATATCAAAGAGAATGGAATAAGCACTTAATGTGCTTTTTTTACATCCAGTCCCCGTGTTTTCTTTTATTTTATTTTTATTTTATTTTTTTACATCGAGGATAATGAGATAAGCACTCATGTGCTTTTTTTACATCCAGTCCCTGTGTTTTATTTTATTTTTATTTTATTCTTTTATATCGAGGATAATGGGATAAGTACTCATGTGCTTTTTTGCATCCAGTCCCCGTGTTTTATTTTATTTTATTTTTATTTTATTTTTTTACATCGAGGATAATGGGATAAGCACTCATGTGCTTATTTTACATCCAGTCCCTGTGTTTTATTTTATTTTTATTTTATTCTTTTATATCGAGGATAATGGGATAAGTACTCATGTGCTTTTTTGCATCCAGTCCCCGTGTTTTATTTTATTTTATTTTTATTTTATTCTTTTATATAGAGGATAATAGAATAAGCACTCATGTGCTTTTTTACATCCAGTCCCCATGTTTTATTTTATTTTATTTTATTCTTTTATATCAAGAATAATAGGATAAACATTCATGTGCTTTTTTTTCATCCAGTCCCTGTGTGTATGCAGTTGTGTAAATATTGTCATCTGTGGATGTATATGTATTTTAAGTCAGACAACATGGATGAAAAAAAATATCATTTACTTTGGTTGTTTTGTGTTCTGTTATTGTTAATATTTATTCAACTGGATGCTCAACATTTAAATACATTTCTTTCCCATTAGCAATACACAGATCCTGTCCTTTAGTGAATCCTCTTCACACTTTTTCTTTTACAGATCTCTGGCCTGGAATAGGCAAGAATGAATTTTCACTCCTTTCTGGTGCACAGCAATTCATTTTCAGTTCTTTCAAACAAATGCCTCAAACTGATTTTCTTCAAAACATTAATACTCAGTCCCATAAGAAGAAGAAGAAGAAGAAGAAGAAGAAGAAGAAGAAGAAGAAGAAGAAGAAAATAATATATGGAATTCATATAGCATAATATCTTGTGAAAACAAATCATGGCACCCATAGTGCCATACTAAAAAAACAACAACAAAAACTCAACAAACAACAACAAAAAACCAACAAATATCACCAACTTCACTTCTAAACAAACAATACACGCTGCTGAGTTTTTCTTCATAAGCAACAGGTCCCAGACTGCAGACCAGAAAGACAATTCTCACCGATGCGTCTTCATGTGCTTCTTGCAGTTGACGGAGGTCTTGAAGGTCTTCTGGCAGTAGGGACACATGAAGGGGCGAACCTCGCTGTGGGTGGACATATGTCGCTTCAGGGAGCCGTTGGTGGTGAAGGCAGTGTCGCACACCAGGCATTTGTAGTTCTTCACTCCAGAGTGGGTGCGTGCATGCGCCTTCAATACACCGCTCGACACGAAGCTGTGCAGACACTGTGAGCACCTGAACGGCTTTTCTCCTGCAGTCAGAGTGTACACAGAGAGAGGTCTGGGTCAGTCAAGGTGTTACAAAGTGAAATTGGTAAAACAGGGGGAAACTGAGTTAAGTTTGTGGAGCAACTAACAACTTCGAGGATTTATGTGCGGTTATGTCTGTTGCTTGTTATTTTCACACAAAAATCTTTTCTTTTTTTAAAAAAGTAATTTGCTTAATGGTTTATTTATGATTTTATTCTACTTGAATAAAAAAAATTAAAAAAATTTTAAAAGCTGTAAACTATCTCTTATGTTCAACTTTCAGTAGTAAAAAAAAAATCTGCAACAATGAATGCATTTGTAAGAACCCCTGATAAATGCATCTCTTTCATGATGTAATGCATAAAAACTTCATGCTTTTGACTACACTACCAAATTTCATTTCGGAAGGGAAGGCAGGAGGGGAAGGGGGTCAGGAGACTGCCAGTTTTGTGGAAACTTCAAACACTTATCTACCTTTTCTCCAACATAAAAGTGTTACAAGTCTAAGAGAATTTTTGTTAATTGGCTGAGGAGAAGAATGAAAAAAAAAATCTCTCAGGGAAAGTTGATAAGCAGAAAAACTTCAAAGAAGAGGACCTCTTCACGAAAAGTGTTTCAGCCCTTCATTACACACAGAAATGCACTGCCTGTATTTCATATGAAATGAGCACTAGTAAAAAGGTAAAGGTAAGGTGTCCCCTAAACTCTGCAGTAGTAGGGGAGTGAGGCGTCAGAGACCTCAGCTTCTCTAGGGGCCAGCATATTGAGGGTGGCGCCCATCTCCTCTCCCTCGCTGCTTTACCTTCCCTGACCCTAAAGAGGGCAGGTACCCATTGACAGCTGGGTGAAGTCAAGGTGCGCAAATGGTCACCTATCAACTGGCAACCACGCTTGACGCTGCTTAACATTGGCTGTGGGAAAGCAAGCGCTCTGACCACTTAGATATCCCGTCCCCAACACTTAAGTTCACTAATGGCTCAATGAAAACTCTTTTGCTAAAAAAATAAATAAATAAATAAAAAATTCTGCTGACATCTAGATCTGCAAAGCAAGAGTAAAGGACAGTCTGCAGTGACCAAACCAACCTGTGTGTGAGCGGATATGCTGCTTGAGGTGACTGGACTTTTTGAAGCCGCGCTGGCAGTAGGCACACTTGTAGGGCCGTTCCACTCCCCCACTCTCCCCCAGGTAGTGAGGGAACATGGAGTGTTTAGGAATCGGCTGGATCAGCCCTGGAGTAAAAAAAAAAAAAATAAAAACACCAGGTAAGTTTCACTCGGCACGTCTCTCTCTAAACAGGTTAAGTGACAGTACACCACTGACAGACACTTTTTTTGTTTTGTTTTGTTTTGTTTTGTTCCTTAGCTAGATCTAGCCCCCGGATTCCCCAATAGTGAGAGTTTGTGTATGCGACTGTTTTGCCAGCAATTCATGTAGACACATTCCGATTTCAGGGATGATGTCTGAATACACAACACCTGTGCAGATACGTTCCTACTGGCACAAAACTGCCTACTGATCCAAAAGCAGAGCAGGTTTTTAATGTCTGCACAAAATGTTCAGCATGCCTTTGCAAACAGTACCTTGATTTACAGTCTCATCAAAAGGACTTACAGGGAGTGTCGTGTGCCGGTGGGAACAGACGACATTTACAAAACTGCATACACACGGGGACTGGATGTAAAAAAAGCATAAGAGTGCTTATCCCATTATCCTCGATATAAAAGAATTAAATAAATTAATTAATTAATTAAAAAACTCCAAGAGGAAACCCCCTAAAACAAGTGCCTTGGTTATGGCTCAATCTCTGGCTGTTAAGAGTACAATCTCAGCGAGCTACTAACAGATGAGTCAGAAGCGCACACACAGACACATCGATGGATGGCTAAACAGAAAAGCAAGTTTGCAAAATTCCACTTGTACAGGCAGAAATAAACATCAGATGGAAATCTGCATGCACAAGCATGCACACACACACTTACACACACTTCCACACACACTCACAAACACAACACATATATATATACAAAAACACTCATACACACTCATACACACACACACACACACACACACACACACACACACACACACACACACACACAACACACACAACACACACACACACACGCACCCCCCACACACACACACAAAAAAAACACCAACGTAACAAACCAGCCCACATTCATTTCAAAGTTCAGAAAAGACACCTCACCAGTATCGGTGATCAGAATGGGCTCCTGCATGGGGATGTCTGGCAACATGTCGTTGCGAGCCGCCCGCTTGAAGACACGGCGAGGGCGAGGGTGAGGGTTGTTGGGGTCCCTGAAGTGTGACATGACGTGCGACTTGCGGTGAGCCGAGGTTCGAAACTTCTTGTCACAGTGCTGGCAGTCAAACGGCTTGGCCCCTGAAAGGAACAGAACGCAGCTTGGTCATCCATCCGTCTCTACACAGAGGTGTAAAGGGGCTGGCAGACTAACCCCCCAGTGCACAAATCCAACATCACTCAGTTGAGTGTTAACAAGTGTTAAATTTAGCGCGCTCCTTCGTTTTACCTAGTCCATGTGTGGTCAGCTCCTTCTATAAATAGCACCAGCTGGCCAAAGCTGGGATGGGATAATTAGCAGCTGAGAGGAGCTGAAACTGGGGGAAATTGACAGCTGTGACCCCCCCACAGCATTATGCAGGGCAAAGCAGATTCTTAACCTTTAGCCTGCCATCTTTGCCATTACGGAATGGCAGATAAACCATGCCCCTCACGCTGCCATCAACGCTGTTACAGAACGGCATTTACACGTCCTGACTTTGCAAAAGTGCTTTCTTTTTATAGGTCATACATTTCTTAAATGATGATAAAATATGATAAAGTAAATCATTTTTATTTACACTATTCCTTCAATTTCCTTTAAGAAATATATATACCACACCACACCACACCACACACACACTAACCCCCCTCCCCCCCTTCACACACACAAAGTGCACACACACACACACACACACACACACACATACACACACATCCATACCCACACACACACACAGAACACATCCATACCCACACAAACACACCCACACCCATACATTTCTCTTATACAACATCACAGCAGCAATCAATACCTGTGTGGAGTCGAAGATGCACCTTGAGGCTGCCCTGAGTGGAGAACAACTTGTTACACTCATCACACCTGTAGTCCTTCACGCCCTGAGTGGGTTTTGATGTGGGCCGTCAGGGTCGACTTGACCGCGAAGGCTCGGTAACACTGCGTGCACTTGTAGGGCTTCTCGTGGGTGTGGTTTCCGGATGTGTCGCACAAGGTCGCTGGGTTTCTTGAACTCCTTGCTGCAGTAGGTGCACTGATGCCACCGCACACCATTCACCTGCCACACACCCCACCACCAGCTTTGCTTCAAAATGTATGCCACTACTGTGCATGAGTCAATGTATGTATTTACACACATACACGCACCACACCACACACACACACAACACTTTATTCTACAAAGTTTTAATATTATCTTATATCCCTAAATTAAAAAAAAAAAATAATTTGTTTGAAAAACAAACAAAAAAAGTATTGAGTATCCAAAACAAAGATGTCAGTTGCTATAAGTTGTTACAGATTGAAAAAAAAAAAAAAAAACAATAAATAAATGACAGATACAATAATAATAATATATGGGATTTATTTAGCATTGAATCTTGTAAAGTACACAAATCAAAGCGCTTGACATAAAAACTATCCTCAAGAAAATGTTTAAAAATCTAAAAGTGACACTCATTCCAATGAGCCATACGCTTCTGGACAACTTGTTCCAGAAAGATCCACTGCACTCCTGTAATGCCAGTACATCAGTGCTGACTTCACTCTCCCCCACAGTCCTTCGGATGAGACTATAAACCGAGGCCCCGTGTGCGAACAGCAAGCAGAACATCTTGCGCACACGTTAAATCCTGTTCCACTTATCGTAAGAGTAGGCCATCGTGTGCCGGTAGGAACAGATGACATTTACAAAACTGCATACACACGGGACTGGATGTAAAAAAGCACAAGAGTGCTTATCCCATTATCCTCGATATAAAAGAATAAATAAATAAATAAAATAAATAAATAAATAAATAAAAATAAAATAAGTAAATAAAATAAATAAATAAATAAATAAATAAATAAATAAATGAGTACCTTTCTGATGAGGTGTTTCTTGGTGACCCCTGTGGCGGAGTCGTGCACAGTCATCATCATGGTGCTGCGCGGCATGCCGGAAGTGACGGAAGACAGGGTGGAGGTGGAGGAGGCGGAAGGCTGGGGCAGGGAGACTTCCTGTCCGCTCTCCGGCACGTGACTGGTCACTCCGCTGTTCTCCAACTGCCTGGGGCAGGATGTCTGACGCTCCGGCCATGCTGCTCGTCTGAAAACATCCCATCATGTAAAAAAAAATATAAAATAAACAACAAACAAAATACCCAAACAAATAAATAAATAAATAAATAAGAAAAAATAACAAATTTTTTTTTTTTTAAAACATCACCAGCATGTTCAGGTTGATGGGCCAGTAACCCCCCCCCTACCTCCATAAGGAAACAAATCATCAAGGCCCCCACCTCCATAAAGAAATAAATCAAACTGCAAATACAAAATGCTTTTTTTTTTAAAATAAAGGGCAGCACTGCACTAGCAACACAATCACATTACATCACAACACATCCCCCCCACACACACCCCCACCACCCCCCACACCCCACACCCCCACACAACACAACCCCCCCCCCACACACCACACACAACCCCACCCCCCCACAACCCACCCCCACACACCCCACCCCACACACACCTGGTCATGCATCTGAGCGGCGTGCACGGCCTCTCTGACTTCAGCATCCTGGGCAGACAGCTGCCCGTTCTCCCCCCCTCCTGCATCCAGGTCAAAGAGCATCATCTCATTCTTCTGATCCTCCCCTTCCCGAGACACCTCCACCTGCATGGCAAACGTCTGAAACAGTCAACCGCTCATGCAAAATCCATAGCACAGTTCTCCTCTCACTCACCAAGTTGTAGCTCTCCCCTATCCCCTATAAAAGAAAATTCCAGATAAAAAAACCCAAAAACTACACTATGGCCATTCTTTTCCAATCATCTGTCAGTGAACAAACCCAGTAACTCCTACAAAGCACACACATCACTAATGCACAGAAACAGGCAAGCAAGACTATAAACTTCTGAAGAAAAAAAAAAAAAGCAAACTTTAAACTTTACAGAGGAGACAAAACGTAAATTGCTGTGCTTAACCTGATAAGTTCAACCTTACACTGTTGTGCTTTAACCTCATCATCACTTCAACCCAGACCAATCCAACCGAATCTGCTTGCTTACAGCCCCACTGACCACAGAGGCCACATGGTGGCTCCCACCTTGTCAATCTTTTTTTTAATCTCGGATTAAAACTGTGAAACTGTATAGATTCACACATCAACCCTGACTCTAGTGTTTGAACCCTGAAGACCAGCACACCATCTACTGACTTACAGCAAATGGAGGGCAATGAAAGTGGAACAGGAAGGAACCACCAACAACAAGGCCCAGGAGGAGGAGAACAGCAAGGAAAAGACATAAGACTAGACAAGAGAGAGAGAGAGAGAGAGAGAGAGAGAGAGAGAGAGAGAGAGAGAGAGAGAGAAGAGAGAGAGAGAGAGAGAGAGAGAGAGAGAGAGAGAGAGAGAAAATAATGCACGCTCAACTCATGTCCATCAATAAATAGCAATAGGAAAGCAAAGATTCCCACGTCAGTATTCCTTGGCCTATGGCTGTGATTTTATCACTCCCTAGTTGCACAATGGAAAAACTGATCATCTGATCTATAAAAAAAACCCACACAAACAAACAAACAAAACCTTACAGCAGGGTCAGAGTGAGCGCGACTGATGTGAGCATTCAGGGAGCCCAGCTTCTTGAAGACACAGCTGCACTCCTCGCACTGGAAGGTGGCCTGGTCTGAAGTGGAGTTCAGCGTGTGCACTCTCTGGAACACACAATCAACACGTATTTATTTATTCCTCAGTGTCAGGCAAAGAGGATACAGCAACAGAGCATGTTTCTTCTACCACCCTGTCTTTTTCTGATGATTAGGATATCTTCGATTCTTTTTAAAGAATTTATATACAGAGCACCCTTCAGAGGCAAACTGATATAAATGTACACAAACATGTATGCAAGCATAGCTCATACACAAATGGGTACACACACACACACACAGCACACACGCACACACAAACTTCACACTTAATACTTATACTCATTCTTACAAGAGAGATTTTGTTTTAAATCATACTACCATATTTCAAAGGGCATGTTTGTATGCTCAACACTTTTCACAGACAGTAAGTAGACAGTAAAGAAGAAAAAAAAAATTTACATGAATATGTGCTCGCAGATTTCCTTTCTGAGCAAAAAGGGCAGGGCAAAACTGGCACTTGTGGTGCGTTCGCCAGTGTGCCTGGTCATGTGTACACGCAGCGCACCTTTCTGGTTGAACGACTTTGTGCACGTGTTACACTTGAATGGCCGTTCACCTAAACACAGGACACAAAAGCGCATCACGTACAGAAATGTTCTACATTCAAAACACACAATCATTATAAATATGCATTGAATTAGATTTTTTTTTTTTGCATTGAATTAGAATATAACTTGACATTTTTGTGTTGCCTTTACTGATGTGTGTGGAATATTTATTATCCCGTTTCTTTCTCTGCTAGGGTTTTATTGTGCGTCCTGTATGCGGCTGTCTGTGTGTATCAGACTTTGGCATCAGATCTCTTACAGGGGTGCAACAACCCTCTGCACATTTTCCCCTCTCCACCTCCCACCCCCCCTCCATGACTAGGTCGGACTTCATCGACCACAAAGGTCAACCATATCATAATGCACACAGATAATGAAATTACAAACACACAACAAGGGCAACATAGTCAGAAATCAGTTTTAACTTCCCTTGACTCTTGTACAAGGATTCTGACACACACCAAGAAAATTGGTCAGTCTCTAAGATTTCCTATGGCTATGTCCCTGAAAGTAATACATGAATGGGAGGCAAGCCTGCTACCGAAAAATGTGAGGTGGAGTCATCAGCTACCAGCCCGTTACAGTGAGAGACAAAAATCACAGACCCCTGCTTCTGTATAAATATTTATTTTGAGTTCTTGAATAAACTTCATCTTTTAATAACTCTGACTAATATTCAGTAACATATTTTTCTGGGGAGAGGGGGTTGGTGACAACCCCTAACAACAACAGGGCGAGCACGAAACAAGAAACAAAAGGACACTGTTCTGACAAACCTGTGTGAATCCGCTCATGTCGAATCAGCTGGCTTGGTTTCTGGAATGTTTTATTGCAGTGTTTGCAGCGATGGTTGAATCCAGTGCGGTCAATGTTGCGCTTGTAGGTGCGGTGGGATAGCGAGGCCCTGAGACAAACCACAGCAAAGCATGACAAACCACAGCAAAGCATGACAAACCACAGCAACGCATGTTCAACACTTTTTACGGGACAAGATAGCCTAGCGGTCAGGGAGGACGGGATAGCCTAGCGGTCAGGGTGGACAGGGTAGCCTTGTAGACAGGGGGAACGGGATAGCCTTGTGGTCAGAACACTGCATGACCCCGGTTCGATTCCTGTTCGAGGGATTTTCCCCCTGGAGTTAACATCAATTGACTCCACTCTCTCCACAAGTCCTTCGGATGAGAATATAAACTGAGGCCCTGTGTGCGAACGCACGCAGAACATCTTGCACACGAGCTAAATTATGTTCCGCTTTTCATAAGAGTAGGCTAATGTGTGCCAGTGGGAACTGATGACAAGTTTTACAAAACTGCATACACACGGGGACTGGATGTAAAAAAGCACAAGCATGCTTACTCCATTATTCTCAATATAAAAAAAAAAAAATTAAATGCCTTTTCTTTCGTGTGTTAAAACACAGTCATTTTTTTTTTTTTTTTTACAGGGAAAATAAATGCAGGAACATTCCCTTTTGTAGGAATGGGTAAGACTGTGCATTACATGATCAAAAGCTTATCAAATCATTCTTATCAAGATGTCTTCATGCAGTGTGTGTGTGTGTGTGTGTGTGTGTGTGTGTGTGTGTGTGTGTGTGTGTGTGTGTGTGTGTGTGTGCATGTGAGTGTGCGTGTAAGCATGTGAGCATGCATGCGTGTGAGCATGCAATCGTGCGTGTGCACACGCACATGTACATGCATGCATGTCTGCGTTCATGCATGAGTATTTTTTGGTGTGTAAAGAATGCAAATATACAATTCCTGGCACTACTGTTTTTAGTTGCCCCACGAGCACTTTTAAACAACCCACCACTCAGACCATCTCTGACAATTCACATCACTTTTCCGCCACCATCCCCAAAAAATCCCCCCCCCCCCCCCCCCCCCAAAAACCCAAAAATACCCCCCCCCCCAAAATACCTCCCCCCAAAAAATGCCCCCCCCCCCAAAATACCCCCCCCCTTCACGACCACTCACTTGATCTTGTAGTGCTGCTTCGTGTGCTCCCGGAGCTCCGCCAGCTTGGGATACTCGGCAGCACACTGGCGGCACGAGTAGGTGCGTGCCCCTGCCTGCTCTTGCCGGTGTTCGCTCATGTGCCGATCCAGCTGACTCTGAACGCTGAACTCGTCGCCGCATTCAGGGCACATCAGGTTTTCCTCCTTCTGGTGGTTGGTCATGTGGGACTTGAGGCTGGCCACGCGGGAAAACTTCTTGCCGCACTCGGGCAGGTGGGGTTCCCGTTCGCAGCCAGGTGGGTGGCCATGTGGAGGCGGAGGTTGTCCTCCACGTTGAAGGATGCGACGCACTGCATACACCTGGAGAGGAAACATTTTTGTGTGTGTGTGATTTGCAACTGGTTTGATGTGAGTAGGTGTGAGTGAGTGTGTATAAAGCAGCAAGGGAGAGGAGATCTATGAGTGCTGCCCTCAAGATGCTGGCCCCTAGAGAAGTTGAGGTCTCTGACACCTTGCTCCCCTAGAGAAGCTGAGGTCTCTGACACTTGCTCCCCTAGAGAAGCTGAGGTCTCTGACACTTGCTCCCCTAGAGAAGCTGAGGTCGCTGACACCTCACTCCCCAACGACCACATAGGTTTTGGGAACATCTTCATCTTGTGAACAAACCCCTCTTGAAAGACTGGATGTCTATTAAACTACACATGGTGAGTTTACTAAAAAAAAATTATGCTGAACACGACATCAGTGATAAATGTGTTCAACCCGTTGCTGCACACAAACATCTTATGCTCATTGATGCCTATTTACCTAGGGATTTTTTTTCCATGGGCAGAAGGCAGTGGCCCAATAATCTACAATTGACATTTGTGGCGCTCCACCACGAAATGAGTCGCTTAGCACATTACCTAATTTTGCGCTAGGAGCCTTTAAAGGCAGGTGGGGGTCAAGTTGTCAATTTTGTGATTTTGATTGATTATTAAACTAGATCTGTTTATTTATCTTATAATGAAATATCAAGGTATCATTTTTATTTCTTTTGCTTTTAAATGTGTTTTGAAAATACCAAAGCACTCATTCTGACAACCTGTTACTAAAATAAACTTGCCCGTTTATCATTTTGTCAAATCCTGCAGTCCATCATTTCAATTTGTAATAATGCTGCACAGAATTGTCCGATTTTCAATCTGTTTTTTGTATTTGATAGCCACTTTATTGCACATTAATAACATGTCAATAACTAAAAATTGACCTCATGTGCACTCCGTCTCATTATGTGGTGGAGCGTCACATTTAGACTGTGACTGGCTCTTGCAGGTCATGAAAACTTCGCACCAACATGTCCCTTTGTTTTTGTTTTTTTAAACTCTTACGAAAGATAGTGCTTAAAATAATTCCTGCCATTAGGATCATAGTTGTTTTTGTTTTTTTCTCAAAATGGGGCCATTTACGCAATCTGTGCCACACATTAGTATAGTGGCAAAAGCTATCAATGGGGCACTTTAAACAGCTGGGAGCGTGTATGCAAGCATGTATACATATGCATTCCTACATTTATGCTTAAGTCCAAATGCAAGCTGAGGTACATGCTTTAATGTATGAAATCTACCCCTTACATTGTAAAATTTTCAACACATGTCCAGATAAGACATGATCTTCAGATTGTACTATCCCAACTGCACACTGTCTGTCTTTCTACTAAACATTCTGATATATATATATACTATGACTAGTACAGCACTGACCCAGACTATTTTAGCATTTACTTCTTGCATTTAGAGTATAATCCACAAAAACAAGAGAGATATTTCTTTTTAAGAGACAACAAAATTACAAACTGACCACAAAGCACAAGTTTTTTGTGTCATTTTAAAAAATTTTTGTTTGCAGTAGAACATAATTAAAACAATACCACAGTTGTTTTTTCTGGTCTTCCCTGGGAACGGCATCCCAGTTTCAGGCAAAAAAAAGTCTGCCATGACAGCAGATGGCATTATATGCACACACACACACACACACACACACACACACACACACACACACACACACACACACACACACACACACACACACACACACACACACATACACACACACACACGTGCACACACACACCACAGCGGATGATCTTACCTGAATGGTTTATCTTCATCGTGAGTCTTCAAATGCCTCTGCAGCTGCCCGTATTTAGTGAAAATCTTGTCACAGTGACTGCAGTTATAGGGGCCCTGATGGAGACACACACACACATACACATGTAGCACATCATGTATCACTAGGAAGTCTTTGGTTCATATATCTTTCTTCATCCACACAACATGCTATTTTCTACTTCAGGCAGTATAGTTTTACTTTCACATGCAGTCGTTCACAAACTTAAGTTAACTTACAGAGTGATATCTATTGACTGAATGTTGATGTTGAGGAGGAGGAGGAGGATAGTGTGTGTGTGTGTGTGTGTGTGTGTGTGTGTGGTGTGTGTGTGTGTGTGTGTGTGTGTGTGTGTGTGTGTGTGTGTGTCAGTGTGTGTGTGTGTGTGTGTGTCACTCTCACTCTGTGTGGTGTGTGTGTGTGTGTGTGTGTGTGTGTGTGTGTGTGTGTGTGTGTGTGTGTGTGTGTGTGATTGTGTTATTTTATTCATTTTTATTTTATTCTTTTATTTTGAGGATAATGGAATAAGCACTCATGTGCTGTTCTTACATCATCCAGTCTCCATGTCTATGAGGCTTTATAAATTTTCTCATCCGTTCCTACTGGCGTGTGTGTGTTACATACAGATATATACATGTATGTGTTTTGTGCATTTCATCTGGATAATTTTGGCACCTGAAAACATTCCAAAAAAAAAAGCTTTTGTGTAACCTGCAGAACTATTTTCTCTCATTAACTGGGAACAATGTATAATTTTACTTTTATCCGCTCACCTGTATGTGTCAATATCATGACTCAGGTTATTCCACACTTAAGTTAGGTTGAGTTTTTTTGTGAGATTAGATTCCACACTTAAGTTTATTTTTAGGGAAAAAAGGCGATAGGCAATTTTCCATTACATACAACTGGCATACCTACCCTCAAGTTTCATTGTTAGGGACAATGCCATTGAAAATCAGTCTTATTCTTGTTGTGCCTTCTTTTACATGGAACAACTTGCAACATCATATGCTTTTCACCTTTGACACCATCTTTTCAGATGGGGTTGCGGTTTTTTTTCAGGTGGATTTTTTTTTCGTTCCTTGGCTAAAGCTGAGGTTCACCATTGGTGAAATTTTGTTTAAACACTCTGTGATGTGTGATGCACATGCCCACTAGCCCTATAACTGCAAATCAGAAATCTCCACTCGTTTCCATCAGCTACTGCATGCATACAGACATTAGAGGTGAATTCATACAAAGTACTCACTACGATTTGGCTCCAAATGAAATTTGATACTAGAATTTAAACTTATTGGGCAACATTTCTTTTAAACCAGACATCTAGAACACTGTCAAAAAATGACCATTTCTGTCAATATATGGTCCATGCAGTGATGGTAGGTATGCCTATAAATAGATTATGCAACAGTCTCTACTTTCCAACAGCGTTGAATCCCAGCCACAGCTCTATCAAGGCAACCCTCTACAGCAGCAGGGACAGCCTATCCCCTCCAGATGAAACTGGGGCTATGCAGCATGCAACTGTCAGCGATCACTGATCCTCTCCATATCACATGTTTAATGTGCGTCCTACACAGCCCAGGACACCCTCCCCTCCAGATGTCACACTGGGCTATGGCAGTCTGCAGGCCTGTCAGCTGTTCGATGATCGGCTGCTCCAATATCACATGTTCGATATTGACCGACGTCGGAATCTGTATGGCACTCTGAAGTTCAATTGTGGTGGGGTCCAAGACGTGGGCATTCTCCAGGGCCGAGGGGTCAATGAACGTGACAGTGGTCCCATCTGGAAGGCCATCTGCCAGCTGGATGTTGGCCACCTGGGCAATGTACTGAGCATAGTCTGCAAACACACACAAAACAAAAAATATATTCTTTCCTGTTTTGAAAGTATTTGTACAGTTTTTCTCAACACAGACTTGATTATATATAATTTCCACTTTCAAAAGATGTCTGAGTTTAATTAAACTGAACTGAAAGTCTGAATACACATGTCACAGCAGATTTCTCTGCATGAAATCTGGGCTGCTCTACCACAGAGAGAGTGTGTGTGTGTGTGTGTGTGTGTGTGTGTGTGTGTGTGTGTGTGTGTGTGTGTGTGTGTGTGTGTGTGTCACTGTGTGTGTGTGTGTGTGTGTGTTGTGTGTGTGTGTGTGTGTGTGTGTGTGTGTGTGTGTGTGTGTGTGTGTGTGTGTGTGTGTGTGTGTTGACTTTCACCTTTTGTTAGCAACTACTGAACTAGCTATTTCAAAGATCTCGTTTTAAAATGTTAGGAAATAGGTTCACTATTTCATGGGTCAAGGTTTCTTTCTTTCTGCATATTTGGGCAGCTGACCTTGAAGAAAACATACATTTTCAACACCACACTATGGTACCACTTAAAAAAAAAAAACTATCCCTACACTAAGGGAGAGAACACCTCTTTCCCTGTACATGTGCACTGTGTACATTTGTATGCTTCTGTAACCGAGTAGTGGGTGATACATAGGGAAGGGTTAGTAGCTAGCTGGTTGCCCTATAGCAGGCTACCTGTAGGGAAAAGGTTAAGGGTGGAGGGGTAGTGAGGAAAAAACAACTTGCAAGAGTTACCTTTTCTTTAATAATAATTAATAGGTTTTTTTAACTGCCATTCGAACTAAGTATCTCAGCCCATAATCGCAACTAATGTGGAACAATTCAATAATCTTCAATTCTTAACTGACATGAGTCCAAACCTAAGAGTGATCTGCTACTTTCTTTCCTGATTCAATTCAGCAATGAGTTATCTTTTGTTGAGTTTTCTATGAAGTAGACAGCATGACTAACTGATTTTATGATATGCAATATTAGGAATTGTAAGAGGGTCTATTATCACAGATTTATAACTGTTTGTCTTTTTTTTACTTTAAAAAAAGTGCCATATATCATACAGTTGGAAATGTACTCTCTGTAAAGGCTGCAGCCCAAATTTCACACAAAAAGAATTTATCCCAAAATGTGGCAAAGAGATTGATTCAATATAAAACCCTAAAAATCAGCGGTTCCTCAGAAAAGGAAGCTGAAATCAAAACATGTAACTAATACATTAAATTCCTGTTCCTCCAATGTATGAAAACTTTCATTATGTCATTTACAATTAAAAACCTTTTTGACTTTTTTTCTTTTTAGTAAGAAACTAGCTACATTTGTGTAATAAATTATAACAACTAACAGTATTGTGTGAAGCTTCTGTACTCCTGCAATTTATGTTCGCATCCAACTTAGATAATGTTACAAATCTATCATATGAACTGATAAGAGTTAAAGAGATTTCATGGTGCTGACGGTTATATTAACATTTTTCATACTTTATAACAAGTTTTAGTAAGGGCACGAATTTTCAACAGCCAAGGGCGATTTTCAAACGGCCCTCGTGGTTCTTTATGTGGCTTTAGAATACGCTTTGTGTTTTAACTTTTGTCTGATCAAAACCTAGCAGTTTTCAGTATTTGTTTTGAGGAGGCGTGGATGCTGGGACTTGCTAGAGTAGGAATACGAGCTTTGAATGACTTTTCCAAGACTTCATGCATATTATTGCGCCCAGATCATAAGAGCGCACACAGGCTACTGGAACTATATCATGTTTTCGTACTTCTCCGTAACGCTGATTAAAAATAATACTACAATATGTACTTAGCTGAAAGCGACTACTATATTTACTTACCAACAACATTTTCAACTTGGATTTGAGTGACTGGTTGTGTTTCAACAGACATATTTCCTTCGAGAAAAGATCCAATATGGCGACCAATTTCAGTTAGGACTAAGAGAAAATCTAAAACGAGGCTGAACCTTGTGACGTATACCGGATGTAGCCTCGGGCGAGTAACACATGGGACCCTCATTCGCTGTATACAATGTAGTTCGGTCTGCGCGACAACCGTCAAAAAATTACTTTTGCTGAAGTTTGTTACTTGACGTAACAATATAAAGCGAAACAATGAGCAACACAACACTTGGCTTTTTTTTTTATACCTACATTTCACAAAAGACTATAGCCGGCCAGATATTTTGGGGTGTCAACATTATGTAATATTGTTGTCGTTATTGTTATTTATTTATTATTTTATTCTTTTATATCAAGGATGATGGAATAAGCCCTTATGTGCTTTTTACATCCAGTCCCCGTGTATAAACAATTTTGCAAATTTTGTCATCTCCACTGGCACACGATGGCCAACTCTTTCGAAAAGCAGAACAGGATTTAACGTGTGCACAAGATGTTATTTTTATTTATTTATTCTTTTACATCGAGGATAATGGAATAAGCACCCATGTGCTTTTTTTCATCCAGTCCCTGTGTGTATGCAGTTGTGTAAATATTGTCATCTGTTCCCACCGGCACACAGTGGCCTACTCGTACGAAAAGCGGAACAGGATTTAACGTGTGCACAATATGTTCTGCGTGCGTTCGCACACGGGGCCTCGGTTTACAGTCTCATCCGAAAGACTTTTTGGGGAGAGTGGAGTCAGCACTGATGTTAACTCCAGGAGAAAAATCCCCTCGACCGGGAGTTCGATGGGAATCGAACTTGGGTCGTCAAATTGCCAGCGCAATGTTCTGACCATTAGGCTATATCCCATCTGCATGCGTTAGCACATGGGGCCTCGGTTTATAGTTTCATCCGAAGGACTTTGGTGGTGTGGTGGTGGTGGTGGTGTGTGTGTGTGTGTGTGTGTGTGTGTGTGTGTGTGTGTGTGTGTGTGTGTGTAAGAGAGTATTAATTACTTTTCCTTTTTTTTGTATCGTTTTTTTTTTCTCTCCTTTTACTCAGGGAATAGAGTGGGCACCAATGTTAACTCCAAAGAAAAAAGTCCTCTTGGTGATGGCTCAAACCTGGGCTCGAACCCCGGCTGTCAGATCGCAAGCCCAACACACAACACTAACCACCAGACTATCACGCCCCCTACAGCCTACAGCACCTGGCTTTATCACAGGTAGACCTATTGATTAAACCATTGACACTGGGGACAACAGCTAAGTGAGAGGCTGTATGATCAGTGGGTTTCCAACTCATTAAATTTCACTATAGTGACTATGTCTCTCTGACTAGGAGGCTTGACTTGCACAGTCCTTATGTGCTGCAGCCCTGGGGCTAGTAGGCGTTTGGAGAACATCTCCAACGCTGACTGTCCGTATGGCTGAAAGAGTGAGGGTGTGCTGTGGGCAAGGCATCTCCACCATAATCAAATTTCTGCCGATTTCAGAAAAAGCAGCTGCCTCCTCTGCTGTTTTGGCGGTCATCATTGAACACCACAGACAAACATAATTAAACGTTATAGATCTAATGGATTAGATTCTTTTTGGAGGGGAGCGGGAGGTGGTTACTGCTAGAAATACGGTGTTTATTGTTCGTTAATTTTGTTAGCTTTTGTCAAAAATGTGGTGTTTGTTTTTGTTTTTTTTATTTCATAAAAGTCACGAAAGTGTTGCTTTTTTGTAACTCTCATTGTAGGTCAGTAGGTTAATTTCCATGCATTAGGGATTTTTCGGACTCCGACCTGCTCCTACCCAGAGTGCGTGTGCTGTGGACTCAGTGGGAAGACTTAGACCACACAGTCGAACTTCATCCACTTCACCAAAGCGAGTTTGAGTGTTGCTCAAATTACGTGACCAACACTGCAGATGTTTGTATCTCTCGGGCCTGGTTGACGCCAGGATATATTATGACAGTAAGTGTAGAGTACAACCCTATCAAGTAGTCTCAAAGCGGATGCACTTCCATAGCAGCAGCATTACATCATCCTCATTATCATTGATCATCATGCAGTAATAAAAATTGCCCCTAATTCGATTGCTGGTTGCACTGGTCTCGTGGTGACCTCAGATTTGATTTACCCATACACTTCTGTGCCTGTGGTGAGTTTGTGTCAAAGCCTTTTTGGGGTTGGCGGTTCACGGGGGACGGTCGTTGGAGGGACGCTGTGGTGGTCACCACATCAGGTGGGTAACACTTAGTCTGATACCGCGACTGAGCTAATACTGCCGTCAATACAGGGCTTGGTAGGTGGTGTCTTGCGTATGTTAGCTCAGAACAGGCACCCCTGAACACCACCAAACTGACCCAGCAGCAATGCAGGGCCCCTCTGGCTGGTGGCCCTACGACAGCCTGTTAGTGATGGCTTTCGACCCTGATAATGCGACATAACAAATCTAGGTATGATTGTGGCGGGGAGATTGAAATGAGCAGCGTGATATTAGGGGGACGGGAACGTCACAGATAAAGCAGCCATCCCCAACCCCCACCCAAAAAAAAAAGAAAATCACAAATTTCCATTTCCTTCTCCACGAATATTCAAAAACGTATGCAACACCGTCCAGGAACACCCCCTTCTGTGTGTGTGTGTGTGCGTGCGTGCGCGCGCGCGTGTGTGTGTATGAATTTCATGCAGAGAAATCTGTTGTGACTTAAAATGATTTGCAACGGTATTTTGAGATATAAATGCTGGGTGTAAAACAATTCTTATGTAATTTTGATGAGGGTGTGCAGAGGGGGGGGGGGGGGGGGGGAGGGCATGTTTTTTTCATCCTCAAAATTCAACTTGGGTTGGGCAGATTTCTCACCACAGCCTGGAGGGGACATACATGAAGCCTTTGTAGCCTTCCAGGGCAACCGGGTAGGGTAGGCTACTTCTCCGTTGGATAAACGATTTTAAAAGAGAGAGAGAGAGAGAGAGAGAGAGAGAGAGAGAGAGAGAGAGAGAGAGAGAGAGAGAGAGAGAGAGAGAGAGAGAGAGAACTCATTTTTCACTAGAATCAGTAATAATGGTCATCAATTAACAGAATGACCTGAACTGAGGTACTTTTAGGCAGCATGTTTAAGCAAGCTGAATTGGTGGAGCTTCCCCCCCCCCCCCCACCCCCCCCCACGCCGCTTCCTTGCAGATTGCATGTGGGTATGTCTGTGTCATCTGGACCCCTGATCTATGCTAGGCTTCTCCTTTATGAAAAAAGACCCCCCCCCCCCCCCCCCCGATTTATCTTCAGATATGTTCCTGTCATGCTGTTTCCATGCCACTCACTTCAATCTTTCCCTCCCAGCCATAGCCAGATTCAGTATGTCTCATCCCCAGGGTCAGAAGTCCACAGGGAGCCCATCAATGTCAGGCTGTGGCGGGGCCACCAGCCAGATTGGCCCTGACTGCTGCTGGATCATTTTGGTGGTGCCTGTTCTGAGCTAATACCAAAGCACACCACCTACTAATCCCCCTTCTAACAACAGTATTAGCTCAGTCATGATGCCAGACTGAGTGGACTGCCCACCCGAGGTGGTGACCACCATAAAGGACTGATTTTCAGTATCATGATGTTATTATGCATTTGAACACACCTCCGATTTACCATCTCATCCAAAGGACTTGCAGAAAAATGGGAGTCAGCACCAACGTTAACTTGGGAGGGGAAAATCCTCTTGAACAGACACCTCAGAGGTAACTGAAGCCCATGACTTCAGCAGGTATCAAATCAAGAGCTTCACACTCTAACTGCAAGAATATTTCCATCCCCAAAAAGGGGCACACCTGCGGATAATAAAAGGGACTGTTGGGACCATTGTGAGGCTACCATATGGAATCTGCTGAGTCACTCTGGTGGTGCTTGATCATCTGATTCATGTCTAACAGTAAGTACATGTAGGTCATCCATCACTTCCTAAGCCTCTGATGGATCACAATAATGGCTGACAACCCCCCCTCCCAAAAAAACCCAACAACAACCCCCCTCCCCCCTCAAAATAGCACATTTTCAGGTGGGGATCCATTTATAAATAAATAAATACTGAAAGAGCCCCTGAAATTATACCATCAACCTCATGTTTATCTTGTCAGCGAAGCAGAATTGAGAAAATGGAAAGTCCTTTTGAGCTAACATGTGGCAAGATGTCTAGAGCTGTTTTTGACTCTTTAACATGCAGCTTAGAGGTATTAATTTCTAAACACCTGTATGCTTCTCGTGGTTGCCCTCTTTTTTCCTCCCTCAGCAAGAGTTCTGAGGTTCACCAATGGTGAGATTTTGCGTATGTAACAGTTTTTGCCCACCATGAAGGTAGCCGCATTCCAACTTCAGGGATTGGTTGTCATATAGACATGTCTTTTTTTATACACATTCCTAAAATCATTTCATCATGTTCATGGTCTTCCTCACAGAGGACAAGTTTTTCATCCATACATTGAACAATTATCTGACCATAGCTTGCGTTCACTCACACACACACACACACACACACACACACACACACATGCACACCGCGCACACACACAAAACACACACACACACGCACACAGCCAGCCACAGAACAACAACCACTTAGAGCCTTTTAATGTTTATTTCCATTCATGGAAAAGAATTACAGCATGAGATGAAATTTTCCCTCTCACAGAAAGATCGTGACTACATGTAGAGCACTGCCACAATGCACAATTGCAGTAGCAGCAGCAGCAGCAGCAGCTAAAATGTATCAGAATCTATCATGCGTATGATTAGCAAATCCAAAACCACAAGTCCGGCACTCTCAGAACATCCTATCCAGACATCTACAACAGCTGCAACATCATTATCAACGACAAAGCAAGCAAGCGAGCCCCTAGTCCAAAAATCCTAGATCATACATGTTTAAAAATGAAAATCAAGGTGTACAAGTCATCAAACAGGTAGGAACTCCCATCCTTATATACCTACCAGGCAACTTAGCAGGATCCTGATGCATAACTTCGTGAACAAAATGCATTTTTAACAAAAGCGAAACACCTCAAGTCCTAAGCATTACAACTCTGGCCGAACCAAATCTCAAATTCTTTTCGTACTTTCATGATGCAAGGAAAACAAACCAAAGCACAAAAAAATACCCAAGCCCTGCTAGATCTTATAAACAAGAAAATCCTGGTTAAAACAATAAACACTCCCACATAAAGACACAAAAAATGTCAGAAATATAACTTTCTGCCATATAATCTTGCAAAAAAAACCCAACAAATAGCCCCCCTCCCGCCTTTCATTTTCTAATATATTGCAATTTTACTGTAATAATAATAAGTGTAAATGACAAAATAAACAACTGAACAAAAACCGCCAACAAAGATGTACAAGCTGTGGGCCTGTTTTCATCAAGTATGAAAGGAAATCATCACAAACATGGATGCTTCAATATCTGCACAATTCAAAACCTGAGCACTGTTTCAAGTGAGTAAGTGATTGTTTGTTTGGACAACTGACATCAAACACAAAGAGATGCGCTTGAAAAGGTGGGAATCAATGTTTGATTGCTGGGTTTTCATTTGGATTTTGGTCTGCTTCAATGTGGGCGTTAGGATGTGTATGTGTACATATATATATATATATATATATATATATATATATATATATATATATATATATATATATATATATATATATATATATATATAACATTTTCACTGCTATGTACAGCAAACTTGAATTTTTTTACTGGAAAAGTCATCATTCAAGTTGAAGCATAATTGGCACTAATAAATTATTGACAATAAAACAAAAACACCTTTTTTTTTCTTTTTTTTTTTCAAAATGCAACCGATGGATAATAACAATCCAAAATTTTCTTCTTTTTTTTAACAGGAAGATGTGCCACCCCCCCTCCCCCCTCCAAAATCAACAATGCACCAAAAATTTTGAAAAATACACTCCCTCCCCCACCAAAAAAACCGGCAATCTTTACACAACTGTCTCATCAATCCACATTTTATTGCTTCCATTATCAGGCCACTCAAAAAACTCAAAAGAAAAAGAAAGAAAAAAAAGACATTTGTAGTCATCAATCATCATAAACAAATCATGAATGCTTAACATCAGTAACATCAATCATTCATATCATGAATAATTCACCAATGCTTAATATCAACGCTACTGAAGTCGAGAGTCTGTACCAAGAATTTCAACACATACATTGGAGAGACAGGAAAACAAAACCACCAGCAAAACTGACCAACAGTAAAATCAAAAGAGTATCAAAAAGCTGAAACCCAAATTGAAGGGAAAAGGAAGTGAGGATAAAGAAAAATTAAAAAAGAAAGTGAAAAAAAAAAAGACTCTAATGTATGCACTGAAAGAAATCTTATAGAAAAAGGAAAGAAAAAAATAACTGACCACAGTGACCCCCCCCCCCAAAAAAAAAAAAAAAACAACCCACAACAACAACAAACAAACCCCAAACAAAACAAACTCAACCCATCAAAAGCGCCCCCCCCCCCCCCCCCCAACAATAAAAATACCCCAAACAAAAAACAACCCAACAAAAACAAAACAAACCCCCAAACCAAAGCACAACCAACCAAACCAACAAAATTAATCAACATAATCCATCTAAATAAAACGAATATAAAGGAGATTATAATCTTAAACTTAACATACAAAAACAACAAGGTACATAGATTATGAATGTACATTATATACATACACACAAAATAAAGCAGATTGGTGCATCCCTTTCTTGTCACATTATGATAAAAAAAAAAAGACCCCCCCCCCCCCCCCTCCCCCCAAGTTAAGCCATTACCATACACCGCATATATGCACCAAAATGCGAGAGTAGGTCAATTTATTCATTCATTCATTCATCTGTAGTTGATATGAAAACAAAATCTGTTTAAATATATATATATAGATATATATATGTATATATATATACGAACGATGGACATGTGGAACTAAAACCGTTCTTGTGTTGGCAGAGTAAAGGCCATAAAAATCACCTGGAATACAAAATGCATAACTCAGAGCATATTTCACATATCATCAAACACAACAATCGAAATGTTAATAAATTCAAAACTATGATACAAGGCTGAAAGCTATTTTCTATGATGCGGTTTCATCAATGATATCGTTTTTTCCAGGAAGGATAAACCTACACAGTCTTTGTACAATCCTTTTTTGAACGAAGTAGTTGTGATCTAGAACACATACTCTATGCATTTCTGCAACAAACATTTATATCCACTTTTCAAACCTCTCTCTCACATCCACACTCCTAACGCAGTGAACAACCTATAACATTACCGGTCTAAACACAGCACAAAGTTTATGATGCACATGTGCACACACATGCATCTGGGTAAATGCAAGCATGCACATATTTATAAACATGCGTTACAATACACACATATGAAGTCATCTTGAGTACACACACGTACACACACACACACAATCTCAACACTACTACACAAAGACATGCATAGACACACATACACCCCACACACACAAGACAAATGAACACATGCATATCACAACAAAATATACACACACACACACACTCAAAATACACATGTACACATGCATATCATAATAAAACACACACTCACACACACATACACCCACACTGACTAGAAAATCAGTTCATGGCCACTTAATCTTTCTTAAATTTCCCTAAAGTGTCGTCAGCCCTCATTAATCCCCCCCCCCCTCCATCTTATCTCCCCCCCCCCCCCCCCCCCCCAATTCCTTCTACCCACTTGCTGTGTTTTGTGACAATTTCATTCCACACCCAGTATCTGGAAAGACTGTTGTGGAGAACTCGAAGACTGGTGACAAACAGCACAGGGATTTAAACAATTTTAGTGTGTTTTTTGGTTATGTTTTTTTTCAGTTATACTGGCAGAATTGGATAATATCTACTGGAAGAAAACCAAAAAAGAAAGAAAAAAAGAGAGGAAAAACACAGTATTTGTCAAAAGACGTGTATACTGATGATAAATATAAAAACAAGAAAACACCCACCCATAAAAAAATAACTCAGAAAGTAACACTGAAAATCCCCACCCCCCTAAAAAAAAAAGAAAGAAAAAAAAAAGAAAGAAAAAAAAGATAAAAAAGGTGACCACTGAAGCTACAGACCCAACCAATGACACTGGTGAATTAAAAAAAAAAAAAAGTGAGAGAGAAAAAGATGTTGTAAATCTTTAACAACAAATATACACTTAACATATTGGCCAAATAAACTGTTGCATTTAGAAGTGATGTCTTTTATTGCTATACATACATGAGTGAAAGACAAGATTGAGAGAGAGAGAGAGAGAGAGAGAGAGAGGAGAGAGAGGAGAGAGAGAGAGAGAGAGAGAGAAGAGAAGAGAGAGAGAGAGAGATTGTTGGCTGTTACATTTATGAAAACATCTGTGCAACAACTGAATAACATATGCAAACATAGCACTGGTCTTCCACTTTTACGCACAAATTAACACCAAAATGTCCAGCAGTAAATTTTACATACACCTACACCACATTTCCATCATGCATTTCACTCTCATAATGAACTATCAACTGGATGTATCAATCCTCCTCAAACCCATAAAAAAACCCAACCATCCACCCCTACCAAACATATACAAAAACAAAATAACCCATGTACCAACCTCCCCCCCCCTCCAGACATATGGAGAACTGACACATATGTCTGATGTTTAAACATTCTGTTTACAAAACAACTTCAATAAAACATGTAGTACATACATAAGAAAATTAAATCAATACACCTGTAATCACAACAGATTTGTTGAGACTGTATTAGGGGAAGAGAGAGAGAGAGAGAGAGAGAGAGAGAGAGAGAGAGAGAGAGAGAGAGAGAGAGAGAGAGAGAGAGAGAGAGAGAGAGAGAGAGAGAGAGAGAGAGACACACACACACACACACAGAGAGACAGAGACAGAGAGAGAAACCAGAGTCTACATACAGGAAGGGGTGCATGCAGATGAAAGGGTCAAGCAAGGACCACAGAAAAGTTACAAGCACTGGAAGGGAGAAGCCCAATAAACGGACTATGTAATTATTACACTGGAGGAGGTCTCAAAACCACCATCTTGGATAAATATATATACCATATTTTCTGGGTTATTTAATTGCACTGCTGTCAGATAAGTCACACTATCCGAATTGCAGTAACATGTTAGTTTTCTTTTTAGGACTTATTGATAAGCCACATGTGAATTACAAGTCCTGTAACGACAAAACCAAACACCAATGGCTATTGAATTTTTTTATCCAACTGCAGGTGACAGCATGAGCCAAACATTTGGGCTATTCATCAATCTACCATTTCCAAATCATTGTATCTCTCAGAATTCGAATACAAGTTCACTTCAACAAAATTGGATGGCAAATGATTCATCAAAGCAGGTGATACTAAATCAAATATTTTTGCTCTGCAGATCTCTTTTCGCTGCAAAAACCATGGAATATTGGGTGCATAATGCATTATAAATTATGCTTGGATGATAGTTTCTATAATAAATCATGGTTTGTATGGAGGCAGTTACCAACTGTGACCAGAAATAGACTGAACTTGTTGAGCATAAAAATAGACTTTAGGGGCAAAAACCTGAAACAATTCTGTTTTTTACAGGTCATTTTTTTCCACATTTACAATGACTGTTACCACAATGACAGCTGTAAGGCCTAAATCGAGCGTAAAAAAGAAGAAGACATAAACCGAACAAATAATTGATTCACAAACCAACCAACAAATCAAGCTAACATTCCTTTTGACTTTGCAGGTTTTAGTTCTAAACTTAATGAGCAGGCTTTGATGAAATGCTTGGTATTTATCTTTTCTGGTAGTATTTTCTTCTAATCCAATGATGTTGCTTAGAGCCCCGCTGACCGCACAGGCCATATCGGGGCTATCACCTTGTAGTATTTTCTTCAATCAACAAAAAAATACTTAACTCATTACTGACATGAATGAGGTGATTTTAAAATCATAATCCTATGAACAATAAAAACATTGTGAATAAAGCTTCCAGTCTGGAATGGCGTGGAATTGACTCTGCAAAAGCATGCATGCATCCTGGTCAACTTTTCTTTTAACTGAAAAAAAAAAGGGAAAAGAAAAAAAAAAAAGGACAATCTGGAAAACTTATAAGTGTTTTTTCTTTCTTGTGCCAAGTGCTAGAATGCTAAACTAAAATGCGACTAATTTTTTGTTGTTGTGAGCAGGTTGATCGTTTGATTGAGCTCCTTTCAGAGTAACCAAAAAAAAATCCCTGAAGTCAGAATGCTGCTACCTAAACGAAGGGGAAGAAACAAAAAGGTCCCATACACAAAAATCTTACCATTGGTAAACCTCAGAGCTCTAGCAGAGGAACGAAAAAAAGAAAAAGAAAAAAAGTAAAACATCAATTTGGTGGGGTATATGATATATATATTCTATTAGCAGACAGATTGATCTTTATAGAGATAGCTAAAATGTAAAACATCAATTTGGTGGGGTATATGATATATATTCTATTAGCAGACAGATTGATCTTTATAGAGATAGCTAAAATGTAAAACATCAATTTGGTGGGGATATACGATATATATTCTATTAGCAGAGACATTGATCTTTATAGTGGTAGCTGACAGTGACACAACAAAGCTCTGCTCATGCAATACAACACGCAGATGTCTCGACGGCAAGCAGCAGTGATAACTGTTTTATATGCAGCATTCTGATCTCCAAACTCCTGGGTTACTTCCCAGGACTACTTCATCTTTAAATGCTATCCTTATATAAAAAACCAATAAATGATAAACCAATTGGTCCACAGGGGTTAGTCACACTGAGAGCAGGTAAAAAGTCAGGTGACAAACGATGGCTATGCACAGTGGTCGGTGGGTGGGGAAACTCGGCTTTGGTTTATGAGGTCACATCTGTGGAATGTCTCACTCTTATGTGCTTTTTCATATATTGGACATAATTTTGGACCTGCAGAAAAAAAAAAAGTTGTGCATCTTTTAGTTTTAAAGCAACTCTGGGTAAACTCTGCTTCTTTTGGGAAATTCCACAGGAAATACAACCTGGACAGAAACATTCATTTCCTTAAAAACAATATTCATAAAACAGTGTATACATGTGAAGTCTGTAAACAACGACATTAAAAACAAAACCCCAACCTTTTTCGCCTCTTTCTTTCAGACACACACACATCGCATGCACATATATATGTGAATGTGCATGTACACACCAACATTATTCTGAGTAGATAACATCACCACCTCAAATGCTGGCACAAATAAGCGCATATCATAAATCCACTCCTGCACACTTTTCCCATCAGATAATCTGGATTTTTTGTACACGAGTGTAGGAGATCACACTTCATATTGCCACAAGTAAAACCAAGCAGGTCTGCCAGCAACTTCTAAAAAATCCAAAACTCTTTATTACAAAAAACATCTCCTTTCTTTATTAATATCATTTTAAAATGTTACGTAGAATGAGCATCATTAAAAAAAAAGAACATTATCTATAAATCTGTTTTTACAGATATATCTGGACTGCCTACACACTATGCTCTTATAGATACAGCGACAGTAGGGTTACACATGTTATACAAATATCCAAACCACTGCGCATTAATCCTTCATTGAAGCTTTTTGCAACTCGCACATAGTTCTACACATCTCTCTGTTGAAAATGAATTATCCAAGATACAGAACTTTGCAGACGAAGCAAACCTGCTTGCGATTAAAAACTAAAACTCTTCTCCGGACTTTCCACAAAAAAAGAAGAAAAAAACAAAAATTTTAACAAGCAAAAATCAAACCAAAAATCCCAAACAAATTTACACCCCCCCCCAAACATTTTCACACATACACAAACAAAAAATTTTGACTGGGTGTTACAGCATATAAGGCATGCATTCTGTGTCGAGGTGACGACTCCAATATTTTGATAAATGATATGCAGATTGGAATACACAAGTGCAAGTATGAAAATTCATCATGTTCTATTTCACCTACAGATCTACTTAAATTTTTTTTTTTTTATATATGCTTATCTAATATGACAGTATATTTCATTAGGTCTGAGTTACATTTCATGAGCTTTGGTTAACTTGCTCCTTTGTTTAGGTGGGTGGGTTGGTGGGTGGGGGTTTGTTTTATAAGGTGGAGGCAGTTACGGAGGTTACAGGTATTGTATCCCTGCTTTAATGATTATAAAGAATACTTACTGTCTTTTTGATTATCAATTGTATCTAAAAAGAACCCCCCCAAACAATTCAACTACTAAAACAAAAAACTCCACCACTAAAACAAACACAAAATCCCAACCTATTCCATGTGAGACACTTATCAGCTGTTCTTAAGAAAGCAAAATAAGAAACTTTCCCCAAAAAGCAATAACAGAAACTTTTTAAAACAGATTTTTAAATGAGAATTAAAATGAACAATGTTCAATAATTTACTACATTATGTGCACCGCTGTGTCAGCACATGCGGTTTTTGACTTCACATCAAATTTTTTTTTTTTTTTTTATAAATACATTTTTGAATAAATCCAATATGAAATCAGATTTCCCTTCAAAGTCAAAAGTATGAATAAACTTGTTCATGCAAAATAATTTCTAGGCAAAATAACCATAAAATCCAACCTTTTTATTCAGAAAACTTTCTTTCCCTCATAAGAAATTCATCAAAACATTTAAGAAAGAAGTCACAAACCTCCGTTTCATAACTTCTCAAGTCAAATGTTGCCGTCTAAAACCCACAGTCTGATTACTGCATTTTATTCAAATCAAACTTTACTTCTGCCAAATGTCAAATAAAAATAGTTATATAAACAAAAGAAGAAAGTCACGACATATACAAGTAATATACCTGCAGTCCACGGAGTTCACACACACACTTGTACACACACACACAAAGTCTCAGCACAACACTAGGGTCACCCAATAAATAAGCAAATTCTAAGATCTACAGGCAAGGAGCTATCCATATTACGTACTTACAGGGCATTTTTTTCACACAGTTTCTTTCAGCTCTACGTCCAGTTCACAAGGGTCAAACGCGGATGAACAGGTTCAACACCAAAATAAAAACATGTGTATAATTTACACACTACGCCATTTTCAGAGCACGCATACGGCCATCACATAATTTGCCGAACGACGGTTGCAACCACCCAGAAGCAAGCACCACCAGCCAGCATCCAACCAATCACAAGAACTCTTCCATCCCAAACCACCGAACCCGTCGTCACCTATACATCCGAGGCTTCCTCGGACGACACGCGTCTCTTCAGTTCCGACATGAGGTCGCCTTGCAGCTTGGGCTTGGGGGTCACCGGTGGGGTCGCGAGTACAGCGTCTCCATCTCGGCCAGCTCTTCTGCCGTGGGGGCAGGGGAAGTCCTCCCCCTCTCCCTGCTGCTGCATCTGGGCGTGCAGGTTGCCCGCGTGACCTTCGCGAGGACGCCCGCGACCTTGACCTTGCCTGCTGGGGGGAGGTGGGACGGAGGAGGGGCGGCTGTTTTGGGCGGCACGGGTCCGGGCCCTCTAGCTTGGCCTGCTGTGGGGTGTCCTGCCGGGGTGGCAGGGGGGGCATCAAGTTGGCAGCCCCCGGATCCCTATCTCCCCCACTACTGCCCACGTAGGTGCCTCCTCCTCCCCCTCCTCCTCCTGCCCCATTGTTGGAGGTCTGCATGTAGTGGGGGTCCTGGTACTGCTGGTTGAGGGAGGCGAACTTGGCGTTGAGGCTCTGGATCACGCTGGCGGAACTAGGCGAGGTGGGCACCACGTTGGGCACGGCATAGTGCCCGCTGCCGCTGGACGACCCCGACGATATCGACACCCGGTCGGGGGAAGGAGAGGAGACGTGGTGGTGGGGGGACTCGGCGCTGTGCTGACGCTGCACCTGCCCCGGTTTGGGAGGAGGGGCCGGCTGCTGTTTTTTTCTGCTTCTGCTGGATGCTCTGCTGGATCAGTTGTAGCTCCGCGTACGCTCCTTCACTCTGCCCCGCCGTGCTGGCGGTGTTGCCTCCCCTGCCGTTGCCTCCTCCTCCTCCGCTGTCTGACAGATGGCGCTGTGGGGACGTGCGTACGGGGATGCCTGAGGTGGTGGCGCCGCTGATGGAGGCTGTTCTGCGCACTGGGGGAGGGGGCTTGGCCGTGCCCGTGGAGATCTTGCGAACTGCGTTGGCCCCTGAGGCGGGACTCCTAGTAACAGAGGAAAAATGAGTCAGCTGACAAATCCCCTCCTCACAGTTTTTATCGACTGACAAACAGAAATGTGCAGATCCCCCCTTCCTACAGTTTCTGTCCACTCACTAACAGAAATGTACAAATTCCCCCCCCCCCCCCCCCCCCTTACAGTTTTTATCATCTCACAAACAGAAATGTACAAATTCCCCCCCCCCTACAGTTTCTATCCACTCACAAACAGAAATGTACAAATTCCCCCCCCCCCCCTACAGTTTCTATCCACTCACAAACAGAAATGTACAAATTCCCCCCCCCCCCTACAGTTTCTATCCACTCACAAACAGAAATGTACAAATCCCCCCCCCCCCCCCTCCAGTTTTTATCAACTCCCAAACAGAAATGTACAAATCCTTATAATTTTTGTAAACTCCTGAAAGGATACTGAATTCACAAAATCTCTGTAGTTTCTATCAACTAAAAAATGGATTGAATTTACAAAGCCCCACTTGTTACTATCAACTTACGAGAATAAACTAAAGAGCTATGAACTTTCGACTTAATGCTGCTTCAAGCTAAAGAAGAAGATAATTTACAATAATACAGGTGAGCGAATTATTCAAAATAGAAAAGAAAGTAAAGATATCTTTGTTCTACAGCTCATTATGACCAAATCAGAACTTACAACATTACACTACCATACATATCCATACGCCGATAACAAATACCCCACATAAATTAGCATATCAATACTTTCAGTTCTAAAAAAAAAAGTTTCAAAAAAGCAAAAGAAAAAACACACGATCAGAATCAATGCAAACATGATGTAGCAAAGTCAGCCAGCTTAAAGCATGTAAAAACAAAAACAAGATGAAAGAATAGTTTGTTCTTTCTTTGTTTTCCAATATGCACCATCATTCAGTGAAGTTACTGTCAGTCACTCACTGACATTAGCACACAACATTTTCAAAGGCATGCAGAAAGAGCCAAAAATATGAGGAGAACAACATGTAATAAAAAGACAACACTGATAGCAAAAGAAAAATAAGACTGTTTCCTGACATAGTCAGTCCAGGATGAGCATTCCTATCCTGCATTGAAAACTTTGGAAATATAATGATTAATTAATATATCTTGGCACAACAGTTTAAAAAGTAAAAATGATTTATTGTTTGTCTGCTTATGATCTAAGTCATTTCACACATTTTCTGTCAGTTCTGGGTGACACCTAACAATGTCCATCTATAAAAACTCATCGCATTTTACCATTATTTTGATTCAGATATAAGTGCCATCTTAATGCTGTTTTGCTTGCTGTTAACTCCTAAAATGACTTGAGCTATATAAATTCCATGTATTATTATTGTTATTATTATTATTGGGCGAGATAACACATGACAAAACTGCCAGCAAATCTGGTGACTTCTGTCTAATGTCATGACATACTCTTGTCACTCTTTTGGACAATGAAAATGTCAGGCAGCCTCATATCAATCAGAACACAGCTGAGTGCTTATGCTTTGGCCCACTCGACAGTGTACATTCACAGACAAGAACCTTACTGCTGATAGCAATGAGGAAGCATTCCCCCCCCACCCCCCTTTTTTTTAATATAAATTTTTTTTTTTTTTTTTACAATTGTTCTTTGTGAAAATGTTAAATCCTTAGTTTGCTACATTCTTATTTACCCTAAAACCAGAAAAATATGTCTAAACTACACTGTTCCTTGGCTGCTACAACTTCAAGGTTCACCAAAGGTGAGATTTTTTGCATATAAACGCGACCATTCCCCCCCCCCCCCAAAAAATGAAAGTAGCCACATTCTGACTATTTGTTTACATATTTTCCTTTTCAAAGCATACGATCTAACCTTCTGGAAACAGACACTACTACTGTATTAGCACAACACAACACAGGATAATCCAAACAGTTCAAATTCCTCACTCTAACCCTAAACACAGGTGCTGCAAGTTAATACACAAGCACACAGGTGCACAACTACACCCCAATGAATGTATCCTGTAGTAGTCAAAACACTGCAGACAGCCACACAGACCTGCCGTGGAAGCAGGGCGCTTGGGGAACATGGCTGCGCGGAATGCTGCACTCATCTCCCCGCTACGGGGGATAGTGAAATATTTCTCTGATTCGCTCGACACTGAGGTTAATTCAACGTCTGCAAACATAACCAGGGCACAAACACGTGGAAAAAGTGTCACATTCCAAAACCAAAATGCACAATGAAGCATGACAAAAATCTGTTTAAACAAGCACATGCTTTGCAAATATAAAAAAATAAAAACAAAAAACGTACCAGGGGTGGGGTAGGAGGTTGTGGGGTGTGAGGTGGAGGAGAATGGTGATGTCTTTAACTGAAATTTGTTTTCGGTGAAAAGGGAGACAGAACTGAAGTTAACATTCACAACACTGTTTCACACACATTTGTTGCACACAAGATTCAAACAGGTCTCTGTTTATCATAAATGCATGCACAGCAATAAAAACTTTAGAAAAGAATGTGTTCAACGAGTCTGAATAAATTTCAAAAGCCAAACAATAATAAGGCATGACAAAAAAAAGGTCTTCAAAATCATGCAAAAACAATAGGAAAATCTGTTTACATAGCACAACACACAAACAGGGTTATGATCTGCATGCTCTACATATAACAACAGTGATAAAGAGCCTTCATACAGATAATCCACTGAACCTTTCAACACTTTTTTTTAAGTTGATGATATTAAACTTTATTCTAGAATTCCTTCTTAACAGAATGCTGTATTTGCTACCAAAAGAAACACTGTCAAAATGGATGAAATGCAATTTAAAAAAACAACATGTTTTCCTTCCTTGGCTAGAGTTCAGAGGTTCACAAAACATATGCAACCGTTTTTTGCCCACCATGAAGGCAGCCACATTCCAACTTCAGGGATGATGAATTGGAATGAAAACTTAAATATTAATAATAAAAAAACACACCCCATATTCTAGTTTGTGGGCCACCCTAGAGTGTCTTGCCTCAGTCTGTCTCTGGTTGTAAGAAACATCAGCATTCAGTTTTCTTCACCTGTAAGGTGTCTTGGTGTCAATCTAGATACTGATATCTCTTTTAAAAAGCTCATCTCTGATGTTGTAAACTTCAATTTCATGTATGTAAGAGCTCAGATCAAATTATGTCCTTACTTTGTGTCAAAACAAAATCTAAGTTCTAAATTCATTGTTCTTAGACAAACCAAAAAAAAAAAAAAATACAAAGAGCATCATGCTTATGACATTAAGACAAGCATTTTCATCTGAACAAAAGATGTGAAAAATGCACACTCATGTAAACAATAGGGAGAAAAGAAAGAAATCTGGCAATTACAAAAAATGCCCTGACACACACACACACACACACAACAACATACACACACACACACACTGCATACACACAGGAACTGGATGTAAAAAAAGCACATGAGTGCTTATTCCATTATCCTAGATATAAAACAATAAATAAATAAAAGAATAAAAAAATAAAAGAATAAAAAAAATAAAATAGAATAAATAACAGAATAAATAAAACAAAATAAAATAAACACACAAAAAACACACACCTTCATTCCAACAACACACACCACACAACAACAACAAAAAAAACCAACAAAAAAATAACCACCACACAACACAGCACAACACAACACTAAAGACTCGAACCACATACCCCCAGAAGCGATGGTGTCCTCTGACCCTGAGGGCGTGCTGTTCATGGTGGCATAACCACTGGAGCACTGCAGCGACTGGTGACTGGTGGAGTCATAGGTGGACTGCAGGGCAGCAGTACTCTCCTCCAGCTCTCGTATGGCCGCTGCAAGCTCCAGGCTGTTCTGCTGCATCTGCTGTAGAGGCAACACCGCTTTTGGTCAGTTTCTCGGTAATTAGACATTCTCGGTAATTAGACATTCTGTGTGTCAAAGGTTGCACATCACATGATACAGAGCCAGTAGCCATCTTGCTGAAAAAGAAAACCTGCGCTCTTGTTTTTTTTGCTTTCTTGGCAGCAAATTACTGACAAAAATTTGTCCCTTTGTTCTGAAAGTCACAGTTTCAGTAAGCATAAACCACATGCTGCATTTTTTTTTTTTAAAAAGCTTTGATTATACTTATTACTGCCTTCTTTTGTTGTTGCATATATGTTCTTTGGAAAGCATAATTGACAGGTTATACTCATTGCCAAGTTCTACAAATGCTGGTTAGAGAATAACTATTCTTTTCTCTGCGCGTAATCTACTTTAGATGAAGCAGCAGCATGGATGCAATGCAATTAACTTTTCAATTCCATATTTTAGTCAGGCAAAGAAAATGATTCAACATCATCTTTATCTATATCTTGCAATCATTATTAAAGCTAGAAGGATAGGCTTCACTTTTTTTTTTTAAAAGGTATTGAACAATTGCAATTAGAATGAAGGAACATTTCTATATTTCAATCATTGATCATGCAACTCTAAAAATGGCATCATCTCAACATTCAGCCTTTCTAATGGAGGTAACATACTTATTACTTATTTACAAAATAACCAATGTTAGTTTATTCAATTTCTTGGCACACACCATGCATACACTTTAAAGGAAAAATCTCAAACTAGCATACAAGTTAATCTGTCAAAGCAGATATACAAGACTGTTCAAAATGCAACAAACCAACAAAAAAAATGTTAGTAACTGAGTACACTGTCTTTCACTTCACCCTGAATTTTTTTCAAGCCAAAGGAAATAAAGGCTTGTGCCTTTTATATACAACCAGGGAAAAAAACAACCCTGAAGTCTCCAGTAAAATATAATAATTACCTACAATCATCCCCCCCCCCCCCCCCCCCCTTTTTCCTCTTAAAGTAAATCTGGCAGAAAAAATATCAAATCTCCCCACCCCCCAAAATTTATCTGCGTAGGATCCACTCGACATTACCAAACACATCTTTTGAGCTGGCAAAATATCATTTTGCAATTTAAACCCCCCTATTCACAAACTGACAGATAGAAGAAAGTAAGCCACTACACTGGCAACATTTTCTGTACAATCATTTTCAACATTTTCAAAACCTATGCAATCTTTTTTCTGCACTTACAAGTAAACCTACCTCCAAAAATCACCCTCATCCTAGAAATACCTACAATGATGGGAAAGGCGGGGAAATATTTTTTTAACAGTGAATACACCAGTTGTTCCTACCATTCCACAAAGTCCCCAACAACCAACAGGAACATACAAATAATGGGATTTTTTTTTTTTTTTTTTTTTTTTTTTTTTTTTTGGGGGGGGGGGGGGGGGGGATTTCTGGCAGGGACAAACTCATAGTTTTCTACCATTCCAGACTAAGGGTTCACCATCATCACATCACCAAACAACACCTTTGCTGACTATCACCAGCACTTGTGTATCATCACCATCACAAAGGAATTCATCATCTCTTCCTAAACAGTCAATGGGTATCTAAGGTCCGGGGTATCTAACTCATTCCCTCTACACACAATCTAAAAATTCATGCAGTGGATGTGTGTGTAGGTTCAATCAAGCTTGCCTATACATAAGCATGCACTGAGGTGTATGCATGCTTGCGTATGTGAAGGTAGGAGTATGTATATGTGTATGTACAAGTTTGATATGGTTTGTAAGCATACATGCTTATGTAGAATCAGAAAAAAAATCCCTTTCTATTGATCTTTTGAAAACATGCTTCTCATCCCTAATTTTCATGCAAGCAAAAACCAGAAGAAAAAAATCAGATAATGAATGTCATGATCAGATCTAAATTTTTCTTTAAGTGTCAAACCATATTTGATTCACATTAACTTCATGTTGACTTTTCAAACAATCAACATGAAAAAAGAAAAGAAAAACGAAAGAAAAAAATCTGCAGTCTCTTTCTGTGCTACGATCATCCTCAAGTCCCTCTTAGTTCTTTCACCCTGTATGAATCAGATAACACCACAAAGTAATCTCAATACACAGGCAGCCATACTCCATCTTTGAGGAGCTACAGTTACAGATGTAACATAACAAAACCCTCAGGAAACTCTCCACAGCATCCCTCTGATTGCATCATTTGGGACACAGAAAGATTCCACAAATGTCTGTTTCAAGGCATGACAAGTACATTCTAAGATGCTTGCGAATAACCCTTTAGCAAAATTTGGGGGGGGCTGAAATGCAAGAGAAAAAGAGAGGAGTGGGGAGAGAGAGAGAGAGAGAGAGAAAGAGAGAGAGAGAGAGAGAGAGAGAGAGAGAGAGAGAGAGAGAGAGGAGAGAGAGAGAGAGAGAGAGAGAGAGAGACAGAGACAGAGAGACAGAGACAGACAGTGAGAGACAGACAGAGAGACAGACAGAGAGAGAGAGAGCGACAGACAGACAGACAGAGACAGACAGACAGACAGACAGAGACTGAGACAGACAGAAAGAAAGGATGGAAAGATGACAAAGATAAGGAAAAAGACAAGAAAATGGAAGAAAGACAGGCAGACCAAAAAAAAAACCAAAATGGAGGGAGGTGATGGAATATAACCAACAAAGGAGCAAGGAAGAAACAGAAATGTGGATATCGTTGTGCATAATGAAGATGCAAAACCATAGATAAGCTGCGACTCCACCACAAAATGAGTCGCTTAGCACATTACCCAATTTTGTGCTAGGAGCCTTTAAAGGCAGGTGGGGGGTCAAGTTGTCAATTTTGTGATTTTGATTTATTTTTAAACTAGATCTGTTTATTTATCTTACAATGAAATATCAAGGTATCATTTTTATTCCTTTTGCTTTTAAATGTGTTTTGAAAATACCAAAGCACTTATTCTGACAACCTGTTACTAAAATAAACTTGCCCGTTTCTCATTTTGTCACATCCTGCAGTCTATCATTTCAATTTGTAATAATGTTGCACAGAATTGTCCAATTTTCAATCTGTTTTTTGTATTTGATAGCCACTTTATTGCACATTAATAACATGTCAATAACTAAAAATTGACCTCATGTGCACTCCGTCTCATTATGTGGTGGAGCGTCACACACACACACACACACACACACACACACACACACACACACACACACACACATATATATATATATATATATATTACAAGTCTTGATTTGAAGATGTTAAAAGACAACTTATATTTGGAGCAGTTAAGAAATGAAGAGAAAAAATCAAACAACATACAGACTAAAAGACAGAAAAGAAAGAGTGAGAGCAATCTTAAAAATAACTTGAAAAATTCTGGTCAGATTGATTACAATTCAAAGATTCTTCGAATACAAGAAATGTACTCCCCCAAGCAACAGTTTTGAACTCAGAGGAGAGAGAGAGAGAGAGAGAGAGAGAGAGAGAGAGGAGAGAGAGAGAGAGAGAGAAGGAAGAGAGAGAGAGAGAGAGAGAGAGAGAGAGACAGAGACAGAGAGACAGAGACAGAGAGACAGAGAGAGAATTGAAGTACAGATCATGATATCATGATGATTAAGTGTATGTAGTGCATAGTAATAAAGTGTAATTAAAGTACAGATTATAATATCACGATAATAGAGTGTAAGTAAACATATTCACAAAGAAGTAAATCTTACAGGATCTTGAGCAGACTGCAGATGCTGGAATAATAATAATAATAGCAATAATAATGATAATAGTGATGATGATAATAATAACAATGATTACAATAGTAATGATGATAACCAACTTTTCGTCCCTTATTTCAAACTTTCGACCAACCCAAGTGACTGAAGACAAAACCTGCAGCAAAAATTTTGGAGGACCTACATAGTGTTTGTTAGTATGTTAGTCATTCAAATACAAATCAATACAAACAGCATGCAATGCAAAAACATACAATGTTAGTTTTTTGTTGCTTTCCTGTTTACACCGAAAAAAAATTTTAAAACAGAAGGAAAAAAAAAAGAAAGAAAAAACCGCTCCAGTTATCAAAATCATGTTAACATTTTCCCCCCTCAGTTCTTCGGCTAGAGCTCCAAGGTTCACCAATGGTGAGATTTTGTGTATGCGACCATTTTTAGCCACCATTACGGTAGCCACATTCTGACTTCGGGTGTCATTGACATTTTAAAATCCTCATGATCAGTAAGTAAGACACACACACACATTCTGGACCCTGAACTTATCTTCTGTATCCAGTATCACACAAGTTGATTGCAAAATCATATTCTTAAAATAAAATAACTTTTTGCATTCATTTACTTTCAAGATGTTGAAATAATCTTTACATTTTTAACATTATAGTTCTGCTGAACATAGACTTTGTCATTTTGCAGTTCTTTACAAAAAGTAGATGCTTTGTCCTGAACATTACTGTATAGGAATCTCTGGCTCAGTATACATATATTTTCAATGGATTAAATCATACCATACTGAAGTTTTGTACACAAACATTTTTAGTGGATAAGTTTTTGGTTGGCTTTTCAACAAATTCTACCTAAAAGCAGAACAGTTCCTGTTACCTCAACACTTGACAAAGAGTCTTACATATTTGACAGTATGCATTCTAAAATTAACTGTTGTCAGTATGCACTTTTGTATGGGTAACCCACTCACCAAGAAAAAGGTTTCCATTTACTTTTGTAGAGAAATCCTTTGCAAGACTTATTTATAAAATGCAGTGAAAAAATGTTTGCTAAGTGTATATATCCACTTTACAAAATGCAATTTTAAAAAGTTTGCTAAATGTAAACCCATTTAAGATTTCATACAGTGCAATTAAAAGAAATATTTGATTAGTGTAAAACCATTTAAGACTTCATAAAACAGATTAAAAAAAAAAAGTTTGCTTGGTATAAACTTTTAACTATGTCTGCTAAGTGCCAACCCATTGTAAGACTTCATAAAATGTAATTTTAAAAAAAGCCTGTTTAGTGTGCTTGCTTGTTCTTTCCAGGAGATCAGTAAAAGCAATTAGCATTTCTGTAAGTTATGTGCAGAAAGGAGAGCTCAGTGACTGCAACATGAGATTGGGGGGGGGGGGTGGGGGGCGGTCAGAGATACAGCAGTGATGATCAGTATCAAGCTCCACCACAGCAATGTTAAAGCTACAGTTAGTCAGCAAAGCACACAACTCCAAACACCACCACCACCAGAGCAAAACACATCCACGTTACAGCATTAGCAGCAGAATACAATGCTCATACACAGCAAGCACTCAAAAAAAAAAAAGCCCATCACAGCATAACTTCCAAGGCAGTAAGTAAGTAAAAATACACAAAGGGAAGAAAATCCTGCAAAACGGGGGTTCCAAAAAACAAACCCTCAAACAAACAAAGGGATTATAAAACAAAACAAAAAGATAATCAGCGGAAAGGCTGGGGCCAACTCATCCTGGCTCAGCAAGGATCTGTGCTTGCCTTGTGCGACCTAGACGCCCGGCGCATTTCTATCTCCTCCTGCTCCTTCTTCTCTTCCGCCTCTCTCTCCGCCGCTACCGCAGCCACTGCCTCTTCCTCGGGCATGTCTGTGACCAGAGCGGCCGTCACGCTATCGAGGCTGCGGATAGCCTCCTCGAGGTTAAGGGCACTGACAGCCGAGTCATCAGCCGAGGGGTCAGGGGCGGGGGCAGGGGCAGGCTGCAAAGGTCGGGTCGGGGCAAACAGAAGGCACACACAACGTCCCGTTAAGTCAACAGTCCACACCGATCATACAGCGCAGCCAAACCAATGAATAATAAAAACAAAACTTTACGATATAGATATACAGATGAGCAAACTGAAACCAAAAAATTTTATGATGCAGATGAACAAACTGAAACCAAAAAATTTTACGATACAGATGAACAAACTGAAACAAAACAACGATCACCCAAAAAAAAGGAGAAAAAAAAAGGCGACATGATTGCGAGAAGCAAGCACAAACAGAACGAAGAGATTTGACACTAAAGGCAGGATGGCAAGAGAGTGGCACGAATAAGGACGCTGGTTTTTCACCACTCGAGTCAGGCAGACACATGCACTCATATACTTACACTCAAGAGAACGCACCCATACACTCAAGAGAACGCACCCATACACTCAAGAGAACGCACCCATACACTCAAGAACGCACCCATACACTCAAGAACGCACCCATACACTCAAGAACGCACCCATACACTCAAGAACGCACCCATACACTCAAGAACGCACCCATACACTCAAGAACGCACCCATACACTCAAGAACGCACCCATACACTCAAGAACGCACCCATACACTCAAGAACGCACCCATACACTCAAGAACGCACCCATACACTCAAGAACGCACCCATACACTCAAGAACGCACCCATACACTCAATAACGCACCCATACACTCAAGAACACATCCATATACTTATACTCAAGAACACATGCATACACTCAAGAATGCATCCATAGTATACTTATACTCAAGAACGCACCCATACACTTACACTCAAGAACGCATGTAGATGTATAATATGCATTTGCACAAATACAATTGACTTATTTGTTTTGTCCTGTTGTTTTATTCTGTTTTTAAAGAGTGGAGAATGGATAATTCAAACAATTATTGCTTACTCTTTTAGCTTAAATGAAAGATCACTTTAATTTCATTGCACATGAACATGCACACGCGCGCACGCACGCACGCACGCCACACACACACACACACACACACACACACACACACACACACACACACACACACACACACACATGTGCACACACACACACCGCATACACGTACAACCTCAAACAGCGTCTAAGCTCTACAGTAGTTATCTTGACAACTACAGAGACAAAAGCAATGAACTAAATAAAGATCTTTACCCACACCTGCCACCCAACCAGATTATTCAGAAATGGCTATAACTGATAGCAAAGCACGCAGCAGTACACATATTTTACCGGATATTCATCGCTTTTGAATACCAACCCAGCTGTTAAGCTACCATAGACTTTATGTCTACTGTTTTCAGTTACTGAGGGAAAGACAGCCCCCCCCCCCCCCCCCCCCGCAAAACTGCCAAGGACTGAATGAGAGATCACCTGAAGATTGAAACTTGTGTAATTCATCGAGGCCATCAATAGTATACATTCATCATCACATTGCATTTATCATTCAGGATTTTTTTTCCTTTTTTGTCTTTTAACTATTTTTTTAAAAAAATGTATGCAATGTCACATACATATGAATGATATATATGCCCTTTTTAAAAATTAAACCACCACCACCACAGAAAAAAAGAAAAGAAAGGAAAACACGAGGAATGGGGTATCAATAGCCAATTCCTGAAAAACTCGCACACTGTAGCTATGAAAAAAGATGGAAAAATAAATAAACAAAAAGATGGGAAAATACAGAAAACAAAAGATGGAAAAATAAACAAACAAAAAAAAAAGGGGAAATAAACTAAAAGATGGAAAAACAAACAAACAAAAAGATGAAAAAATAACTAAACTAAAAGATGGAAAAACAAACAAACAAAAAGATGGAAAAATAAACAAAAAGGAAAACAAACAAACAAAAAGATGGAAAAACAAACAAACAAAAAGATGGAAAAACAAACAAACAAAAAGATGGAAAAATAAACAAAAAGGAAAACAAACAAACAAAAAGATGGAAAAGCAAACAAACAAAATGATGGAAAAATAAACAAAAAGGAAAACAAACAAACAAAAAGATGGAAAAACAAACAAACAAAAAGATGGAAAAACAAACAAACAAAATGATGGAAAAATAAACAAAAAGGAAAACAAACAAACAAAAAGATGGAAAAACAAACAAACAAAAAGATGGAAAAATAAACAAAAAGGAAAACAAACAAACAAAAAGATGGAAAAAACAAACAAACAAAAAGATGGAAAAACAAACAAACAAAAAGATGGAAAAATAAACAAAAAGGAAAACAAACAAACAAAAAGATGGAAAAACAAACAAACAAAATGATGGAAAAACAAACAAAATGATGGAAACATAAACAAACAAACAAACAAAAAAAGAGCAGGTGCAGACTGAGAAAAAAGTTAAGACAAACACACACATATACATTACACACACATACATAGAAAGCAAAGCGCAGCTGATTAGAAAAAGTAACAAAGACACAATGTTCAGCCACAGCTCGGCAGCTGACGAGAAGCCTGCACACACAGACAGACACACAGACAGACAGACAGACAGACTAATAGAGTAATCCAAGAGTGACAGTTAGCACAGCACACAGGTGACCAGGCCCGAAGGATCGGGAGAATAATCCTGTATTGGTTAGAATACCATGCACTCATATACAGGTATCTCTCTGCATCAAGTCGTCACAAACTTGTACCATGTGGCATGATTTGAAGTATAATCATACACAACCATCCCCGACATATTCCAGTTTATATATTCGGGCACCATAGGTGTGGTGAATGACTTTGAGTGAGTGTGTGTGTGTGTGATTGTGTGTGTGTGTGTGTGTGTGTGTGTGTGTGTGTGTGTGTGTGTGTGTGTGTGTGTGTGTGTTTATTTTATTTATTTATTTTTTTATATCGAGGATAATGGACTAAGCACTCTTGTGCTTTTTTCATCCAGTCCCGTGTGTATATAGTTTTTGTAAATGTCATCTGTGTGTGTGTGTGTGTGTGATTGTGTGTGTGTGTGTGTGTGTGTGTGTGTGAGTGTGTGTGTGTGATTTTTAAACATCGTGAAAAGATACGAGGCCCTTGCCATTTGTTCCTCACTGTTCCCATGTATCCAAGATCAAGCTCAACTGGCTGTACAGGTTTCCTGTACTGTCAAAAGTCAACAGTGTGTGTATCTCCAAGGTAAAAATCAGTACATGTCAAGGAGTTAAAGAAAAATGATGACACTCTCCCATACACTCCTTTTCCCACTTTCTCTTAAAAAAAAAAAAAATTCAGCCCTTTGAATGTTCTCTCCTCCTATACACTGCATTTGAAACTTTCGTAAAGAGTGTATAAAATGTACGTTACAGTTTGAGGTTGTGGACTTTTGTTTCTTTGCATGAAATGATGATTCTGATGTGAACTTCATCACAGAATGAGAAGAGGATAAAAAAAAAAAAAGCACTTCAAAGGGGT
>CM060330.1:44601869-44626869 GCA_030674155.1 Stramonita haemastoma
AACCACCCCCCCCCCCCTACAGTTTCTATCAACTCCCAAACAGAAATGTACAACCCCCCCCCCCCTACAGTTTCTATCAACTCCCAAACAGAAATGTACAAATCCCCCCCTACAGTTTTATCAACTCCCAAACAGAAATGTACAAATCCCCCCCTCTACAGTTTCTTATCAACTCACAAACAGAAATGTACACCCCCCCCCTCCTCACCCCCCCCCCCCCCCCCCCCCCCCCCCCCCCCCTCCAGTTTTTATCATCTCCCAAACAGAAATGTACAAATCTCCCCCAGTTTTTATCGACTCCAAACAGAAATGTACAAATCTCCCCCCCCCCCCCCCTTACAGTTTCTGTACAACCCCCCCCCTACAGTTTCTATCAACTCCCAAACAGAAATGTACCAATCCCCCCTACAGTTTCTATCAACTCCCAAACAGAAATGTACCAATCCCCCCTACAGTTTCTATCAACTCCCAAACAGAAATGTACAAATCCCCCCTACAGTTTCTATCAACTCACAAACAGAAATGTACAAATCCCCCCCTCCTACAGTTTCTATCAACTCCCAAACAGAAATGTACCAATCCCCCCTACAGTTTCTATCAACTCCCAAACAGAAATGTACAAATCCCCCCTACAGTTTCTATCAACTCACAAACAGAAATGTACCAATCCCCCCTACAGTTTCTATCAACTCCCAAACAGAAATGTACAAATCCCCCTACAGTTTCTATCAACTCACAAACAGAAATGTACAAATCCCCCCCTCCTACAGTTTCTATCAACTCCCAAACAGAAATGTACCAATCCCCCCTACAGTTTCTATCAACTCCCAAACAGAAATGTACCAATCCCCCCTACAGTTTCTATCAACTCCCAAACAGAAATGTACCAATCCCCCCCCCCCCTACAGTTTCTATCAACTCCCAAACAGAAATGTACAAATCCCCCCCCTACAGTTTCTATCAACTCCCAAACAGAAATGTACCAATCCCCCCTACAGTTTCTATCAACTCCCAAACAGAAATGTACCAATCCCCCCCCCCTACAGTTTCTATCAACTCACAAACAGAAATGTACAAATCCCCCCCCTACAGTTTCTATCCACTCACAAACAGAAATGTACAAATCCTTATAGTTTTTGTCAACTCCTGAAAGGATACTGAATTCACAAAATCTCTGTAGTTTCTATCAACTCAAAAATGGATTGAATTTACAAAGCCCCACTTGTTACTATCAACTTACGAGAATAAACTAAAGAGCTATGAACTTTTGACTTAATGCTGCTTCAAGCTAAAGAAGAAGATAATTTACAATAATACAGGTGAGCAAATTATTCAAAATAGAAAAGAAAGTAAAGACAGTGTTGATTCTAGGATTTCAAAAAAGGGGGCCCAAGGGCCCCCTGAAATGAAAAAAAGGGGGCATTTGCCCCCTCCCCCCTTTTCTCTTCATAAAAAAGGGAACCAGTAATAAGTAGTATATTTTGCTCATAATACCGTTAGTACTCTGATTTCTGCTATTTTTCAAGAATGAGAAACAAAATAAACAAGATGGTATATAGGCAGACAGGATTTAATATACACCTTATGTATTGCAGCTGATCTGTAAAATGATTTTCTTACACAGGAAAGAGAGAGAGAGTTTGGGGGAGAGGGGGGGGGGAGAAAGGGGGGGGGGGGAAGATTGTGGTACATTCAGATGTGGAGGGATACATACTACATAGATACAGGAGGAGATGCATTGTTTGTATATGAGAGAGAGACAGAGACAGAGAGAGAGGAAGGGGTAGGGAAGGAGAAAGAGAGAGAGAGAGAGGGAGGGGGGGGAGGGAGGGAAGGAAGGAGAGAGAGAGTCAAAGTCAAATTTGCATTTCCACATTTTGAGTTGGAGAGAGAGCTAGATCTAGATGAAAAAAGAGGCAAGAGCAAAAATTAGTCACCCCCCCCCCCCCCCCCCTTACCATATGTGAGAGAGAGAGAGAGAGGAGAGAGAGAGAGAGAGAGAGAGAGAGAGAGAGAGAGAGAGAGAGAGAGAGAGAGAGGAAGGTATGTCAAAAGTCCATCTTGTATTTCCATTCAGAGTTGGAGGGAGAACTACTAGATTTAGATCTAGATGAGAAAAGGGGTTAAAGCCAATGTCTAAGTCTTATCTTTTCCTCCCATACGGCAGAGAGAGAGAGAGAGGGGGGGGGGGGGGTCAAAGTCATTTTTTTATTTCCACTTTCCAAGTTAGAACTCTAGATCTAGATGAGGAGAGGTGAAAGCAAATATCAAAGTCTTGCCCCTCCCCCCTCCCTATGGAGGGAGGGAGGGAGGAGGAGAAGGAAGGAAAGAGAGAGAGAGAGAGAGAGAGAGAGAGAGAGAGAGAGAGGAGGAGAGAGAGAGAGATGAGAGAGAGAGAGAGGAGAGATTTTCTAGTTAGAGAGAGAGGGGATCAGATAGAGAGAGGGGAGAGGGGGGTGAGAGAGAGACGGATGAGTAGAGAGAGAGAGGAGAGAGAGAGAGAGAGGGGGGGGGGGGGGGAGAGTCGAAAGGGTGGGCGGGAGAGTCAAGTCATTTCGATATCCAGCCGATGGTCTACCCTATGCCATCATTATTGTTGCCAAGCACAGGCTACTTGTCTAGCCAGATCTGAAAAACCGCCTTGAAAACTCGTAGGTCTATCAGCTTTGAACCCTGCTGGGACGCTGCTACTTCCACGATCTCTGTCACAATGACGTCACTTGTTTCAGGAGTCACGGCTCCTTTGAAAAATGACGTAATTACGTAAATGAGTAGGGAGATGACGTCAGACCAGCCGCTTTTCACGATTTTGATGACTGTAGGCGCTAATCAGTGCCTCTTGCTGTCCCTGGGGTATCAAGTAATGACCAACGCACGTAGCGCTATTTTGAAACTATACAAACGGCAGTTGCGGGGGGCGCACTGTTTGGTCAAATATGCGCTATCCACAGTTTTTTTGCGTCCGTTAGGGCGCACTGGTCACATTATTTTGCGGCAAAGTTGAAAAAAAATGCGGGAATCCCGCAAGGGCGCACCCTAGAATCAACACTGTAAAGATATCTTTGTTCTACAGCTCATTATGACCAAATCAGCACTTACAACATTACACTACCATACATATCCATACGCCGATAACAAATACCCCACATAAATTAGCATATCAATACTTTCAGTTCTAAAAAAAAAAGTTTCAAAAAAGCAAAAGAAAAAAACACACGGTCAGAATCAGTGCAAACATGATGTAGCAAAAGTCAGCCAGCTTAAAGCATGTAAAAACAAAAAACAAGATGAAAGAATAGTTTGTTCTTTTTTTGTTTTCCAATATGCACCATCATTCAGTGAAGTTACTGTCAGTCACTCACTGAGATTAGCACACAGACATTTTCAAAGGCATGCAAAAACAGCCCCAAAAAAAAAAGAAAAAAAAAAAAGAAAAATGATCAACAACACTGAATAAAAAGACAACACTGACAGCAAGAGAAAAATAAGACTGTTTCCTGACACAGTCATCCAGGATGAGCATTCCTATCCTGCATTGAAAACTTTGGAATTATAATGGTTAATTAACATATCTTGGTACAACAGTTTAAAAGTAAAAATGATTTATTGTTTGTCTGCTTATGATCTAAGTCATTTCACACATTTTCTGTCAGTTCTGGGTGACACCTAACAATGTCCATCTATAAAAAACTCATCGCATTTTACCATTATTTTGATTCAGATATAACTGCCATCTTAATGCTGTTTTGCTTGCTGTTAACTCCTAAAATGACTTGAGCTATATAAATTCCATGTATTATTATTGTTATTATTATTATTGGGCGAGATAACACATGACAAAACTGCCAGCAAATCTGTTGACTTCTGTCTAATGTCATGACATACTCTTGTCACTCTTTTGGACAATGAAAATGTCAGGCAGCCTCATGTCAATCAGAACACAGCTGAGTGCTTACGCTTTGGCCCACTCGACAGTGTACATTCACAGACAAGAACCTTACTGCTGATAGCAATGAGGAAGCCTCCCCCCCCACCCCCCCCTTTTTAAATTTTTTTTTCTTTTTTTACAATTGTTCTTTGTGAAAATGTTAAATCCTTAGTTTGCTACATTCTTATTTACCCTAAAACCAGAAAAATATGTCTAAACTACACTGTTCCTTGGCTGCTACAACTTCAAGGTTCACCAAAGGTGAGATTTTTTGCATATAAACGCGACCATTCCCCCCCCCCCCCCAAAAAATGAAAGTAGCCACATTCTGACTATTTGTTTACATATTTTCCTTTTCAAAGCATACGATCTAACCTTCTGGAAACAGACACTACTACTGTATTAGCACAACACAACACAGGATAATCCAAACAGTTCAAATTCCTCACTCTAACCCTAAACACAGGTGCTGCAAGTTAATACACAAGCACACAGGTGCATGACTACACCCCAATGAATGTATCCTGTAGTAGTCAAACACTGCAGACAGCCACACAGACCTGCCGTGGAAGCAGGGCGCTTGGGGAACATGGCTGCGCGGAATGCTGCACTCATCTCCCCGCTACGGGGGATAGTGAAATATTTCTCTGATTCGCTCGACACTGAGGTTAATTCAACGTCTGCAAACACAACCAGGGCACAAACACGTGGGAAAAAGTGTCACATTCCAAAACCAAAATGCACAATGAAGCATGACAAAAATCTGTTTAAACAAGCGCATGCTTTGCAAATATAAAAAAATAATAACAAAAAACGTACCAGGGGTGGGGGTAGGAGGTTGTGGGGTGTGAGGTGGAGGAGAATGGTGATGCCTTTAACTGATATTTGTTTTTGGTGAAAAGGGACACAGAACTGAAGTTAACATAACACTGTTTCACACACATTTGTTGCACACAAGATTCAAACAGGTCTCTGTTTATCATAAAATGCATGCACAGCAATAAAAACTTTAGGAAAAAATGTGTTGAACAAGTCTGAATAAATTTCAAAAGCCAAACAATAATAAGGCATGACCAAAAAAGGTCTTTAAAATCATGCAAAAACAATAGGAAAATCTGTTTACACAGCACAACACACAAACAGGGTAATGATCTGCATGCTCTACATATAACAACAGTGATAAAGAGCCTTCATACAGATAATCCACTGAACCTTTCAACACTTTTTTTTAAGTTGATGATACTAAACTTTATTCTAGAATTCCTTCTTAATAGAATGCTGTATTTGCTACCAAAAGAAACACTGAACAAAACTGTAAGAATGGATGAAATGCAATTAAAAAAAAACAACACGTTTTCCTTCCTTGGCTAGAGTTCAGAGGTTCACAAAACATATGCAACAGTTTTTTGCCCACCATGAAGGTAGCCACATTCCAACTTCAGGGATGATGAATTGGAATGAAAACTTAAATGATAATAAAAAAACCCCACCCCATATTCTAGTTTGTGGGCCACCCTAGAAAAGAGTTGTCTTGCCTCAATCAGTCTCTGTTTATTAGAAACACCAGAATTCAGTTTTCTTCACCTGTAAGGTGTCTTGGTGTCAATCTAGATACTGATATCTCTTTTAAAAAGCTCATCTCTGATGTTGTAAACTTCAATTTCATGTATGTAAGAGCTCAGATCAAAATATGTCCTTACTTTGTGTCAAAACAAAATCTAAGTTCTAAATTCATTGTTCTTAGACAAACCAAAAAAAAAAAAAAAATACAAAGAGCATCATGCTTATGACATTAAGACAAGCATTTTCATCTGAACAAAAGATGTGAAAAATGCACACTCATGTAAACAATAGGGAGAAAAGAAAGAAATCTGGCACACACAAAAAATGCCCTCCCCAAAAATAAAGCACACACACACACACACACACACACACACACACACTGCATACACACAGGAACTGGATGTAAAAAAAGCACATGAGTGCTTATTCCATTATCCTAGATATAAAACAATAACTAAATAAAAGAATAAAAAAATAAAATAGAATAAATAACAGAATAAATAAAACAAAATAAAATAAACACACACACACAAAAAAACACCTTCATTCCAACACACACACAACAACAGCAAAAAAAAAAAAAACCCAACAAAAAATAACCACCACACAACACAACACAGCACAACACAACACCCAAGACTCAAACCACATACCCCCGGAAGCGATGGTGTCCTCTGACCCTGAGGGCGTGCTGTTCATGGTGGCGTAACCGCTGGAGCACTGCAGGGACTGGTGACTGGTGGAGTCATAGGTGGACTGCAGGGCCGCAGTACTCTCCTCCAGCTCTCGTATGGCCGCTGCAAGCTCCAGGCTGTTCTGCTGCATCTGCTGCAGAGGCAACACCCACCGCTTTTGGTCAGTTTCTCGGTAATTAGACATTCTTGGTAATTAGACATTCTGTGTGTCAAAGGTTGCACATCACATGATACAGAGCTAGTAGCCACCTTGCTGAAAAAGAAAACCTGCGCTCTTGTTTTTTTTGCTTTCTTGGCAGCAAATTACTGACAAAAATTTGTCCCTTTAATCTGAAAGTCACAGTTTCAGTAAGCATAAACCACATGCTGCATTTTTTTTTTTTTTTTTAAAAAGCTTTGATTATAGTTATTACTGCCTTCTTTTGTTGTTGCATATATGTTCTTTGGAAAGCATAATCAATAGGTTATACTCATTGCCAAGTTCTACAAATGCTGGTTAGAGAATAACTATTTTTTCTCTGCGTGTAATCTACTTTAGATGAAGCAGCAGCATGGATGCAATGCAATTAACTTTTCAATTCCATATTTTAGTCAGGCAAAGAAAATGATTCAACATTATCTTTATCTATATCTTGCAAACATTATTAAAGCTAAAAGGATAGGCTTCACTTTTTTTTTTTTTTAAAGGTATTGAACAATTGCAATTAGAATGAAGGAACATTTCTATATTTCAATCATTGATCATGCAACTCTAAAAATGGCATCATCTCAACATTCAGCCTTTCTAATAGAGGAAATATATTTATTTACAAATTAATAACCAATGTTAGTTTATTCCATTTTTGGCACATATCATGCATACACTTTACAGGAAAAATCTCAAACTAGCATACAAGTTAATCTGTCAAAGCAGATATACCAGACTGTTCAAAATGCAACAAACCAAAAAAAAACTGTTAGTAACTGAGTACACTGTCTTTCACTTGACCCTAAATTTTCAATCCAGGGAAAATGACTGGCTTGTGCCTGTTAAATACAACCAAGAAAAAAAATCCTGAAGTCTCAAGTAAAATATATTCATTACCTACAAACATCCCCCCCCCCCCTTTTTTCCTCTTAAAGTAAATCTGGCAGAAAAAAAATCAAATCTCCCCACCCCCCAAAATTTATCTGCGTAGGATCCACTCAACATTACCAAACACCTTTTTTGAGCTGGCAAAATATCATTTTGCAATTCACACCCCCCTATTCACAAACTGACAGACTGACTGATAGAAGCAAGTAAGCCACTAAACTGGCAACATTTTCTGTACAATCATTTTCATTTTTAATATTTTCAAAACTATGCAATCTTTTTTTTTCTGCACTTACAAGTAAACCTACTCTTAAAAATCACCCTCATCCTAGTAATACCCACAATGATGGGAAAGGCGGGGAAATATTTTTAACAGTGATACACCAGTTGTTCCTACCATTCCACAAAGTCCCCAACAACTTACAAGAATACACAAAATAATGGCAGATGGGGGAGATTTCTGGCAGGGACAAACTCATAGTTTCTACCATTCCAGGCTAAGGGTTCACCATCATCACATCACCAAACAACACCTTCGCTGACTATCACCAGCACTTGTGTATCATCACCACCACAAAGGAATTCATCATCTCTTCCTACACAATTAGTGGGTATCTAAGGTCCGGGGTATCTAACTCATTCCCTCTACACACAATCTAAAAATTCATGCACTGGATGTGTGTGTGTATAGGTTCAATCAAGCTTGTCTATACATAAGCATGCACTGAGATGTATGCATGCTTGCGTATGTGAAGGTAGGAGTATGTATATATGTGTATGTACATGTGTGAAATGGTTTGTAAACATACATGCTTATGTAGAATCAGAAAAAAAATCCCTTTCTGTTGATATTTTAAAACATGCTTCTCATCCCTAAATTTCATGCAAGCAAAAACCAGAAAAAAAAATCAGATAATAAATGTAATGATGAGATCTGAATTTTTCTGTAAGTGTCAAATAATATTTGATTCACATTAACTTCATACTGACTTTTCAAACAATTAACCAGAAAAAAGAAATAAAGGAGAAAAAATCAGCATGTCTCTCTCTCTCTCTCTCTCTCTCTCTCTCTCTGTGCTATGATCATCCTCAAGTCCCTCTCAGTAATTTCACCCTGTACAAATCAGATAACACAACATAGTAATACCACTACACAGGCAGCGATACTCCATGTTTGAGGAGCCACAGCTACAGGTGTAACACAACAAAACCCTCGGGGAACTCTCCACTCTGGATCCCTCTGACTGCATCATTTGGGATAGGGAAAGATTCCACAAATGTCTGTTTCAAGGCATGACAAGTACATTCTAAGATGCTTGCGAACAACCCTTTAGAAAAATTGGGGGGGCTGAAATGCAAGAGAAAAAGAGAGAGAGAAGAGAGAGAGAGAGAGAGAGAGAGAGAGAGAGAGAGAGAGAGAGAGAGAGAGAGAGAGAGAAAGAGAAAGAGAAAGAGAGGGAGGGAGAGAGGAAGAGAGGGAGGGAGAGAGGAAGAGAGAGGAAGAGAGAGGAAGAGAGAGAGGAAGAGAGAGGGAGAGAGAGGAAGGGAGGGAGGGAGGGAGAGAGAGAGAGAGACAGAGACAGAGTGAGAGAGAGAGAGACAGACAGAGAGACAGACAGAGAGAGAGAGAGAGGAGAGAGAGAGAGAGAGAGAGGAGAGAGAGAGAGAGAGAGAGAGAGAGAGAGAGAGACAGAGACAGAGACAGAGACAGAGAGACAGACAGAAAGAAAGGAGGGAAAGATGACAAAGATAAGAAAAAAAGACATGGGAAGAAAGACAGGCAGACAAAAAAAATAAAAAATTGAGGGAGGTGATGGAATATAACCAACAAAGGAACAAGGAATAAACAGAAAAATGGAAATCACTGTACATAATGAAGATGCAAAACCATAGATAAGTTGTGACTGACACTATATATATATATATATATATATATATATATATATATATATATATATATATATATTACAAGTCTTGATTTGAAGATGTTAGAAGACAACTTATATTTGGAGCAGTTAAGAAATGAAGAGAAAAAAAAACCCATACAGACTAAAAGACTGGAAAAAAAGAGTGAGAGCAATCTTAAAAATAATTTGAAAAATTCTAGTCAGATTGATTACAATTCAAAGATTCTTTGAATACAATAAATGTACTCCCCCAAAGCAACAGTTTTGAACAGAGAGAGAGAGAGAGAGAGAGAGAGAGAGAGAGAGAGAGAGAGAGAGAGAGAGAGAGAGAGAGAGAGAATTGAAGTACAGATCATGATATCATGATGATTAAGTGTATGTAGTGCATAGTAATAAAGTGTAATTAAAGTACAGATTATAATATCACGATAATAGAGTGTAAGTAAACATATTCACAAAGAAGTAAATCTTACAGGATCTTGAGCAGACTGCAGATGCTGGAATAATAATAATAATAGCAATAATAATGATAATAGTGATGATGATAATAATAACAATCATTATAATAGTAATGATGATAACCAACTTTTTGTCCCTTCAAACTTTCGACTGACCCAAGTGACTGGAGACAAAACCTGCAGCAAAAATTTTGGAGGACCTACATAGTGTTTGTTAGTATGTTAGTCAATCAAATACAAATCAATACAAACAGCATGCAATGCAAAAACATACAATGTTAGTTTTCTGTTGCTTTCCTGTTTATACCGAAAAAAAAATTTTTAAAGAGAAGGAAAAAAAAAAGAAAGAAAAAAAACCGCTCCAGTTATCAAAATCATGTTAACATTTTTTCCCCTCAGTTCTTCGGCTAGAGCTCCACGGTTCACCAATGGTGAGATTTTGTGTATGCGACCGTTTTTAGCCACCATTAAGGTAGCCACATTCTGACTTCGGGTGTCATTGACATTTTAAAATCCTCAAGATCAGTAAGAAAGACACACACACACATTCTGGACCCTGAACTTATCTTCTGTATCCAGTATCACACAAGTTGATTGCAAAATCATATTCTTAAAAGAAAATAACTTTTTGCATTCATTTACTTTCAAGATGTTGAAATAATCTTTACATTTTTAACATTACAGTTCTGCTGAACATAGACTTTGTCATTTTGCAGTTCTTTACAAAAAGTAGATGCTTTGTCCTGAACATTACTGTATAGGAATCTCTGGCTCAGTATACATATATTTTCAATGGATTAAATCATACCATACTGAAGTCTTTGAAGTTTTGTACACAAACATTTTTAGTGGATAAGTTTTTGGTTGGCTTTTCAACAAATTCTACCTAAAAGCAGAACAGTTCCTGTTACCTCAACACTTGACAAAGAGTCTTACATATTTGACAGTATGCATTCTAAAATTAACTGTTGTCAGTATGCACTTTTGTATGGGTAACCCACTCTCCAAGAAAAAGGTTTCCATTTACTTTTGAAGAGAAATCCTTTGCAAGACTTATTTATAAAATGCAGTGAAAAAATGTTTGCTAAGTGTATATATCTACTTTACAAAATGCAATTTTTAAAAAGTTTGCTAAATGTAAACCCATTTAAGATTTCATACAGTGCAATTAAAAGAAATATTTGATTAGTGTAAAACCATTTAAGACTTCATAAAACAGATTAAAAAAAAATAGTTTGCTTGGTATAAACTTTTAACTACGTCTGCTAAGTGCCAACCCATTGTAAGACTTCATAAAATGTAATTTTAAAAAAAGCGTGTTTAGTGTGCTTGCTTGTTCTTTCCAGGAGATCAGTAAAAGCAATTAGCATTTCTGTAAGTTATGTGCAGAAAGGAGAGCTCAGTGATTGCAACATGAGATTGGGGGGTGGGGGGGGTGGGGGGCGGTCAGAGATACAGCAGTGATGATCAGTATCAAGCTCCACCACAGCAATGTTAAAGCTACAGTTAGTCAGCAAAGCACACAACTCCAAACACCACAACCACCAGCAGAGCAAAACACATCCACGTTACAGCGTTAGCAGCAGGATACAATGCTCATACACAGCAAGCACTCCAAAAAAAAGCCCATCACAGCATAACTTCCAAGGCAGTAAGTAAGTAAAAATACACAAGAGGGAAGAAAATCCTGCAAAACGGGGGTTCCAAAAAACAAACCCTCAAACAAACAAAGGGATTATAAAACAAAACAAAAAGGTAAATCAGCGGAAAGGCTGGGGGCCAACTCATCCTGGCTCAGCAAGGATCTGTGCTTGCCTTGTGCGACCTAGACGCCCGGCGCATTTCTATCTCCTCCTGCTCCTTCTTCTCTTCCGCCTCTCTCTCCGCCGCTACCGCAGCCACCGCCTCTTCCTCAGGCATGTCTGTGACCAGAGCGGCCGTCACGCTATCGAGGCTGCGGATAGCCTCCTCGAGGTTAAGGGCACTGACAGCCGAGTCATCAGCCGAGGGGTCAGGGGCAGGGGCAGGGGCAGGCTGCAAAGGTCGGGTCGGGGCAAACAGAAGGCACACACATACAACGTCCCGTTAAGTCAACAGTCCACACCGATCATACAGCGCAGCCAAACCAATGAATAATAAAAACAAAACTTTACGATATAGATATACAGATGAGCAAACTGAAACAAAAAAAATTTACGATACAGATGAACAAACTGAAACCAAAAACTTTTATGATGCAGATGAACAAACTGAAACAAAACAACTATCACCCAAAAAAAAAAAAAAAAAAAAAAAGGCGACATGATTGCGAGAAGCAAGCACAAACAGAACAAAGAGATTTGACACTAAAGGCAGGATGGCGAGAGAGTGGCTTGAATAAGGATGCTGGCTTTTCACCAATCAGTGTCAGGCAGACACATGCACTCATATACTTACACTCAAGAACGCACCCATACACTCAAGAAACGCACCCATGTATTCATACTCAAGAACACACCCATACACTGAATAACACACCCATACACTGAATAACACACCCATACACTCAAGAACGCACCCCATACACTCAATAACACACCCATACACTCAAGAACGCACCCCATACACTCAATAACACACCCATACACTCAAGAACGCACCCCATACACTCAATAACACACCCATACACTCAATAACACACCCATACACTCAAGAACGCACCCCATACACTCAATAACACACCCATACACTCAATAACACACCCATACACTCAATAACACACCCATACACTCAAGAACGCACCCATACACTCAAGAACGCACCCCATACACTCAAGAACGCACCCCATACACTCAAGAACGCACCCCATACACTCAAGAACGCACCCCATACACTCAAGAACGCACCCCATACACTCAAGAACGCACCCCATACACTCAAGAACGCACCCATACACTCAAGAACGCACCCATACACTCAAGAACGCACCCCATACACTCAATAACGCACCCATACACTCAATAACGCACCCATACACTCAATAACGCACCCATACACTCAATAACACACCCATACACTCAATAACACACCCCATACACTCAAGAACGCACCCATACACTCAAGAACGCACCCCATACACTCAATAACACACCCATACACTCAATAACGCACCCATACACTCAAGAACACACCCACACACTCAATAACACACCCATACACTCAATAACACACCCATACAAAAACTCAATAACGCACCCATACAAAAACTCAATAACGCACCCCATACACTCAATAACACACCCATACACTCAATAACGCACCCATACACTCAATAACGCACCCATACACTCAATAACACACCCATACACTCAATAACACATCCATATACTTACACTCAAGAACACATGCATACACTCAAGAATGCATCCATAGTATACTTATACTCAAGAACGCACCCATACACTTACACTCAAGAACGCATGTAGATGTAAACTATGCATTTGCACAAATACAATTGACTTATTTGTTTTGTCCTGTTGTTTTATTCTGTTTTTAAAGAGTGGAGAATGGATAATTCAAACAATTATTGCTTACTCTTTTAGCTTAAATGAAAGATCACTTTAATTTCATTGCACATGAACATGCACACACACACACACATGCACACACACACACACACACACACACACACACACACACAACCTAAAACAGCGTCTAAGCTCTACAGTAGTTATCTTGACAACTACAAGAACAAAAGCCATGAACTAAATAAAGATCTTTACCCACACCTGCCACCCAACCAGATTATTCAGAAATGGCTATAACTGATAGCAAAGCACGCAGCAGTACACAATTTTGCCAAATATTCATCACCTTTGAATACCAACCCTGCTGTTAAGCTACCACAGATTTCATGTCTACTGTTTTCAGTTACCGAGGGTAAGACAGCCCCCCCCCCCCCCCCCTCTTCAAACAGCCCAGGCTTGAGTGAGAGATCTCCTGAGAGAGTGAGAGATTGAGTGAGAGATTGAGTGAAGATTGAAACTTGAGTAATTCATCAAAGCCATGGATAGTATACTTTAATCATCACATCACATTTATCATTCCAGGTTTTTTCTCTTTTTTTCTTTTAACTTAAAAAAAAAATTGTATGCAATGTCACATACATATAGATGATATATATGTCCCTTTTAAAAAATTTAACCACCACCACCACCACAGAAAAAAAAAAGGAAGGAAAACACGAGGAATGGGATGAAAACTCGCACACTGTAGCTATGAAAAAAGATGGAAAAATAAATAAACAAAACAAAAAGATGGAAAAATACAGAAACAAAAAGATGGAAAAACAAACAAAAAGATGGGGAAATAAACTAAAAGATGGAAAAACAAACAAACAAAAGATGGGGAAATAAACAAACAAAAAGATAGAAAAACAAATAAACAAAAAGATGGAGAAAACAAACAAAAAAAACAAAAAGATGGAAAAACAAATAAACAAAAAGATGGAAGATGGAAAAACAAACAAAAAGATGGAAAAACAAACAAACAAAAAGATGGAAAAATAACTAAACTAAAAGATGGAAAAACAAACAAAAAGATGGAAAAACAAACAAACAAAAAGATGGAAAAATAACTAAACTAAAAGATGGAAAAACAAACAAAAAGATGGAAAAACAAACAAACAAAAAGATGGAAAAATAACTAAACTAAAAGATGGAAAAACAAACAAACAAAAAGATGGAGAAACAAACAAACAAAAAGATGGAGAAACAAACAAACAAAAAGATGGAGAAACAAATAAACAAAAAGATGGAGAAACAAATAAACAAAAAGATGGAGAAACAAATAAACAAAAAGATGGAGAAAACAAAAAGATGGAAAAACAAACAAACAAAAAGATGGAGAAAACAAAAAGATGGAAAAACAAACAAAAAACAAAAAGATGGAAAAACAAATAAACAAAAAGATGGAAAAACAAACAAACAAAAAGATGGAAAAACAAACAAACAAAAAGATGGAAAAACAAACGAACAAAATGATGGAAACAAAAATAAACAAACAAAAAGATGGAAAAAAACAAACAAACAAACAAAAAAAAGAGCAGGTGCAGACTGAGAAAAAAGTTAAGACAAACACACACACATACATTACACACACATACATAGAAAGCAAAGCGCAGCTGATTAGAGAAAGTAACAAAGACACAATGTTCAGCCACAGCTCGGCAGCTGACGAGAAGCCTGCACACACAGACAGACAGACAGACAGACTAATAGAGTAATCCAAGAGTGACAGTTAGCACAGCACACAGGTGACCAGGCCCGAAGGATCGGGAGAATAATCCTGTATTGGTTAGAATACCATGCACTCATATACAGGTATCTCTCTGCATCAAGTCGTCACAAACTTGTACCATGTGGCATGATTTGAAGTATAATCAAACACAACCATCCCCGACATATTCCAATTTATATATTTGGGCACCATAGGTGTGGTGAATGACTTGGAGTGAGTGTGTGTGTGTGTGTTGTGTGTGATTGTTGTGTGTGTGTGTGTGTGTGTTGTGTGTGTGTGTGTTGTGTGTGTGTTGTGTGTGTGTGATGTTGTGTGTTGTTGTGGAGTGATTTTTAAACATCATGAAAAGGTGTGAGGTCCTTGCCATTTGTTCCTCACTGTTCCCATGTATCCAAGAAGGAGCTCAACTTGCTGTATGTTTCCTGTACTGTCAAAAGTCGACAGAGCATGCAGCTCCAAGGTAAAAATCGGAACAACATGACAAGGATTTAAAGAAAAATAAGGACACTCTCACGTACACTCCCCTTCACACTTTCTCTTTAAAAAAAAAAAAAAAAATCAGCCCTTTGAATGTTCTCTCCTGCTATCATTGCATTTGAAACTTTCATGTTGTGTGTATATAAAGTGTACATTGCAGTTTGAGGTTGTGGATTTTGTTTCTTTGCATGAAATGATGATTCTGATGTAAACTTCATCACAGAATGAGAAGAGGGGAAAAAAAAAAAAAGCACTTCAAAGGGGTGAGTGAGATGAACGACTAAAACTGTCAACTACGGAAAGAAAAGGGGAGAAAGACAGCGAGTCAGAAAGCACAGAAAAACAAGGCATTATTTCAATGACAATTAGCATGGAAAAAACATGGCATTATTTCAATCAAGCATTATTTAGTTCAGTTGAAAAGTAAAGATCAAAAGAAAAAAAAAAAGGTAAATTAAACTGAGGTGAATTTTTTCTTTCTACATAATTGGTTACTTCTTAGCAGCAATCAACTCAAATCATGATAATGCCCTTTTCGTAATTTCAATTAGTATCTTAACATTTTTTTTTCATTTCAAATAAGTAAGAATTTGACCTCTTTGATCAAATCAATAGACAATGTCAGTCTTTAGACTTGAACATGCAGTATGTCCACAAAATAAAATATACCCAGCTGCAGAAACTGCCTGTCCTGTCACTTTCCCACTGTTAAACCAAAACAGTACTTTGTATTCATGATAATTTTGGGGGGTAAAAGAGAGGTTCATCATCATCTGTAACATGTTGATGCTCCCTTACCGCTCACCCTAATCCCACCACAAAGACCAACACCAAACATCGTACCATCAGAGATAGCAGTCTACAAGGAACCATCCATGACCATCAGAAAACCAAAGAGGCTCTGGGCCACTGCTATATCTCTTTGATACTGTACGGTGTTGGTTGTTCTGATCCACATATCAAGGTGTATCATTTACCTAGTCCACTACTGATAGCAATATACACAAGTCAAGCCATGTGTCCACATTGAGTGAGATGGACAAAGCCTTCATGAGTTTCAAGACTCTGAAGACTTTAAGACACAAACTGACCACGGGGATGGGAAGTATTGTTTACCTTATCTTGCACTGTTTGTGGTAAAAGCTGTAGACTGCGTTCATAAGTTATGTTTTTTAGTGTTTCACAGACATATTTTTTTTTCTCCCTATCCCCCACCAACCACCATAAACTGCACAATGTACTTACTAGCCACATCTGATGAGAAATTAACTGATATCAACCCCCCCCCCCCCCCCCCCTTCCCATTTCCTCTGCTTGAAAAATTGAAAATACAGATAAACCCTATCTGACAACTCAACATTAAAACCAAAATTGTTGTTAAAAGGAACAGAAAGCAGAAGTATCAAGGTTCTCACACCAGAGCAGAAAAGGTTTTGTGGTATTAACAGCTACTGAAGGAGAGTGGATATGAAAGGAGCCAATCAAGAGAGCAAACCAACTGAAATGCTGTGACACTACACTATCAGGAAGAAAAAGTGGGAGAAAGGCAAAGGGGGAAGGGAGTGAGGCAAACTAACAAATAAATAAACAACTAAAGTTGTTGTGAACTTAAACTTTCAGGGAAGAGAGAAATGGGTTGTGTATCATACAAACTAATATTGTGCATATAAAAATATGTAGATATATATATAAATCAGTAACTTCTATAGGAGACATCGACATATGTCACAATCACACAAACCAATATTGTGCACTGAAATATCCAGAAACTTTCTATGGGATAGTGGCCTATGGAATGACTGCAGACCTCCTACCTGTAAGGGCTCATTACTTTCTCAACACGTGTAGCAACTGACCTGTGACGTGTTTTGATTGGTTGCTGGGGCAGCAGCGGTGTCACCGCCTCTACCTTCCTGCTGCTGTTGTTGTAGTTGTTGTTGTTGTAGTTGTTGTCGTGCCTGGTTCTCCAGGGCCATGCGCTGCAGGTCGGCTGTGTTGGCGTACACTGGCTGTGCACCTGCTCACCACAGGCACCAGAGGTTAGAATCAATCTCTCTCTCTCACACACACACACACACACACACACATACACACACACAGACACACGCGCGCACACACACACACACACACACGCACACACATGCACGCACGCACGCGCACACACACACACACACATTCTCTGAATGTGACACTTTCATCTTTCTTTTTTTGTGTCTAATATCAATTTGAGTGAACAGACGTTAAACTGAAGAAAGTCAATGACACACCAATAACACAGCTAAGACGGCATCAAAGGGGGAAAAAAAAAAAGCAGCCATGGCAAATTCAAATCAATTGCCAATCAGTCTCAGAATTGGAACAGAAACTGGAACTAAAAGTGGGTCACAGCAGTGCCTTACAAATAAACCCCAAGATATTCTTCCTCCTGGCTTAATGGTACATACATGCCTTACCCATGATCAAGGCCGCCGCTGTAGTCTAGTGGTTAGGGCATTGGACTCGTAATCTAAAGGTTGCGGGTTCGATCCCAGCTTTCGGCTATGGCGTTGTGCCCTTGGAAAAGGCACTTTACGGCTATTTTCTCACCCCACCCAGGTGTAAAAGGGGTACCAACCTTGTGTTGGGGGTTAACCCTGCGATAGACTGGCGTCCTATCCAGGGGGGAGTCTATGACTCTCAGTCACTTAACGCTACAGAAACCGGGATAAGCACCGGCCTGATGAGCCTTAGGCTCGGGACAGCCTTTAACTTTAACTAACCATGATCAAGGGTCCATAAACCAAACCCCAAATCTTTAAGTTTAATAGTAACCTTAATCCCCCATGGGGATGCTGTGGGCCTGTCAGTATCAATAGCACCTCTACCTTCTGGAAATTCTGTGCAAGGAATTCCCCTCTTTTAAGATTTTTTTTTATCCCCGTCTTTGTTTCTGGCTTGTTCTGATTTTGATTTCGGTTCCTACCCCCGAACATCTATTGTAAATGGGTTGAAAAACCTCACACAATAAACCTTTTTCATTGTCATTGCCTTTTCTGTCACCTCTTTCCTGTCTATTTTCTGCCTTCTTGGTCATTTCCCTGCCTTTTTTTCCTGAAAGGAGATTATAATTAAATCTATCAAATGAGGTAAACAAATTTTTGGTAAGCTTACAGCTGTGTCAGTTTGACGTTTACAACTTCACCGGTGTTAAACCGTGCATACATTACCCCAAACAATTCACCACACAGTCAAAACCACACCACAACTCTTCTCTTCAACTCACCTGGAGGAAGTGCAGGCGGGGGCACGGCCTTGACCTTGGGGCGAGGGCAGTGAGGGGGCAGCACAGGCTGCAGCTTGTTGATGGTGGCCGCAGCGGCTGCGCGCCCGTACGACGCTCCCGACGAACTGTGCGACCGAACCTTGCCCCCGGCTCGACCTTGACCTTCACGCTTCGGCACCCCTTCCGCCACCTCCCCCTTTTCCGGCAGAGGCTCGAAGAGTTCCGGCTTCAAGGGCATGCGGGAGTACATCTTCTCCGAGCCAGCCGATATGGTGTGGGGGCGAGCTCGCTCATGCTTGGCCATGGGCGAAGAGGCTGAAGGGAGACTATTGCTGCTGCTTCCCGACGAGGGCGTTGGCGTGGTGACCAGGTTAGCGGAGGGGGTGGTGGGGGTGGAGTCGCAGTCAGCGCTCTCGCGGTCCGAGCCAGAGGCCTGGGTGAAACAGTGAGGGAATAGGAACCATCATGGGTACTGTCGGAAGACATCGGTACACACTTTATTTTAGCTCCCCTTTTCCTAACCAAAAAAAAATTGATAATAAAAACAAAACAAATCCCCCCCTCCCCCCCAAAAAAAATTTAATTACCCCAAAAAATTTATATAAAAAAAAAAGCACCCCTTTTCGTAGTGAATTTTGGGGTACCAGCAATTCACAATATAAAAAGCATTAACTCCCTTCCTACACCAAAAAAAGGGAGAAAAAACCTCCACAATCTCCTCTCTCCAATACTTTGTAATATCTTGATCTCTCTTTTTCTGATCTTCATGCAGTCTACATACCTGACCGTACTGCCAGCAAAAATAAATGAAAACTACTTTCTTACAAGACTTTGAAGAAGGAAACAAAGCGAAAAAAAAAAGTCATGCCTGACCAGCGCATTAATGTCTACAAAGCAAAATAAAATTAGATAGAAATGATATTTTTTTTTAGTAATACTACAATTTTAAAAAGCAATCGTAATCAAATCAATCAAACCATTTTCCAAAAAAGCATGTCTGATCAGTTACGATATAAATAAGAATCAATTAAACAAAGATAAAAAGAGCCACAATTACACAACACACACCACACACACACACACACACACACACACACACACACACACACACACACACACACACACTTGTCCAATATCACTTAAAATAAAAAGATAAAAGAACGAATGCACTGACACACATGCTTTCATACGATGACTTAGATGTTATAAAATTTAAGCACCACTTTGTCCTAGCCAATCAGTAAAAACTGTACAAAAGCATTTTCTGTTGTCTCCCTTTCACTTGTAATCTGAAGCAAAATCTGTCAACACGGCAGGTAACTCTTGTTTTTTTTATAATCACCTAGTCGATCATTGACAGTAGAAAAAATATAGAGCTGTTTTTGTCAAATACTTACTACTTGATTCAGTTTTCTTTTGCATGTTACTTGTGACTTTGTGTGTGTCTGTGCACCCCCCCGGGAAAAAAGAAGAAAAATCAACACTCGCCTCCCTAAAATTTGGAAGATTCTGATAGTTACTTCAACATAACAAGCATGATTATACAACAGAAAGAGAGACTTTTTACACATACTAACAGCTTGGAATATTTGCATTATATTGTGTTTTCTTGTGCACACACAAAAAAGAGATAAAAACTCTCACAAAACAAGGTGCATTATCTAAAGCGGAAACAGTAACGTTTATGTTAGGCAACATCTAACACAAGGAAAGAAGTTTATTAGAAAAAATATCTCCAGAAATATTAACGTAGCACAAGAGAAAGAAAAAAGCAAGGAGAAATGGGGAGGAAGACAGAGATTTCTAGCAAAACAAGACAGCACAGAGGTCAGGGTGAGATTTCAACAAAACAACAAAAATCAGATAAGAGACAAAGCTGTTTTGTCAGGATGTGACTTGAATATAAAAAAATCAAAGGAAACCCCCTGTCAACAGAAACAGGCTGCCACTGTAGACTGCATAAGACTCAACAACATAGCTCAGTCACTGGTCTGTGGAGTCGTACTATTCAGTAGTAGCGGTTCAACAAAAACGGCCACCAGTAAACAGAATGCCTTTCTCCCTACCTACCCCTCCCCCTTTTTAGTTTATTTAAGCCTGGGTCACAAATTCTGCAAGTGATAAAACTGCAACACAAAATAGACGCCACCATTTTCTGAGAAACCAGAAAGATTACTTTTCATTACATTCCACTTGGAAACATCAATACTTGTTTTCTCCTTCAGATGGAAAAAAAACTCCAGAAAAATCACCTTGGGTAACTTTTCTTACCATCCACCTTCTGCACATTTCAGAGAAGAATAGCTGATCAGTGATAACTCAAAATGGTTCTACCATTAATAGTGCATGATCAGATAGCCCACTCAACCATTCTTTCTCCAAATGTAGCACGGATTTCAAGAGCTGAAAAGGTGAAACTGATTTCATCCCTTGGTTCATAGTACCATAAAATGATTTCAAAAACACCATTTCTTCCTTCATTCAAGGATCCTGCAATAAGGAAGTCACAGATATTTCACACAGATAGGCAACAGAGACAAGACCAAAATACAACACTCTAAAATGATAAGCAAGAAAAAAAGCTAAGTTTCGTCTCTCCCAAAATATCTATTTCAGAAAAAAATGTCACTTTTCTAGTTTATTGTTCCAGACAACAGCTAACATCCATGAAGTGAAAAACACCAAACTTACAGAGCTGTAAGCTGACCAAAAGGTTACCACCTCTGATAGATTTTATTCTGACCATGACAGAAATAATGTCAATGGTAAACGGGGCACCCTTCTGTCAATCATCACTTCATTCACCACACAACACAAATCATAATCAAGCAATACTTCCAACACAACACTGAGTGGCCAAGTAATACAAATAAATGGAGAAGCCAAAACATGCCCGTTTCTTTATCACACACAGTGCTTCTTCCAAGCAAGAAGAGAAAAAAAAACACCAAAACCCCCCAGATGGCAGTTCTGATATACAACAAATCACTTCCATACATAATACTAATTCCAAACTCTTACAACCAGACACCACATAGGTTAAATGGTAACACCCCAAATCCACAACAAAGCAAAAAATATGGGTGAAAGTATTAAACTCCACGACCATGACAAAGCCCAAAGTTGGTGTTATGTGTATGCAGGAAAACACATCATCATCACTTCCACATCTACAACAAAGCCAAAAACCGGGTGCTGTTTGTGTATCCAGAAGAAAAAACAACAACACAAGACCACTGTTAATTCCCAGGTCTACGACAAAAGCAAAAACAGGACGAGAGGTAGGTGAGTGTGTGGTTATCCATAGGTAGGACTACAAGCAAAAAGGCAGTTTGCGAGGCGAGTCAGGGACACGACAGGCACAGGTACTGGACAGAGCGAGCAAGCCAGCGCCTACCTGATACAAGTTAAGGGACTGGGGGGTGGTTGGTCTCAGGAACAGCGTGTCCTGCGACGTGAATCCTGAATCCTGGGAGGACACGCTGGTCAGACGCTCTGTGCCCAAGGGCGGCTGCAGGGTCAAGCAGACAGCCCGCCCCCACCACCACCGCGGGTGAATGGGGTCAGAGGGTGGAGTGGAGTGGAGTGGAGTGGCATGGATGTGTGGGCGGGTAGAGAGGTGTTGATGGGTTGATGATTATAACCGAAACAAGACAAAGCAGGAAGCGTACAAAGTCATGCTCAGCAAGCCCAAAAAAAAAGAAAAGAAAAAAAAAAAAAGAAAGACAGGCATCGAACAATTCTCAGAAATGATTGTGATCCGTCTTTTTGCCCGACCAGCGTTTTTGTTATCAAAGCGCTAAATGTAAAACTAGGAGAGTAAATATGGAACAAAAAAAAACTGATCTGTCACATTCCGCAAACAATCAGAAAATCTGTCACATTCAGCAAATGATTAAATTCTTCAGAGAAATGCTTGTTTCCAAATGCAACAATCAAAGACTTCTTCCATTCCAAAATAAAGTGTCCTCATGTCATGTCATTCATCTACAAGAATACCTACAGTGACAACCAAGTCTTTAACAGAATCCATGCAAAGACAATAAATAAAATCTTCATAAGCTTTAACAAAATCCACTCAACATTCACAAACTGAGAATGATTAAGAATACATAAAGTGTGGTGACGGTCTTTTCCTAGGGGCACAAACTGAATTTGGAATCATCCCCGGTTAGAATACGGCTACTTAAATGGTGGAAGGTAAAATGACCGCATACACAAAAATCTCCATTGGTGAACCTTGGAGCTCTAGCCAAGGAACAACGTGTCCCTCCACCCCAACCCCAAAGAAAAAAACTGAAATCAAATTTAGTTTTCTGGCCCCAGCTTATCCAACACTTTGTTGCCCCCCCCCCCCCCCCCATGATGGCAGATGTTTCAGTGCAAGAAATTCTGGGGCTGCTCTCCTTGGGGAGAATGTTGGCGCAACAGCACCCATTTCCTTTTCTTCATTTCCTGTCTGTGTGTATATAACTCTATCAGAGTGACTTTCTACCTTACAGAATTGCTGCCACAGAAACTCTATTATCATGGGTTCTTTCATATGTGCTACATGTGTATTGCACACGGGACTTCAGAATATCATCTCATTCGAAAGACTAAGCACCCAGTCTAGTGGATGGATATTTTCATGGGGGGGGGGGGAGCAGTTTGGGTTCAAACAGAGATTGAACTCACACATTTTGCTTTGTAGATCACATTTAACCAACCATCTCCAACATAAATATCTGTTGGGTTTTTTTTGGGGCGAATTTTCTTGTCATATGACATGCCTGATGTGTACAAAGCAGCACATGGTTTGTCAAGCAAAGCAAGGCCTGGTTCTTCAAACAGATGGAAAGTGTGTGTTGTGTGTGTGTGTGTGTGTGTGTGTGTGTGTGTGTGTGTGTGTGTGTGTGTGTGTGTGTGTGTGTGTGTGTGTGTGTGTGTGTGCGTGCGTGCGTGCGTGCGCGTGTGTGTGTGCATGCATGTGTGTGTGGTGTGTGTGTGTGTGTGTGTGTGTGTGTGTGTGTGTGTGTGTGTGTGTGTGTGTGTGTGTGTGTGTGTGAGAGAGAGACTGTGTGTGTGTGTGTGAGACTCTGTGTGTGTGTGAGAGTGTGTGTGCATACATGTGTATGTGTGTAGTTTTTTTTTTCGTTTTGTTTTAAATTTTTTTATATTCTTTTATACCAAGGATAATGGGATAAGCACTCTTGTGCTTTTTTACATTCAGTCCCAGTGTGTATGCAGTTTTGTAAATGTCATCTGTTCCCACCAGCACACGATGGCCTAGGTGTGCCTGTGTGTGTGTGCATGCGTGCATATATGTCTGTAAGGAGGACCAGAACGGAGACACGACACATGACATGACCCCCGTACCTGTGAGGCGGTCCTCTTGTGCAGGGTGTGGCTGGGGGAGTGCGACTTGGAGGATCCACTGGAGGAGCTGTTGATGCTGTTGATGCTGCACATTGACGACTTCCGCGACCCCAGAGAACTCGGCGAGCTGGGCGGCGAGTGCGGCTGTAACATGATAATAATAATAATACATGGAATTTGTATAGCGCTATATCTTGTAAAAACAAATCAAAGCACTTGCATTCGACCTATACAACACACAAGCAATCAATAACAATTTACAGTTTTAACAAATTCGAATGTACACGCACACATACGTTGGACATTTTGGTGGTGAGTGGGGCTATAACATAATGACCAATGTTGACTATTTTTGGCGGTGAGTGCGGTTGTAACATAATCACCAAGGTCGACATTTTGGTGGTGAGAGGGGCTGTAACATATTGACCAATGTTGACATTTTGGTGGTGAGTATGGCTGTAACATAATGACCAATGTTGACATTTTGGTGGCAAGTGGGGCTGTAACATAATGACCAATGTTGACATTTTGGTGGCAAGTGGGGCTGTAACATAATGACCATTGTTGACATTTTGGTGGTGAGTGGGGCTGTAACATAATGACCAATGTTGACATTTTGGTGGCAAGTGGGGCTGTAACATAATGACCATTGTTGACATTTTGGTGGTGAGTGGGGCTGTAACATAATGACCAATGTTCACATTTTGGCGGTGAGTGGGGCTGTAACATAATCACCAATGTTGACTTTTAAAAAAAAATTAAAATAAAAAGATTGGTATATCTATTATTTCAGATAATTATTTTCTGTCTGATATGGTTAAGTACATGACACATTTTAAGTTTATATTAGTTTGAGAGACCGGATGGATAGCTCAGTGGTCAGAGCACTCACTTTCCCCAAGCTAAGGTTAAGCAGCATCGAGTGTGGTTTCTGAAAGGATGGGTGACTGTTTGCGTGCCTCAGCTTCAGTACAGTCCCCCAGTCCACCCAGCTGTAAAT
>CM060330.1:44631869-44636869 GCA_030674155.1 Stramonita haemastoma
GATCAACAGGACAGCCTTTACAAATGGACATGGGTCTGTTGTCTAGAAATTGTCAAGAAGAGGGTTCACAATTAAAATGAAGAAAAAAATTTCTCAAGGATTTACAGAACCAACATGATTACGCTTTCACGAGGAGACAAAAGTAGGTACTGTCAGGGGCTCAAAAGGAAATCAGGGTTACTGTTTACCATAAGACAAAAATTTACTGTCAAAAAGGTATTCGGATACAAATTCATACCAGCATGAACCTTCTTTGTTGAAGATTTATAACAGCAAGGGGAGCGGGATCAGTGATGAGTTCAAGGCTTTGATGTTAAAAAGATTCACACGATTCATTATCATGAGCTTGAAATGGGACTGGCAGTTTACAGGTAAAGATTCAGTTTTTACAAGGAAAATATTTACTGTTAAGAACTTCCAACAGGATTTCAGGGCCTTACATGAAGTCACTAATGTACTTTTGCATGAACACACGCCACCTGGCAAGTGAAGAATTCAACTGCCACAAACTTTGACACACATGTGAAAACTTACAAGTGACATGAAATAACAGAGGTTCTGTCAGGGTTTCAAACACAATTAAGAAAATGGGTGCTTTCAGCTGTTTCACTTATGCCAAGTATATAAATAAACTACCCTGTGTAACAGATGGCGTCAGAATATAAGCTGAAGACCACAGCCTCGCCTTTATAGCTTAGAATATACATACATGTGCAAAACAGATTGTTCATAGTCATTATTTTATCTGTGTTTCAGGCTGTCCTGCGAACACACTGTACAACAATGAACAGTGTACTGTACTGCTCTGTTATAACACTGACAGTCACAGCAGATTTCTCTGCTTGAAATTAGGGCTGTTCATTCTGGGGAGAGCAAAGCGCCACTGCACTTTTTGTTATTGTTTATTTAATAAAAAGTATAATGTTTTCTTCTTTGCAAATGATTTGTTTCTCTTTATTTCACTACCTGAAGCCACTGAAAATTCTCTTACTGCTGCAGGTTCTTTTAGTATCTAGATGTGCAGCATTCAGGACCTTGGTTTTTTATCCTTACCAGAAACAACCTAACATCACCATCATAACATCTTGCCTCATTAAATCGGATCCATTCAAAGAGTACATTATGTGCAGGGGAACGATACAAAATACAAAACTGCATACACTGGAGAAGAAAAAAAGCACATAAGTGCTATTCTTATCCTCAACTATAAACAAATAATAAATAATCACTACTCCTCATAAATGGTAGAATCTACCAAAAGAATGAAACACCAACCCCCCCCCCAAAAAAAAAACAAAAGTGACCCTCAACGCAGAAACGGAATCACCCCAGAATCAAACAAACCTCCCCGAGACCTATGACGGTCAAGACCGTGCATGCACTACCACCACCACCTAGAACCCCCCCCCCCCACCCCCCCGCCTGCGCCCCCCACCCCCAGCCCCCCCCCCACCCCTCCCCCTCACCACAAAGGGCTTGATGCAGGAGATGAAGTGGCAGAAGCGGCCCTCTCCTCGATGAGGGCGATGCGCAGCGCATGTTTCTCCGTCTCCTCCAGCTGCTGGTACTTGCTGTTCACGTCCTGCAGGGCCACCTCCAGCTTGCTCTGCATCTCGTTCTTACCTGCAAACCACCGCCGCCCAGGTAAAAAAAAGGTGATTATTTTCATTATTATTATTTATTATTGATTGATCAATGTAGATTGGTACACAACAGCAAAAACAAATCCTTTACACAAACATCCCCAAACCACGCCATCCCTCCAAAAAACCAAAAAGAAAAAAGCAGCAGCAGCTCTACCCTCTCTGTAACAGGAGATTGATCTGTGAAGATTGGTACACAACAACAACAAATCTGTACATAAACACTCCCCAACCACACCACCCCTCTTAAAAAAAAAAAAAGGAAAAAAAGAGCTAGCTCTAGCTCTCTATAACAGGAGATTGATTTAGAATGATCTGAAAACTAAATCTACATAAACACCCCCAACCAACACCCACCCCTCAAAAAAAAGGAAAAAAAAAGCTGCTCTAGCTCTCTAACAGAATTGATCTATGAAATGGATCTGTAACATAAACAAATCCCAAACCAACCACCACCTCAAAAAAAAAGGAAAAAAAGCCAGCCTACTCTCTATAACAGGGACAGATTTTTGTAGATTGGTAAACAACTACAGCAACAACAAATCCCTGACACAAACACCCCCAAACCAAACTACCCCTCCTTCCCCCCCCCCCCCCCCCCCAAAAAAAAAAAAGCAGCTCTAGCTAAGAATGAAATATAAAAACAAATAAATCATAAACAAATAAACAAAAAAATGAAAAGAAAATGAAAAATTAACCCAGACCATTTAAAAATGCTGGCTGACAGATTTTTGGTCTTACAACATCACTTTTTTTTTTTTAATCTGTCTTGGCAGCATACTGATGTACCTTTTATCATCCCCCCCCCCCAAAAAAAAACAACAACAAAAAACAATAATTCTTTAACAATACAAGAACATTTCAACTCAAAACATATATGAACACAAATTTTTCACAAGCAGCACCCCCCCCCCCCCCCCATACACACACACAAAGCAGCAGTTAGGAGAGGACGGGGAAAGGATTTTCTATTTAAAAAAAAACCCAAACAAAAACCCCACACCCAACCCTTCAAACAAAAATGACACTCCCAAGTTCTTTACATTTCACCTCCCCCAACCACACAAAAATCATATATGCTTGAATGATGGGCACCCTCTTTCAAATCACAACCCTCCCCACTCCATTCAAAAAAAATCTTCAGCTTGCTCAGTCATTTTATTCAATTTTCATTCTGACTGACCCCAGGTCTTGGGTTTGATTCAGAGAGCCCACGTCTTAAAAAATAATCTTCACTTCCAATTCATAAAAGGAAATGCACCGATCTTTATGAATAAGGGAGTCCCATTAGGGGGCCCTTACAGGGAGAAAAGAGAAGATTCATTTTCAGAACTGCTTGATTTAGAAACGCACTGAAACCCCTAAAGGCACACGCAGATGTTCTCTTTGGTTGCTTTTCTCTCAAAGTTTCGTGAAAGGCTTTGATGCAAAGAATTCTTCTACTGCTGAAATGTGCTGGTGTTACACTGGTGGAGATTACTGTTTCTTTGTCATTGTTGTTGTTGTTACTTTTGTTGTTATTCTTAAAACTGCACCATCATCTTCATCCTTTTTTTTCTTCCCATCATCATTATCAGTATAGAGAGTGAAACAAATTTATCCCGATCTAATTCATAATTATTCTGTAATATGCAGGATCAATTGCACACGTGCCTTAAATCATGTGGGATCAGCTACTTTGTATTTCGGACACAAGCTTACAGAGGTGTGTGTGTGTGTGTGTGTGTGTGTGTGTGTGTGTGTGTGTGTGTGTGTGTGTGTGTGTGTGTGTGTGTGTGTGTGTGTGTGTGTACATGCATGCCTGCAGGTGTGTTTGCACACAGGACTGGGGGGAAGTGTGAGAATGTTTGCACACACACACACACACATCACACACACACCACACACACACACACACACACACACACACACACACACACACGCATGCATGCATGTACGTACGCACATACACAAAATAACAGAGAGAGAGAAGGGGGAGAGAGAGAGAGAGAGGAGGAGAGGAGAGGGAGGAGGGGGGAGAGGGGAGAGAGAGAGAGAGAGAGAGAGAGAGAGAGAGAGAGAGAGAGAGAGAGAGAGAGAGAGAGAGAGAGAGAGAGAGAGAGAGCATGTGTGAAAACTGCACATGCATGCACACTCAGCCCATGCACACTGATTACTCCTGCCCACGACTTTTCGCTAATTCTCATCAACACAGTCATTTGATATTCAGAATCCTGAGCTCTTAACATGTTGTGTCGTGTCTTCTCTGACAGTTCTGCAGCTGTGATAATGCACCGTGCTCTGTTTTACAATATCATATCGCACTGCAGATGCATTGTGTCCCTGTTTTGCTATTTAAAGCAATAAACAAACGTGCTGCATTGCTTGTCAATGCACCACATTTTTGACTCAGTTTTTTCTTCTTATTCTTTTGTTCTTTTCAATTCCTTGTTTTTATACCAACTGTATATGTACATCCTGGTGAGATAAAGTACATGTTTAGAAAAAAGTGTTAATTGAGGAAAACAGGTTCATAATATGCAAGTGGTTGTGTTATCTACTGTCTCATGTGTACTTTTCTATTCTATTCTTTTATTTCAAGGATAATGGAATAAGCACTCATCTGCTTTCAATTGTTTACATCCAGTCCCCATATGCATGCGGGTTCATAAATTTTGTCATCTATTCCCACCAGTACAAATGGCCTACTCTTCCGAAAAGCAAAACAGATTTTTAACATATGCCTGTGTGTGCACCTGCATCGTTTGTGTGTGTGTGTGTGTGTGTGTGTGTGTGTGTGTGTGTGTGTGTGTGTGTGTGTGTGTGTGTGTGTGTGCGTGCGTGCGTGTGGTGTGTCTGTGTGTGCATGTGCTTGCACACAAATGTGTACATCACTACACGCTGTTCATAATGTATTACTCTATTTCATGTTCAGGAGTAAAATGAGACCTCAGAGCAATGAGAGAACTTTACTAATGCAAATTCTGCGCTTTATGAGCAAAGCAGCAAATGCTCATGGTCAACAACCTCTGACTGGTGACAAAAACACAGGTTTGCATCCCCTCTGAGCCATATATGATCTAGTCCAAGTCTTAACATTTTTTTTCTGTGGAGTTACCACTGATTTTGACTCTATTCCCCAGCAAGTCTTACAGACGGGCTTATAAAACAAAAGTCCTATGTGCAAATAATGTGAAAACCATCTTTACCCCCATGATCTCAAAAACCCACCCAGCTTTTGTGTAAAGGTATGCTAGTTACGACTGCTGGTACAGATGACACAAAACTATCTAGCACACATTCAAAGGTGGACCATGGACTAGACTGGACAATACAGATGGTCAGTAACTGCTAAGGGAATTGTCTTAGTGGTTATAG
>CM060330.1:44641869-44654765 GCA_030674155.1 Stramonita haemastoma
AGGCTTCACTTCACTTCACTGACTACAAAAAAGGAGGAACAAAGAGAGGGTGGTTACCATGTGGGATACCTTTCCGCACTTTCTTCTGTAACCTCATCGTGTCCGATGCCGCCTTCTTTATCTCCTGCCTGGCTTTTTTGTACTCTGGAACACAATGCAGAACACATTTCATGATATTATATCACAAAAAATATGAAAATGGTTCAAAGTCTACATCTTATAACAGCACATTAACAATCTTATCATAGTAGTTAGGCACCAATCAGTCTCTGAAGACTATGGAGTTGTGATCTAGTCTTTAGTGCGCAAAGCCTGGGTAAGTAAGTATGTATGAATCTTATCATAGCAAATTTAACAAACTACCTAAAGACGATTCCAAGCATATACTGATGCATATTTTTCCTTGTTCTTCGGCTTGAGCTTGGAGGTTCACTAAAGATGAGATTTTGTGACTGCGACAGTTTGTGCCCACCATGACGGTAGCCGTATTCCAACTTCGGGATGTATGCTGGGTATTATATTTCTGTAACCCACCGTACGCTGACATCAATTCCAGGATTTTAAATGTGCATATTTGATTTTCTGCATGTGTATATACATGAAAAGAATTAAGACACTGGCAGTCTGCACTTGAAGTTGATCAGGAAAATAGTATTTAAAAAAAAAAAAAAAAAATCCCCTTCCTTAATTCACCAGACACTGCCGAGATTCAAACCAATGACTTTGTGGACCCATGGGATTGAAGTTGAACGGTCTTAACCACTTGGCTGTAACATCCACCACACTGATATATGAAACCACAAAACGTCTGGAAAACATGCAAAACATGATGTATACCAGCCACAAAATATCTCCATACAAAGCAAAGTATAACAAACAAGTACTTTTTCTGAGATTCAAAACACACGTGTACAAAAAAAACACTACAATAACAAATACTAGTACAAGTAATAACTTATTTGTGCCATTTCAAACTCACAATGGTAAAACTTCCATGTATAGGATCTTTTGATGTTTTTCATCATCTTCTTCTAGTTGTTCTTTGTTTAGAGTACCACCCCCCAAAAAAAACAACAACAAAAAACAAAAATTAAAAACAGCAACAAAAAACAACAACCCAACAACAACAAAAAAAAGACTCAAGGACAGATACTGTAAAATATTAGAAATGACATTCATTAAAATAAAAAAAATATAAAAAACCCCAACCCAAAAGACATTTAACACACACACATCAGATAAAATTGTAAAAATAAGTCGTAGATGTCATCTGTTCATTATTTTACCTTTTTTTTTTTTAAACATCAAAAACAAAACACCCCCCACCCCACCCCACCCCTATGAAACCAGAACAAAAAACAGAAAAAAGCGATATCCTGTGAAGGTGCACCATGAGACAGCTGTGGAACTCCACAGACAGACAGTAACCTTTTAAAAAAACATCTGTTCAATTTCCAACTCAGCACTCTTTTCCACACATACATATTCTTCTTCGACGTCGAACATTCCGACAGCAAGCAACTACTGTTGCCTGACATATGAGAGAAAATGCATTGTGCTGCCGTTTGGGCACCTGACAAGTCAGACCCAGCAGCACGTTCGACTTCAGCGTGGGAGAGAATTGCTATTTCTGGGGGGAAAAAAGGCAGGAGAATGGACCAAGAAGGTAGAAAATAGACAAGAAGGAGGGGACAGGAAGAAAAGGGGCAAAGCAGAAACAAATCAAGGGGTAAGAAAAAAAAAAAAAAGGGAATTCCTAGCACAGAATTTCCAGAAGTGGGGGTGCTATTTATAGTGACAGGTCCCCAGCATCCCCATAGAGGGTACATCTGGCTTAACCTCTTTACTGCGCTGTTGACGAACAGCGTTTGTCATAAAAACCGCCACCAGCAATGCTCAGTTCATCATGATTCAGCACTCTCTCTGTTTCATCCAGCATGTGCCTGAGCAAAATATGAAAACACCGAAAGGATTAAAAAAAAATATTAACACCCACCCCCCCCCCCCCCAACCTAAAAAAACCACCAAAGAAACGATGCTGAAAAAAAGTAACACTACCACACTTCTAAACACTTACAACATATATATATATATATATATATATATATTTCAAAGAAGATCTGTTATCAGTTCAATATGATTTGTATACCACAAAAGGAGGGAGGGAGGGAGGGAGAGAGGGGGGGGAGGGAGGGAGGGAGGGAGAGAGAGAGAGAGAGGAGAGAGAGAGAGAGAGAGAGAGAGAGAGAGGAGAGAGAGAGAGAGAGACAAGACAGACAGACAGACAGACAGACAGACAGACAGAGACACAAAATTCAACTTTAAAAAATCCACCTCAAAAACAAAATATTCTTATTTAGAGGAGTAGTTCATCCGTAACAACCACAAAAAAGCGGAACACATAAAATTTTCAACGGGTTTTTTTTTCTTTTTCTCTGTCACCCTGAGCTCTCCCCCACTCTCCCCCTCCATCCCTCTGACTCTCCCCCCCCCCTTCCATCCCTTTCTCACTCCAAATCCCTCCCCCCCCCCCCCCCCCCCCCCCCTAACCCCCCCCCCCTCTAACCCCCCCCCCCCCCCCCCCCCCCCCCTAACCATTTTCTCCCCTGGATGCGTTTTTAACCTGAGGTGAGAGCCCACCAGGGCTTCACAAAAACACCCACAAAAAAAGGCAACCTTTCCACTTCAGGTACTGTTGTGCTCCATTTACCCTTTTCTTTGCAAGCTTCCGTTCCCTTGCGGGGGCCCCTACAATTATCCATGGTAAATACCACCTTCTGTGACGGAGCCTGTGTTCTTGCATGGCCACTTTAGCCACGCTTAAGACAAATTCCTCCACTTTTCTCCTTCGTGCCGATTTCTAATGTGTCAAAGATCTATCTGTTCTGAGCAAAAAGGTGTTCAATGATCAACAGGTCAGTTGTTTAGTTTTGGGGGGGGGGGGGGGGGGGGGGCCATAATGTCGTTGATCTTTTTTCTATTCATCCCCCACATCTTTTTAAATTTTTATTTGTTTTATAAAGAAACAAACTTTAGATACACTGCTAAGAACCATACCGATAAAAAAACAACAACCCACCCCCAACAAAAAATGTTGGAAGACCCTACCCCCTTTCCAAAACAACAACTAAAACAAACAAACAAAAACAACCTGCAATAATGTTAATGAATACGTTTTCTGTATGGACAGAAGAGGAATCTTGTAGGCAAAATATGATTTTGACTGAACTGTTAATGTTTTCCAACATCAAGTTTGTTTTTTCATTTTCTTTTGGCATCACTTTACACACCTTTCACATACATGACAAAATATATATGCATGTAAAAAATACAAATACACATACAACACAGACACAAACACATGAACACACAACTCTCTCTCCTTCTGTTTCTGTGTGAAGCCCCCACCGCCCCCTCTCTCTCTCCAAGCAGAAATGGAAACTCAAAACAGTATGCAAATGCAGAATCAAATGCTTACAAGTATGTTGTGAGTTATCTTGTTTTTCTTATTTTGCAATTACGCATAAACTTTTCAAATGCTTAGGACTCACCTACAAAACATCAATACTTATTCTTGACAAAACTTTAAAAACTTTCCATAATTCCAAAACATGTGCACACATAATCTACAGATGTATATGAGCGCATGTGTGTGCTCATGTGTAACATGCATGAGTAAATGTCTGAACTCGTCTGCTCAGAAGAGACCATCTAATTTTACCCCCCCCCCCTCCCACCCCATTCCAATCTCTTTTCCCATGTAAATACTATAGAACAGACCATGATCAAATACAATATACACACAGTGAATATGGATGGCCTGTCAGTATGCATAGGACAGACTTGTGAAAGGGACTTTTTGTTTTGTGTGCTTTTTTTGTCCTTGTTCTTTTTCGTTCATTTTTTTTAGTGGTTTGAGCGTTGTCTTTTTTTGGGGGGGGTGGGGGGTGGGAGGTTCTGACAAGATGACAACATAGTATGTCAGTATTAGCGTACATGTTTACATTAAATTTTGTAACCCCTAAAACAACTGAACTATACACTGTACAGCAGAATGCTGGGTTGTTAATGACAAAAACTCCTCAGCCAACTTCAATTACAAAAAACGCAACAAATTCTGCCCAAGTAGGCCCCACTGCAGCCAGCAGGCAAACAAACTACACCTTCTGATTTGACACCTGAATATTTCTTTCTCAACAACACCCCCCCCCCCCCAAAAAAAAAGAAAAACAGGGCCATGTCAAAGCCTTCCTCAAAGAGTCCTCCTCCTCCTCTCGCTAAAAAGGAGGCATTTTTACAACTCTTTTCCAATCTTTCCCTACCACCCCCAAACCCTCCTCACCCCTCCCCAAATCTCTCTCTCAAAACATTTTCTGTTCGACACACAAGGCAAAACTCCACAAAAGCAGCTTCGGGCTTAATTGCTCAAACATCCGCCAACAGTGAAGGCACAACTTTTGGCTAGGGGGGTATGCACTAATGTAATGAAAGGGTAGGTGGGGGGAGGGGTGGGGGGGTGGGGTGGATGAGTCATCCATTCAGGAGAGGGGGGGGGGGGGGGCGGGGAGAGGGAGGAGACCTCTGTAAGTGTGTTTAGTGTGTGTGTGTGTGTGTGAGTAGTGTGTGTGAGTAGTGTGTGTGTGTGTGTGTGTGTGTGTGTGTGTGTGTGTGTGTGAGTGAGTAGTGTTAGTGTTAGTGTTAGTGTGTGTGTGTGTGTGTGTGTGTGTGTGCGCACGCTTACGCTTGTGTGTGTGCATGCGTGAGTATGCGTGCGTTCGTGAGTGTTATGTAGGGAGGTAAGCCTGCAATAAGTCTGGCTGTACTGCTTTCTGTAAACACACTATGTGTTTGGACTTGGAGACAAGGACAAGAACATTGAAGGAAGGAAGGAAGGAGTAGGGAGAGACAGACTGGGGGAGAGAGAAAGAGAAAAACAGAGCGCTTCTGTCAACACTTTCTTCTTCTTTTTTTGGGGTGGGTGGATGGGTAGGGGTGGGGAGAAGTGCTCTTTTTATACTTACTCTAGCAGAAGAGCAACAAGAGAGGAAAAGAGGAGGGAGGGAGGGAGGGAGTAGGTAGGAGGGTGAGAAGAGGACAAGGAAGGGAGTAAAATACTTGTGTGTGTGTGTGTGTGTGTGCGTGTGTGTGTGTGTGTGTGTGTGTGTGTGTGTGTTTGCATGTGTGTGTGTGTGTTTGTGTGTGTGTGTGTGTGTGTGTGTGTGTGTGTGTGTGTGTGTGTGTGTGTGGGAGGGGGGCTACTAGGGGACAGGGAGGGAGAAGCAGAGAGGGGAGGAGGGGGGAGAAACCACACTCCTATAATAATTTTACCTATACATGTATAGAAAACAAAGAGATCTACCAGAACCAAAAAAAAAAGGTCAGTGCTCCCTAGAACAATTTACAACCATGAGAGGAGAGAGCCTAGGTGGTAGTATTGTACTCCTTGTACTAAACAGGTGAGAGGGGAGAAAGAAGAAGAAGACAGCATGCACAAGAAAGAAAGAAAACAAAAACTAGTCTACTGCACTTCCAACACAACACAGGACGGCAGATGAGAATGCTTTTTCGACAGTAAACAGAATGCATACACGACACAAAGAGAACCGATACCAGACACCTTTCCTTCTTCAATGATGCAGGCCAGACAGTGAAAGAAGATATGTTTACTCTATTATACAGAAGGAGGTAGGTAGGCAGGAGGATTACACACAGTCTACCACCAAAAGAAAAAAGCAGAAGGTAGAATGACAGTTACTTCTGTTCTAGTCAAGTTTATTGTCGTAATAAAAGGTGGTATAACATGTCTCGATGACTAAGAAGTTTTTGAAGCTCTGCAGTAATGACATTATATATTGCGAGGCAGCACTCAAAGTAAAGAGACCAGCTGAAGTATGACGGTTCAGCATTGTACGAAACATTTGCCTAAGTGGCTGAGTGGGTACAATATTCCACACTTGATTGCAGGGGGTTCAGATCTCAGGTTGGAAAAGACTTTCTCCTCAGAGCTACTATCTCTGCAGACTACAACCTCCCCCCACCCCTCTTCAAACCTTTCGAGTCAGATTTGATACCCACTTCATATGCGTGAAACATAGGCACAGATACTCCTGCCCTCATGTTTGATAAAAAAACAAACATGCCCAGTGGCATCCTGTAGGTAAGACATTGTCCACGAAGACACATTTATGGTGACCATAATGACAACGAAATTGTGACATAATGAGAATCTCATCCAGCCAAGAATAGAAGTCTGTCTCTAAAAACTAAGGGAGGGGCAATATGTTGAACTGATTTAAAATCAATCAATCCTTTCACAGCATTCAAAAAGCGTACACTCTGTTCACAGTTCTGATTTAAAATATCAAACAAGAGCATTATTATATGATGACCAGTTAAAAGTGAATATCTACTCCTGTCCTTCACATGAAATCTTCAGTGATCAAATTTCTCCAGAGCGTTTTCTTACCAGAGTGAAATCTGACCACTTTTAAAAGATGACTGACTGACTTTCCTCTTGACTTTGAGGGCTCATTCAGGCACCAGACTTTACTGAGAGTGTGTCCTGAGCAAATCAAATCTGGTGAATACTTCCCTCCCTCTCCAGATACCAGGTTGTCAGTTGATTATGTTTGTATCGTCTATGCCATCTCAAAGATGGATGTGAGTTTTTAAGATGTTTACATGATGCTTGCATTTAAAAATAAATTTTAAAAAATAAACACGATTGCAGTTTTATGGTCCCACCCGATGGACTTGCAGGTTAATGGAGTCAGAATAAATGTTCACTCCAAGGGGAAAAAAATCCTTAACACTTAATAACAGAAACCCTGCCCTCTGTTATTGTCTGATCACGAAGTAAGTTGTAACAACATGGCTATTTCACCTCCACATCAAGAAACACAGATAATCAGCTGAGGCTGAGCAAATTGAGGATGGACATCAACATGGGTGGAGAAGCAACAGTAATTCTGAAAATGGCCTAATCCATACCAGGAAAAAAGGGAGGGAAGCCAGACAAATACTCCGGATTCCGAGGACACAGACACTAGGAAAGGCAGGGGCTAGAATGACAGGGGCAGAGCATTTTCTGCCCACCATTCTTTCACTTTTGCAAAGCCCAGCTGACAGTAAAACTAAAAGCTATAGATCTCCGATTAAGAAATACAAGTTGAAGATTTCAAGGTCCAGAAAGTTCCCTAAACCACACTGACCCAGTTAAAAAAACTTGTCCAAAGCCATCATTATATCAACTAAACACACTATTTTCCTACAACAATAGACTTATAGTATATGTTTTTAACAATTTCGGGTAGGATATCATGGGCTTTAAAACGTCTTCAGTGAATCAGAACATACACATATTTTTGTATTATCTTCAACAGGTTGAAGGAAAGAAGGGGAGGGGGGGGGGTGGGCAGGGTAGAGTTACCAACCAAAAACTGAGATCTTAAAACATAAAGACAGTTTTCATACTGACAAGCTCATGAAAAGGTACGCACTGGATGTAGTCTGGCCAGTAAATTTAATCCCCATACCAGTTTTTTGATTGTTTTTTTAACAGGTAGGTGACCGAGTAAGGAAGGTGGGATAGGGTTACCACATAAATTCAAGCTCTCGGATTACGAAAATATTTCATTTTGACGGGCTTCACCCCCCCCCCCCCCCCAAAAAAAATAAAAAGGGGGTGTAAAAAAGATGCACCAGGTATAATACCTGTGCACACCTTTCAGATGAAAATGCTGGGTGGGTATGACTATGACGGGAGGAGTGTTCACGCAATGGCATTACCAGTACAACCTGTTAAGCTGGTTCTTTTCAAAGGAGGAAGGGTTGCCTGCCTGCCTGCCTGCCCCCTGTGCATTATTATATCCATCCATGAGAAAAAGGAGGGCGGGATGATTGCTCCTCTTCTTCTATATCACAATGTGGAACAGGAGAGAAAACTGGCAAAGAAGTTGTGAGTGTTTGTGAGTGAGTGTGTGTGGGGAGGGGGGGGGGGGGAGGGAGTGTACGGGTGTGTGGTGTGTGTGTGTGTGTGTGTGGTGTGTTGTGTGTGGTGTGTGTGTGTGTGTTGGGGGGAGAGGGGGAGTGTAGAGTGAGTGGGTGAGTGAGTGAGTGAGTGAGTGAGTGAGGATAAGTGTGTGTGTGTGTGTGTGTGTGTGTGTGTGTGTGTGTGTGTGTGTGTGTGTGTGTGTGTGTGTGTGTCAGTGTGTGTGTAGGGTATGTGTGTCAGTGTAGGGTGAGAGAGAGAGAGAGAGAGAGAGAGAGAGAGAGAGAGAGAGAGAGAGAGAAGAGAGAGAGAGAGAGAGAGAGAGAGAGAGCATATGTGTGTGTCTGTGATGCATGTGTATGTATGCACGTGCATGCATGCACGCGCCCACATAAGCATACATACAAACTGGGAGTGTTGCACTTGCATGCATCTGATGGGGGAGGATGTTTTTGTATGCACGTTAAGAACAAAGACTTGGAGGGTGGTATATGGACACTTTGCCAACACTGCTGACGAAGTGTGGGAGGGAACGAACTAAAATTCCTAAAGGGATGATGCTTGCTAGGGTGTGTTTGTCTGAGCAATCGTATTTGTTTATTTATTTCTAATTTTTCTTTCTCGCTTTCAAGTGTTTGATGCAGCTCTGTAAAACAATTACAAGGGGAGTGTTCCGTTTGAAAGTAGATGTACACAGTTTCTGCACCGGGTTGTACAGACTTGAACAGCTGGTTATTTCATTAATTCATCCCCAACATTGGAATGTGGCTACCTTAACGGTGGGTAAAAATGGTGACATGTGTATGCGAAATCTCACCATGGGTGAACTGCAGAGCTCTAATCAAGAACAAGGGAAGAACCCCCCCCCCCCTGTCAAATCCTGAGAGGTGAAACTGAATCATTTTTGAAAGAAAGAAAGTGTAAGAAAGGAAAACAGTTTCAAACAGTACAGAAAATACAAGAAAGATAAGATTCCAAAAGTACAGAAAGTGAAAGTAAGAAAGAAAGACTCAAAAAGTACAGAAAGAGTAAGTAAAAAACAAAGATTCAGGCAGTATTCCTTTAGCTGGGCCTCTACACCAGAGAGAGAGACGCAGATTCCTACAGAAAATACCTTTAGCATGGTCAAGATTCAAGCAGTATTCCTTTAAGTTACCCTCAAAACCAGAGGAGAGAGAGGCAGATTCCTACAGAAAATACCTTCAGCATGGTCAAGACTCAAGCAGTATTCCTTTAAGTTACCCATGAAAACCAGAGGAGAGAGAGGCAGACTCCTGCAGAAAATACCTTTAGCATGGTCAAGACTCAAGCAGTATTCCTTTAAGTTACCCATGAAAACCAGAGGAGAGAGAGGCAGATTCCTACAGAAAATACCTTTAGCATGGTCAAGACTCAAGCAGTATTCCTTTAAGTTCCCATGAAAACCAGAGGAGAGAGAGGCAGATTCCTGCAGAAAATACCTTTAGCATGGTCAAGACTCAAGCAGTATTCCTTTAGTTACCCCTGAAAACTGAAGGAGAGAGAGGCAGCTCCTGCAGAAAATACTTTAGCATGGTCAAGACTCAAGCAGTATTCCTTTAGTTACCCCTGAAAACCAGAGGAGAGAGAGGCAGGTTTCCTTGAGGGTTACCTTTAGCATGGTCTTTGTCCAGCTGGGCCACCACTTTCTTCCAGTCCTCCAGCCTCTCTTGTAAAGGAGCCACTACACTGTCTAGTATAGAGCTGTACAACACACGCACACACGCATGCACCACGCACGCACGCATGCATGCACACACTGCGCCGCGCACAACACACACACACACACACACACACCACACACACACACACACACACACACACACACAGCTTGATCAGCAACAACATGAATAACACAGGTTTGCTTAAAAATATATATATATATAAAAAAAAAAGAAAAGGTTACAGTACTACTGAACCCTTGGCTAAAACTGTATGCACGTACACATTTTGATGATTTTTTTTTAAAAGTTCAACGATCACATGCACAACCAGTTATTAAAATAACAATTTCCTCTGCAATAGAATAATTCATGATCAATCATGATTAAAAGAAATGAAACAAGAAAAAACCATAAAGCACCAATAAACCAATTCTCCAAATAAAAAAATCATCACAGTCTACGAAACCTTAAAATAGTTTAATCATCTTTTTTATCAATTCCATCTTGAAAACCTTTTGTAACTGGGTTAAATCATAAATGCTTATTTGGCGTTCTGCTCATCTTTATTATTTTGTATGCATGAAATTTCTCTTGCATAACAAAACTGGTTTTCCACACTGCTTTTGACCTTGGCACAAAAGCTTCCCCATTAAAAGCAAACAGTAAAACTGATTACACATGGAAAAAAATAGACGTAAAGCTGAAAACACCACACACAAAAACATAAACTGATGGCATATTTACACATCCTATTTGCCATAATAATTCAGCCATTTTTAAACACTGGCTGCAGACTTCTTTCTGGGCATGTGAATATCATACACTGATACAGAGATTTCTCCTGTAACAGAAAAAAATGTCAATTAAATCAACTAAGATCAAATTGACATCTCAGTGGTGAACCAAACCTGCGACCTCGGATTCCTCAAGTCAAGATCACCCTGTCTAACCACCCAACTACCTCACCATGTTATACTAGTCAGTATCAGCAAATAGCAATAACAATAATATCATACCTGGTGAGGGCCTTGAGACAAGCCTCTATACTTCTATGGCGCATGCACAGTCGGGTCAGGGCAGAGACCAATCTCTTTTGTTGCTCCTGAAACAAAAAGAAACAGAGAAAAAGATGATAATATTGTTGACTAAACCAATTTCTTTTTTGGGTTTCTAAAGTTTGTGAAAGTAACATCTGCACGCACGCACGCACGCACGCACCACGCACAGCACAACAGACACGACAGAAAAGAGAGAGAGAGAGAGAGAGAGAGAGAGAGAGAGAGAGAGAGAGAGAGAGAGAGAGAGAGAGAGAGAGAGAGGAGAGAGAGAGTGCACACATGTATTAGGTGTATAAGTTCCTCCCATATAAGTGAGTGTGTGTGTGTGCATGTGTACATGTATAGGCCTACTACTTGTAAATTATATAATGGTGGGGGGGGGGGAGAGGGGGGGGGGGGGGCATGCATGTGCTGTATTAGGAGGGGGGTTACTATCCTCTCCTTGAGGGTGAGGACAGACAGGGGTGGTGTCAAGTTCTGACCCAACATTCTCTAAACTCACATCATAATTACGTTCTGCCACCCCTCCTACAATTCAAGTCCACACCACACCAAATATTATATTCAAAAAATTCCCCTGCTATGCAGCACAGCACAGCACCACACAGCACAGCATAGCACAAAGGCAGTGACTGCCTGCAAAAGCCAAGAGAACAGCTGTTCTGCCAGCTTGATGCTGCTGCTGCTGCTGCTATGTTGCTGCATGCAGCAAATCTCTCTCCACAGGCATGATCACTGCATTGCTGAAGTGAGCCCTTTTCTTTCTCTCTTTCTCTCTGGCTTGGGGTAGCAGCCTATGACTCACCCATGGGGCAGCAGCAGCAAAAGCAGCAGGCTTCCTTCACAGACAGGAGGAATATTTACACAAAACCTGCCTTGTACTTGTAGTAGTGTGCCTCTCAGACAACATCTTTCTCTTGCAGTGTGGGGGGTAAGGGGGGAGATTATGTGTGATGTTTTTTTCTGTGATGACTGACATGTTTAGGAGATGGAACTGAGGGGTGTTGGTTATTTTGACGAAATGAAGTCTGAATGCACCTATTCAGTCTGTGCACACACGTAACCCCCCCACCCCACCACACACACACAAGTTACATGTATGTGCACATGTAATTGTGTGTATGCATATAATTTATGTGCATGTGCACACACATACACACACATACACACACACACACACACACATGCGCGCACGCACGCACACACGCAAGCACACACACTCGCTTTATGTAAACAATTCCTTCAACAAAAAAGTTATATGTTATCATACCTAATTTGGGAATATTGTTTAAAAATATTTACAGCCTATAGAAATTATATATTTATCCAAACCTATTCTGAGTACACAACCAAAAAGTGGGAGAAAACAAATACACCCCAAACAAACCCCCACCACTCAAAAAATTAAACCAAATACCCCCTGCCGATTTTCAGATTCAGTCCAATCCAATCGCGATGTTTGTATTATGGCACAGAAGCTCTATCAGGGCTGTGACCTCATAACTTTTCTCAAGCTCAGATTAAAACTGTGCAACTATCTAGATTTAAACTGGGTATCAAAATAAAAAACCATGACAGTTTAAAATGACTAAAACGTGTGTGTGTGTGTGTGTGTGTGTGTGTGTGTGTGTGTGTGTGTGTGTGTGTGTGTGTGTGTGTGTGTGTGTGTGTGTGTGTGTGTGTGTGTGTGTGTGTGTGTGTGTGTTGTGCGTGTCGTGTGTGTGTGCGTGCGTGAGTGCGTGCATGCGTATACATGTGTGACTGTGTGTATGCACATGTATGCATGCATACTATATGTGTGCTTGTGTACATGCACACATACATGTAAGAGTGTATGTGTGCAAAGATGTTAGTGAGCATAGTGTATGGATTTAGCACTAAAAAAAAAGTCTACATCAGAAAACTGCTCACTTTGCCAGCATAGATCTAAAAACTTCACAAGACAGGCACAACAGGACCATGACAGCACTGCCCAGACTAGTAACCTATCTAAGCCTCTATAAACAGTCTTCACAGCAATTCACAACTATTTTGGGCCTAAGCCACATTGTAGACTAGTAGTGGGGTGAGACGAGAGAGAGAGAGAGAGAGAGAGAGAGAGAGGAGAGAGAGAGAGAGAGAGAGAGAGAGAGAGAGAGAGAGAGAGAGAGAGAGAAGAGAGAAGAC
>CM060330.1:44654865-44667365 GCA_030674155.1 Stramonita haemastoma
TGGTTTTGTAAATTTTGTCATCTTCTCCCACCCGCACACAATGACCTACTCTTTTAAAATGCTGAACAGGTTTTAACGTGTGTGAGAGAGAGAGAGAGAGAGAGAGAGAGAGAGGAGAGAGAGAGAGAGAGAGAGAGAGAGAGAGAGAGGAGAGAGAGAGAGAGAGAGAGAGAGAGGAAGACAGACAGACAGACAGAGACAGACAAAATCATGATCATGTCTGCAACCAGACCAATCAAAAAAAAGGCCCCGGGCAAACACACCCAGTGAACAGCTCTTGCCTCCAACATCATGGCACCATACTGTTAAATTCTTTTTCTTTCAATCTTTTTTTTATTAACTTCTTCAGTTTTCCTTTTTTTTTTCTTTAGAAAAAATCATACTTTACACTCTCACACACCTAGAAAGTTTCGACAGGAAGACAGCTCAGAACAAAGAACAGAACCTGGTTCCAACACCTGTGCAGGTGCCAAAGGGAAAGATAGTCCTGGTTTGAACTTGCTGGCAGGTCTGATATGATAAGAGAATCTGGCAGTATACTCTTACTCAGCAAAAGAGTCTGAACTTGAGTGTCAAGAAAAAAAGAACTGCCAACTGGAGAACCACAGAGGGTAACTTGGATAAATTTGTGATCATCTGATGCAATGTGTCCACTTTCCAGGTCTTCTCTAAGTTATTGTAACTCAAAAGAGTTGATAATGGTAAGTAAATCATTCCCTGTGAATTTTTGTGAATTGACCAGTGCTAAAATAGAAGTTTGTGTCTCTTTTTCTTAACTTCACATGAATTTGTGGAGCTAGGTGGGAGAAAGAATGAAAGATGAAGTGAAAAAAAAACCAAAAAAACCTCTGATCAGATTCTCTCATAAGCTGTGGCAGATCAATTTAATGATAGTGGACAATTGCAAACAGCCAAGTGGTTAATTAAAAGTGATGGGCTTCTCCAAAATCTTAAGTCATGGGGGGATGGGGGTGGGAGGAGATAGTTGTCATTTTTTTGTTTTGTTTGTTTTTCTTTAGTGGAAGGGGCGGCTAGAGTTCCTTTTTGCATGTACACATGCCTTTGTTTTTTTCCCCCCCACCATTTAGGTGGCCGTATTCCAACTTTGGTATGATACTTGTCACTGTATAGTGTATGTCTAAACACGACACCAGTGTGCATGCTTTTTCTTTTTTAAAAAAAAATAAGTTTTTGTCATCCATTCTTACCAGTACAGATGACCTACTCTTCCAAAATGCAAAACATATTTTAACGCATGCACAAGATGTTCTGTGTGCATTTGCACACTGGGCCTTGGTTCATGATTTCATCCTAAGAATTTTGGGGAGTGGAGTCAGCAATGATGTTAAGTCCAAGGAAAAAAGTCCCCTCAAATAGGCATCTTGGCAGTGGCTCAAACCCAGGCTCGATCCCTGGCCATCAAACTGCAAGTGCAACACACGCTCTAACCAGTCACCACTATGCTATCCTGCCCTTAGTTATGGGTTTGAATCCAGACAGCGTCTTGTGGATTATGGGTAGAAACTTAAATTACAATCTCCCAGATCATCTGATGCGCAGACCTGCCACTTCCTTCCTTTCATTTGATTTGCATGCATGCAGAAGATAAAGCATGCATGCAGAAGATAAAGAATGCAGGCAGAAGATCCAGAAGATAAAGCATGCATGGCAAAATTATAATTTCCCAGTTCACGTCAGCATTGGGTTGATTGCAGAAACATGAAAATTATAATGTCATGTAAAAACTTATTCTACAGTGTTACAGTGTACTGTATACCCAAGGCTTGACCAATGTATTGGGTTGTAAATTTATATTGTAGTTGGTTGCACATCCGCTGAGTGGATACAATATGATTTGCAGATGTGGTGAGGCATATTATGTAATCATAATAAAATTGTATGTTCTTCATTTCGTGAAGACACTGACAACTGATGAGAATCATATTCGACAAGGTCTCTACTGGAAGGTTGTTTTTTTGGACACTGTTCAGTTTTGTTTAATAGACTGAGAATTTAAGTAAAACTGAGAGAGAGACTTGCTTTTAATTAAGGGTGATATATTGTAAAATTACCTTTGGCATTGGTGGCCATGTCTGCCACTCTTTGAAAGGCTTCCAGAAAGGAACTGATGGCCAGAAGAGTCGTTCTGCAATAAGAAATAAAAATGGTTTATTAAGGAAAAAATGTTCATCTTCACCAGAAGTATTCCCGACTGAATGACTGATCATAATATAAATCTAAAAAAAAGAATTAAACATTAAAAGAAAAGCCCAAACTAAATTGTTTTGAAGTACAAATTTCTATCCTTTTCCAATTCAACACTTAAGAGCCTCAGGCATCACAAAAGCCCTTAACTGGCTAGGTACAATAAAGCAGACGGGGAATGGGTAAAAACCAGACAGTCACATACTGGCATACAGTGATACACAAATACATTGTATAACACGAAAGACATTTTTTTCAAATAACAAAATCACAAAATATGCTGAGCTGATTTATTGTACTCTGTCTATCTGAGTATCTCTAACCCCTCCCCTGTGAAAATAAATCATTATTCTCATCATCAATCTTCCCCTCTGCCCCATCCTCTCACTGAAAGTCAAACCAGTCACACACACACACCATACACACACACCACACACGCCGCGCACACACCACACACACACACACACACACACACACACACCACACACACCACACACACACACACACACACACACACACTCACTCACTCACCACTGTACTAGTTGTATACCACACACACACACACACACACACACACATACACACACACACACACACACACACCCCCTTCTCTACAATCATGATGCATAATATCCTCATTAATTTACCAGAACCACAAGCATATCACATTAATATTCTATCATATTATACAATGGAAATGTATACACTGTACAGCAGGCAACCCATAAGATAATGCATGCTACATAGCCCCTGGCATTCTCCCAACATCTGTCATGTCGCACAACCCCCACACCAGTTTAATGTCAAGTCATGCACAAGAAAGCAAGCCAGTCATTCAGTCAGCCACTGCACTAAATTGATTACCTCTATTTATTTTCAACCTGTAGACTTACTTCAGACACTGGTGAAGCTTTGTGGCTTTGTAAGTAAAGTCTTCCCATATTGGCGAGCTATTCTGTAAAAACAAGACAAGTGCAAGTGTGAACAATCAATTTTCTACTTGTATAAATAATGATCATGATAAATAAAGATTATACATGTACAGTTTCAAGAACTACATTAATCGTAAAAAGATGGCTATAAGTTTTCATTTGGCAGAAGTCTTAAGTAATGAATGATTGATGCACTCATGCAGATTAAGGTCATCAGCTGAATACACTATATATATTTAATCTTTTTTTTTTCAAAAAGCATACATATTTATAACTAATTTCACAATGTCACTAGTTACTAAAAAAAAAGTACTTACCACTACTTAAAAAAAAAAAGTACTATCAGTGCATTCACATTTGTCATGAAATAAACAACTGCTGTGTTTAAATTTGATGTACAAGACTTATGATGACACAGAATAAGTTGTACAACTTTTCACAGATCAACAAAAAAGCAGCTCTACTCTAGTCTGCCTTTTCATATGCTACAAATAACAATATGCTTATCACGTACTTCAACTTAAAAAGCCTGGACTGCCAATGAAAAATTGCTATGCTTTGAAAATTAAATGATAAATATTTATAATGTAATGGTAGATCAGTCAGCTTATTTTACTTAGTAATAAAATTTAACTTTAATGCATGGGTCCACTAGTCTAGAGACAAAAGTTTCCGAGATCTAACCAGGTACAAATCTGGAACCACAAACTGAATTAAAAGTTCTGCTCTAACACACTACAGTACAACTAACACAGTAACAGACACTGCCTACACAACTTGTAAAATGTTGAACAGTGCTGATTCATCACTATTTGGAGTATTCCCCGTTTTAAATATAACTTAATCTACAGTAATTTAACAGCTTGAATACATGTTGTCACAGATACTGAGATGTCTGAAAAGTTAATTATCAAAATGAAAAATGTGTACTGATTCGTGACATGATATGTGTTGTAGAGCAGGCTCTAGGTGCACAGATGTCCTACACAGTGTGTAATTAATTCACAAAACTGGGAGTAGCACATGTATACAGCCTCATCTAGGTGAATGACGTGACAGGTTGGTGTAACACCTATACTGTACTCCTGCGTCATTCATAAACTGGATCATGGTGGATCAGGATGATAGAATTCCAATACATCTGCCTTTCCCGCCTTCACATCTTTGCACCTGTTTCCCAACTATTGCAACGAAAGCCTTATGTTACTGACACAGCATAGCAACACATGTGCACACCCACACACACACTCTCTCTTTCTCTCTCTCTCTCTGAGTCTCTCTCTCTCTGAGTCTCACTCTCTCTGTCTCGCTCTCACTCTCTCTCTGTCTCGCTCTCTCTCTCTCCTCTCTCTCTCTCTCTCTCTCTCTCTCTCTCCTCTCTCTCTCTCTCTCTCTCTCTCTGTGTGAAAATATTATAACTGAATCAAAATGCAACTCATTTTCATGAATGAAGACTTCAAATAGAAAGTGTATCCACAATGATTAAGGTTCAAGCAAAAAGAAAAAGGAAATTTTTTTGGTGAACCATTGAATGGCAAGAAACTTCATTCCAGTTTCCCATGGGAACAAACATTTAGAACTAAGAGCTTTGTGCTACTGCTAACTAGTTACTAAGTAAGATACTACTGGCTTTTCATTGACTCCTAATCTCTAGTTCAAAAACTATTCTTTAAGTTTTAAACATTCAGCTGGCTTCCAATACATTTTTATACAGCCTATTAGTATTAAATGTAATGACATTGAGTATTAACAGATCAATATATATATAGATCATCCATCATTTTGGAACCTACATGTTTATCAATTTTACATAAACTGGTCAACAAATTTTACAACATCAGCGGATTCAGCCAAGCCTTGCACTTACAGCCTATTTCAGTGGTAACTGTACAAATATTATGGTCTGTCTATAGATCTATAGACATGATAGAATGATATACACTTTTGACAAACTCTCACTCTCACTAAGTCTCAGTAAAACTAAAGAGACTTTTAATTATACTAGTATATAAATGTATAACTATTCTCTTGAGTCTTATTTTATAAACTTATGCAATTCTGAGACACCTTATCCTCTTAGGACGATCTCTCTAGTTTCTAGAAGACATTAAACTTAAATCAATACATGAAAATTCTTCTTGTACACTTTTCCAAATTTATACAGCATTACTCAGACTTAGAGTCAGGCAGCCTACAAATCCACTGATGGGGAAATAAGTTCACTTCTCAACTGACACACTCACATAACACAGTGAACATAAACTTTCCAAGATCCTATGCCAACTGTCAATGTGTCATGAAAAATTTCTTGTTAATTAACTTGCAGACTTGCATTATCAATCAAAATCAAAATTGATCAGTTTCATGAGTTTGCATTGTATGATATTGTCACTTTTATTTTTAGTACTCACAGTTCAATGTCATTCTAACTTTTTAATTTTTTTTAATTTTTATTCAATCCAACCGAGGGCTAGTAGTGGTTCTCAGGTGTCTGTGACTAGTTTGAACATATATAAACACATTTAATAGTTTTAATATAATTGAAAAAGACAGTATTACTTATTATTTTTTACTATTGTACTGTAACCAGTATTAGTATAATTACCAACTGTTTGTTTGTTTTTTTATTTATTGCAAGTGCATGTGGTGTGTGTGTGTGTGTGTGTGTGTGTGTGTGTGTGTGTGTGTGTGTGTGTGTGTGACTGTGTGTGTGTGTGGACACTGTGTGTGTGTGTGTGACACTGTGTGTGTGTCACTCTGTTGTGTGTGTGTGTGTGTGTGAGTGTGTGTTGTGTGTGTGTTGACATGTGTGTGTGACACTGTGTGATGTGACACTGGTGTTGTTTGTTTGTGTTGTGAGTGTGTGTGTGTGTGTGTTGTGTGTGTGTGTGTGTGTGTGAACTTGTGTGTGTGTGTGTGTGTGTGGTGTGTGTGTGTGTGTGGTGTGTGTGTGTGTGTGTGTGTGTTGTGTGTGGTGTAACTGTGTGTAATGTGTGCGTGTAGATTGGGGAAGGAAGGAGGGGCCTTTAACTTTCTTGAGTGTATCATGTATGATATGTGTGTGACAAGAGAAAGTTACACACACACAATGAGAGAGAGAGAGAGAAGAGAGAGAGAGAGAGAGAGAGAGAGAGAGAGAGAAGAAGAAGACAGACAGACGACAGACAGAAGACAGAGACAGAGACAGAGCAGAGAGAACAGAGAAGAGAAGAGAGAAGAGACAGAGAGAGTGGTGTGTGTGTGTGTGTGTGGTGTGTGTGTGTGTGTGGTGTGTGTGTGTGTCACTCGTGTGTTCACTGAGCGAGTGTGTAGGTGTGTGTGTGTGTGTGTGTGGGGGTGTGTGTGTGTGTTGTGTGTGTGTGTGTGTGTTGTACTTCTGTATTTGGTTAACAGTATTATAGTATACTAAAAACTATGTGTACACTGTAAAATTGATGAGAATAATGACAACACCTCTCTCTCTCTCTCTGTCTCTCTCTCTCTCACATGTGTACAGACACCAGACACACCCAGACACACACACGCACGCACACGTGCGTGCATGCATACACACACACACACACAACACACACACACACACACACACACACACACACAGCTAAAGAGTGTTTGGCATTTGATCCTGTAGATCTATACCTATAGCTTTTTCTTTCTCTGGAACTAGGATGGTACCAAGAGACACTGCATGCCTACAGCCAGTCAGACGAGACTGCTTCATAATCAATAACCAAACCACATTACCCTACAAAGGAAGCAGTTAATAACAAACCCCGTGTGTACGCTCCAGTTCTTGGAAGTAAACACACCAAGTGCTTCAAGAGCTACTTGGTCTACATAAGCGTACACTTATCTTCAGGTCAGGTCACAAAGGTCAGGACTAAAAAGATACAGAATCATCGTCCCACAAATAACGATCTTCTTCGTCCCTAGCGATTCGTCTAGTGTGTTCTCTACTGCAAGTATCAATATCATCAGTAATTATTATTCTTACCCTCAGATCGTTGACAATATTCTGAAAGAGACTGCCCAAAATGCTGCAGTCTTTTTCTGCAGACTCCATTCTCACGTTAGCGGTGATGGTATCCAAAGAAATGCGATACTCCACAGGCAGATCTACACCGATATGATCCAGCAGACAGCCTCGTGCAAGTCACAGATCATGCACGAACAATAACTGCTCCCTCAGTGAACACAGATCAAAAACACACAAGCAACAAACCTATATTATAAAAACAAATCCTCACGTCAAACGCTAACCAGTTCTAGACAGCACAACGTTCACGTTCCAACACCGACATGAGTATTGACGTAACTAACACAGAAATCCATTACGAAACCTCTCAGCTGAAGCACGCAAACAGAACCCCTATCGTCCAAGCACTGGTACACAGACTGTTTGGCTCAGCCGAGCAGACTTCTCCACAGTCGTGCTTTCTGCTCGCCGCAAGAAAGATGGTGGCTGCGCCTGCTGTCGGCGCACGCGCTACATTCCCACGTGACGACTCCAAACCAGCTGATTGGACTGCACATTTTCAGTGCACAATAAAGTCAACACATGCATAGGAGCATGTCATGCAAATTATTGTTTTCAGACAGTGACATGCCATCTGATGAATGGTTCGAAAGGGCTGAAACGAATAATTAACATTAGAAGCATAGTTTCATACGAAATTTGGATTACTTTCATGTGATCTCGCTGCATTGCCCCCCTAAAAATTAACGCCGATAGGCCAATCGGGTGTCATCGACAGCTCAATCACACGCGCGTAGCCCGCGGTCTGTTTTTTTTTTGTGTTTCGTTTTTTCCTTAGCGCTTTTTTGGTTGGCATGATACAATTTCATTTGTTTTGATGCATTTTTCTTTTCTGCTATTTTTTTTTTTACTGCGTGTACTTTTTGTCTCATTTTTGCTTTGGAAAGCTCTCCATAATATATATATATATATATATATATATATATATATATAATAATATATATATATATATATATATATATATATTTGTTGATTGTTTTTTATTTCTTTTTATTTTATACCACTTTATGTCAGCAGATTTCTCTGCGTGAAATTCGGGCTGCTCTCCCCGGGAGAGCGCGTCGCCACAAGTGCAGGGCCTACCCATTATTATTATTATTTTTTTTTAATTCCCCTCAGGGATGGTGTCTAAACGCGACACCTGTGTGCATGCTGGTGTTTTTTTGTTGTGTTTGTTTTGTCATCCGCTCCTACCGGCACACGATGGCCTGATCTTCCGAAAGGCGGAACGGGGTTTTAACGTGTGCGCAAGATGTTCTGCGTGCGTTCGCACACGGGGTCTCGGTTTATAGTCTCATCCGAATTATATATATATCTATATCTATAATATCTATATATATCTATCATCTATATATCTATCTATATCTATCATCTATTATCTATATATATATATATATATATATATATATAAATAATATAATATATATATTATAATATATACCCCACTCCTATCTGTTCCCAGGAATAGAACTGAAATGGAATAATCATGTTAAGAACACCAAAAAGTTGAACTTGTGGAAACTTTTTGGTAGCTGTCATCAAATGAAACCGTATCTGGCATCAAACGTGGAAGGATGTCTGATTTTTATTTATTTATCTATTATTTTTTTTCATACAAGATTCAGGATAGGTACATCAAATTTGGCAACTCATTACGATGGGTCTACAAATGCGATCACAGCAAATTTGCTTTTATGTGGATGGGAGAAGGATGATGAGGTACATATTGTTCTATGTTATCCTGCCCTAAATGAACTTCGACAAAGATACATTCCAGCGAATTACTATCAATAGCCACTGTATGCTTAAACTAAGTTTGTTGACGTCACCTACAAAGCATACTGTAGAATGGAACTGTTCTCTTTTTCTGCACAAAGCATTTCAGTCTCAACATATTGTAACAACAACATAGAAATCTAGCTTCTAATCTGTTGTTGATTATGATTGATGTATTACTTTTTTTTTCTGTTCACGGATATACAGGTCTAATGTATTAGTTTATCAACTGTACTTGTACCAGCTTGATTTGAATTTGTTTGTCAGTTGTGATTAATGTATTGTTTGGTTGTTTTGTTTTTCCTTTTCGCGCGTTTGTTCTGCACTTTGATCTTTTGCCAACCCATTCATAAAGGGCAATAGCCTAGAAAATACGCTAATCACCGGAATCTCTCTCTCTCTCTCTCTCTCTCTCTCTCTCTCTCCTCTCTCTCCTCTCTCTCTCTCTCTCTCTCTCTCTCTCTCTCACTCATCTCCTCTCTCTCTCACCTCTTGACGGGGACGGTATAGCCTAGTGGCCAAACATTGCACTGGCCAATTTAGACGACCGGGGTTCGATTCTCCGTCGAGGAGATTTATCTCCTGGATTTAACATCAGTGCTGACTCCACTCTCCCTAAGCCCTTCGGATGAGACTATAAACCGAGGCCCCGTGTGCGAACGCACGCAGAACATCTTGCTGCACACGTTAAATCCTGTACTGCTTTTCATAAGAGTAGGCCATTGTGTGCTGGTGAACATAATTATGGCATTCTCAAAACTGCATACACATGGGGACTGGATTAAAAAAAAGTACATGAGTGCTTATTCCATTATTCTCGATATAAAAGAAAAATCATCAAATACTCTCTTCTCTCTCTCTCACTCTCTCGCTCTCACTTATCTCTTCTTCTCTCTCTTCTCTCTCTTCTCTCGTCTCTCTCTTCTCATTCACACACATCACACACACACACACACACACACACACACACACGCCACACACACACACACACACACACACACCCCACACACACACACACACCTTAGCTTGAGGAGAGCTTTTGATGCTCTTGACCACTGAGCTATCCCCTCCCTAACAAAACTGGCACTCGCCATTAATCTCCCGTACATAGGCCTAGCTATATATGTGAACGCTGGACCTTAACTGCGAACAATAAATTATTTTCAAATCAAGCCTTTGAAATGAAATCGCTCAGGACGCTTCTCCACAGTTCCTCCTGACAGGACCACAGGATCAAAGAGTCAATGTGTCAAGAGGTGATCATGAAAGCTAGGCCACTGAGATCTTTCCGCCCTTGCTGTCGTAAAGAGGAGGAAGCTGGCGCGATTTGGTCACGTCACAAGCGTCACACGTCATGTCACAGCGCTCTGGCCAGGACAACCCTGTAGGAGACATCAGAGGTCAGAAGGTCAGGAAGATGCAGGGTCAATCAGAAGAGCTGTTAGACAGAGAACATCACCTAAAGAATGATGGACTGACCCTGACATGGTAATGCTAAGCCGACTGCGAAAAGCTGAATCTCTTATCAGTCTGGACAAATACTGGTGACCGATACGTCGATGTCTCGTGTCCTTCAAAAAAACTATTTAGGTCAAGGGATTGTTGTGATGATTACGATGATGATGATGATGATGACGACGACGACCACGACGACGACCACGACGACGATGGTGGTGGTGGTGATGATGATGATGATTGTGATGATGATGATGATGATGATGATGATGATGATGATGGTGGTGATGGTGATAATGTGGTGTTGATGTTGATGTCATGATGATGATGATGATGATGATGATGATGTATGATGATGATGATGATGTGATGTTGATGTGACGATGATGCTGATGGTGATGATGACATGGGTTTGGTTTTCTTTCCTTTATTCATTTTCAAAACTTTTTTTTCTTCTATTATTGAGTATACTGAGTCAGATCCTGCTTGTCACGGTGAAACCCCTAACCCTTTAACACGTCCCCTTTGTCTTTACAGGGCGAGAGATTAGCGTCCTATCCACAGGAGACTGACAAAGCTAAGTTGGGGATGACAGACATATAGCCACAAGGGGCCACCTTAGAAACGGGGGGGGGGGGGGGGGGGGGGCGTGTTGTCAGCCCTAGGTCCCCTGATGTCAAATTGAAACGTGTGTCTATTAACACTTTTCTCTTAGTTCTGTTGAGTGTTTTCTTTAGGGACGTGTTCAGCATGTTTTTTAACGATAAGCTGTCTGTCGTGCAGAGTGAGATGTTATGGATGGTGGCAATGGGTGTCCATCGTTGAAGTAGGCGAGTCATGAGCGTGCATATACCACGATCTTCATCCTCACTGTGTGGAACTGGAGGAAAAATATTGGGCTATAACGGTATCAGAGTGCAACAGTATAACTAACTTATTTGTAGAATTTACGTTTCCCACTTGAAAATGAGGAAGAATTGCGGTCTTTACAAGCTACTGAGCCTGTTGCCAGATAAGTACAGCGCCACGACTCGAGACGATCTAGAACTGCATAAGCCAGCATGACGTGGGTTCTAATCCAGGGGGCCTGTGTCATAAAGGCTTTTTGTCATAAAGTGGACAAGTCTATGGAGATAAGGACTTTTCCCTGTGTCTGGAAATTTTCTGCTCTGGAACCCCCCCCCACAAAACTCTTTCTTTTCCTTCACTAGATAGGCTGCCAATCCACAGACTGCAAATCGCAAGACAAACGATTCCAAATCTGACATTTCCTATTGTGTCTGTGAACGTGCGAATCGGGTAAAACAACATATTTTTTCAGGGAAAGTTAGGAGTACTCGTTTTACTTTCGCAGCCTCAACTGAGTTTTTATTTATGTAACATCTTTAAATCATTATTTTGGGTCGTGCTGATAGAAATCAATGTGGTAAACAAATGGAAAAAGAACTTCAAGTTAATTTTTTTGACAGGGTTCACTCAGTTGAACGTCTTAATCCACTTCGCGACAAAGAATCATTCATTTAACGACAACATACAGGGGTCCGGGTTGGTTGGTTGATTGTATTAAAGTCCTAGCGGTGCTATCCGATTTAGGGACTTGAACTAAAAACAACAACAACGAGATACGTAATTATCTCACCCAGCTACCATCCATCGGCTGTGAAAGTATAGGTCCGGGAAGCTCACGAAATTTTTTCCCATGGTTAGCCTAAATTTTAACTCCCAGAGGACTTGCAGAATAAATAAAAAGAAAACCACCACTTGTGGCGTCGCAGAATTTCGACTAGGGAACTTCTACAGGGCCCCGGCAATTTTCTTCCTGTAGTTGAATCATTTGCATATCTCGATGTATTCAGTCCTCCTTTCCAAATCCCTCCAACCCCCACCCCGTGTCTTTGTCCATCCCTAGTGTATGGATGTAGCTGAGTGGTTTGTAAGAGATGGGCTTTTTTGTTTTTGTTGAGGAGTTAAGTTAAAGTCTGTCCCGAGCCTAAGGCTCATCAGGCCGGTGCTTATCCCGGTTTCTGTGGCGTTAAGCGACTGAGAGTCATAGACTCCCCCCTGGATAGGACGCCAGTCTATCGCAGGGTTAACCCCCA
>CM060330.1:44672365-44674865 GCA_030674155.1 Stramonita haemastoma
ATCATGAAAGGTATCCAAATAAAAGTAATAGTCAAGATTTTAATTTTGATGAATATTACAACAGTTTTTCTAGGCCGGCAAAAACCACCACCACAACAAAATCTTATCATTAGCTTTGATGGTTTTACAGGTCCACGTTGTTGAGTTGCTTTCTTTACTATTATCTTTTTGTCTTCAGATTAAAATAACTCAGACAGTGTGTTTCTTATTCGTAATCGTGCTAATTAAAAACTTGTTAGTAAAAAAAAAAGTGGCATACAACATGACAGCTGATCTAAGTCTGTGTTTTGATTCTATCACAATTTATTGATTTGTGTTGTGGTGTTGTGTGGTGTGGGGTGTGTGTGTGTGTGTGTGTGTGTGTGTGTGTGTGGTGTTGTGTGTGTGTGTCTGTGTGTCTGTGTGTCGTGTGTGTGTTGTGTGTTGTGTTGTGTTGTGTTGTGTGTGTGTTGTGTGTGTGTGTGTGGTGTGTGTGTGTGTGTGTGTGTGTGTGTGTGTGTGTGTGTGTGTGTGTGTGGTGTCGTGGTGTGCGTGCGTGGTGTTGTGTGTGTTTGTGTGTGTGTGTGTGGTGTGTGTGTGTGTGTGTGTGTGTGTGTGTGTGTGTGTGTGTGTGTTGAATGTTACACATGGACTTTGTTCATTAAACCAGAAAGAATTATACAAAACATCTCTCACAACTGACATGCTAAAAACGGTTCACTAATGATTAATTATTTGTGTGTGGGTGTGCGTTGCTAAAAAAATAACACACTAATGATTTTGTGTGTGCGGTTGCTAAAAACTGTACTCTAATGATGTGTGTGTGTGTGTGTGTGTGTGTGTGTGTGTGTGTGTGTGTGTGTGTGTGTGTGTTGTGGTGTGTGTGTGTGTGTCAAAGTCAAAGTCAAAGTCAAAGTCAAAGTCAAACTTTTATTTCCAAGATGGTAATTGAGTAAGCGTGTGTGTGTGTGTGTGTGTGTGTGTGTGTGTGTGTGTGTGTGTGTGTGTGTGTGTGTGTGTGTGTGTGTGTGTGTGCGCGGTGTGTGTGTATGCGTGCGTGCGTGTGCGTGTGTGTGTGTTTATGACGTACAAGGAATTGAAAACTGATAATGCACCCCCCCCAAAAAAAAAAAAAAAAAGAATAAAAAAAAAGAACAAACCCACCCACCCAAAAATCCCCCCCCCCCTGCTGTAACTTTTGTTTGTTTGTTTGTTTGTTGTGTGTGTGTGTGTGTGTGTGTGTGTGTGTGTGTGTGTGTGTGTGTGTGTGTGTGTGTGTGTGTGTGTGTGTGTGTGTGTGTGTGTGTGTGTGTGTGTCATATCTGAACTACACAATCATGCTGTTTGCCATTTAAACGAAAATTACGTTGGAAAATTCAAAACAAGAAAAAAAAAACACCACCAAACCTCGCATAAATCAATTTTCACAGCTGCTGACGAGGCAAAACTACTCTAATGAATTTTTTTTTTAAAGAATCGGTCGTTTACGATGCGCAGTCTGTATAAAACTGACAGCTGCCACGATCAAGCGAGCGAGCGCGCACGCGCGCGCGCGAGAGAGAGAGAGAGAGAGAGGGGGGGGGGGGGGGTGGATGGATGGATGAATTAATTGATTGGTTGATTGATTGATAATCTTTATTTTTCAAGGGTTACAGATATGTATTGACATACCCTTTTTCATCCTGCCCTTGACTGTGTAGAGACTATCCTTCTCTACCACCATTTTTAATGATTTCAAATAAACGTTAACAAGGGAGAGAAAGGGAAACAGAAATTTTATCCTTGAAAAAGGAAAACAAAACTGAGAATAAACAAACAGGAGAGAGAGAGAGAGAGAGAGAGGAGAGAGAGAGAGAGAGAGAGAGAGAGAGAGAGGAGAGAGAGAGAGAGAGAGAGAGAGAGAGAGAGAGCGCGTGTGTGTATGTGTTTGTGTGTGCGTGCGTGCGTGCGCACACCTGCACGTGAACTGGGACACACACACACACACACACACACACACACACACACACACACACACACACACACACACACATGGACATACGTATGTATGTATGGGCGCGCGTGCTTGCTTGCTTGTATTTATGCACGTACGGGCGTTTTATTGTTGTGGAAAAATGGCCTCACTCTTACAAATACTTCCTGACAGTTCTGTCGTCCAAGCTAGTGAAAGTGAAGACCAGTCTTGTAGAGTAGCCATAGACAAACCCGAGAAGTTTGTCGATAAAATCAGAGTCGTGAAACACAAATAGTTGAGCCGGTGGTCATTTGGAAGGGGATAAACCCTGACACTGACACCGTCCTCCCCAGTCATAACGCATTGTCCACGTCCTTCAGACGGCAATGTCATTTTCCGGTGCAGTACTTTTCAAAACTACCCTCATGTGTGTTTTTATCCCCCGGGAGACACCTTTTTTTGTTTTTTGCAGCAGTTGCAGTAGAAAACCCTCGATACTGAGTTTTCCTCCTTCTCGTCGTCATCGTCACTATCATATTTGTCGTCGTCATTGTCATGGTAGTCACT
>CM060330.1:44709983-44712483 GCA_030674155.1 Stramonita haemastoma
TGAATGGTGTTTGTTATGGTGACACTAACGGACATTTCACGTACATAAGTGACTCTGGAAACAGTGTAAACGATTATTTTGTTGCATCTTATGATTTGTTTGACTATATAAATTCAGTGTGTACAATTATTGTGAGGGATAGAATAGAGTCTGATCACATGCCTTTGGAATTTCATATGAATGTAAAAGATGTAAATGTGTACAATAGAGAAGATCAGAATAGCAGAGAATATGTAGAAAAATTTGTTTGGAACACAGAGTTTGCTTCTACTTTTGTTAACTTGATAAATTCAGATGCTGCACACTTACAGTTATTGCAGGCAACAGATATAGTCAGTGTCGATGTGAATAAAGCCATAGAAATGTTTAATGATGTTGTTAAAGGTGCAGCTGAATGTATGAGTCAGCAATTTTATGTTAAAAAGAACAAACCACAAAATAAATGGTTTGACTTAGAATGTAGAGCTGCCCGGAGAAATGTAAGAAAGGTGTTGAGAAAATATAGAAAAACTTTGAATAATGATGATCGTCATACATATTGTTTAGTTAGACGAGAATATAAAAATATGTTGTGTCAAAAAAAGAGATCTTTTCATGACACATTACTTAGACAAATAGTTAGTTCAGTTAAAAATCAGCAAGAGTTTTGGAGGAATGTAAGATTAGTATTAAAGAAAAGAACATATATTCAGAACAGCATCACATTAGATCAGTGGCACAAACATTTCAAACAAGTACTAGATAAAGAATCTAATGAAGAGGCTGAAGTTGTAGTTGAAGCAAATGAAATGTCATTTGATAATGAAAGTATGTGTCAATTAGATCAAGATATCACTAAACAAGAAGTAATTTTTGCAATAAGAAAGCTGAAGAATGGTAAAGCAGCAGGGCCAGATGGATTGCTAGGTGAGTTTTTCAGATATTTAGGGGACAGTGCTGTGGATTTTCTTGTAGAGTTGTTTAATGTTATATTTGATAAGGTATCTATCCAGAGAGCTGGACTGAGTCAGTTATCATTCCGTTGTTCAAAAAAGGTAACACAAACGATCCTAATAATTACAGAGGGATTTCTTTATGTAATATAGCAGGAAAACTATACAGCTCAATAATTAATCAAAGATTATCTAAGTGGATTGAAGTACATAATATCACAGGTGAATATCAAGCAGGCTTCAAGAAAGACTATAGTACAATCGATCATGTATTTACTTTACTGGCTGCTGTTCAAAAACAGTTTGTAAACAATCGTAAACTCTTTGTAGCCTTCATTGATTTCGAGAAGGCGTTTGATTCTATTTCAAGAAAATTATTATGGCCTATCCTGAGCAAAAATGGTATTAAAGGAAAGTTTTACAACTGTATAAAAAATATGTACAACGATGTAAAGGCTAAAATAAGAGATGGGGCTAAGTTTAGTGACTGTATTAAATGTACATTAGGGGTTAAACAAGGTGACGTATGCAGCCCAGTTCTGTTTTCGTTATTTATTCGAACTAGCACTTGATATTATCAAAAATGGGAGGCATGGTGTTACTTTAGATGTAGTAGAAATATTCGTGATGTTGTTTGCTGATGATATCGTTTTGTTATCTGATACTGTCATTGGCTTACAAACGCAACTGAACAGTTTGCACTCTGCAGCTCAAAGACTTCAGCTAAAAGTAAACATGGAGAAAAGTAATATCATTGTATTTCGTAAGGGGGGGTACCTGGCTGCTCGTGAAAGATGGTTTTACGGAAAATCTCAACTAAAAGTTGTAAATGCTTACAAGTATCTAGGTATATATTTTTCTACTAAGCTTAGTTTTACTTTTGCCTGCCAAGATCTTGTGAGCAGAGGCAAACGAGCAGCCATGAATGTATTAATGTTTCTGAATAAATTTGATAATACCTCATCAGAGTTATTTTTTAAGTTGTTTGATGCACAGGTGCAGCCAATTGTTCAATATGGTGCAGAAATATGGGCCTTCTATGCAGGGCATGAAATTGAAAAACTACAGTTATTTGCCATGAAACGTTTCCTACTTGTTAACAGGCGAACACCTAACGATTTAGTTTATGGTGAGCTTGGAAGACATCCATTGTATTTGAATTCTTATGTGAAGTGTATTACATATTGGTTAAAAGTGGCTCAAATGTGTGAAAACAGACTGCCTGCTCAAGCATATAAACTTTTATATAAATTGGAAGAGAGAGGAAAGACAACATGGGTGACCAATGTGCGTAAGTGTTTGTGTGAAAATGGTTTTGCATTTGTGTGGCTAAATCAGGGTGTTGGATGTGTTAAGAGTTTTCTGGCCTCCTTTAAACAACGTCTTATAGATTGTAGATGGCAAAATTGGGAGAGCCACATTCAAAACAGCTATAGATTTTCCTTGTATAAACTGTTTAAAAACAAATCATTTTATTGAAACGTATTTAGAGATGAATATGAATAAGTTTGTAAGATGTGTATTAACCAAGTTTCGATTTGGGGTCACAGATATAATGGTTCATAATC
>CM060330.1:44719983-44724983 GCA_030674155.1 Stramonita haemastoma
TATATATATATATACGGGATAGCTCAGTGGTCAGAGCACTCGCTTTCCCCCAGCCAAGGTTAAGCAGCGTCGAGCGTGGTTGCCAATTGGATGGGTGACCGTCTGCGCGCCTTGACTACAGTACAGTTCCCCCAGGTCACCCGTTGTAAATGGGTACCTGCCCTCTTGAGGGTCAGGAAGGTAAAGCAGCGAGGGAGAGGAGATGGGCGCCGCTCTCAACATGCTGGCCCCTAGAGAAGCTGAGGTCTCTGACGCCTCGCTCCCCTACGGGGACGGGATAGCCTAGTGGTCAGAACATTGCGCTCGCAATTTGACGACGCGGGTTCGATTCCCGTTCGAGGAGATTTTTCTCCTGGAGTTCACATCAGTGCTGACTCCACTCTCCCCCAAAGTCCTTCGGATGAGGCTATAAACCGAGGCCCCGTGTGTGAACGCACGCCGAACATCTTGCGCACACGTTAAATCCTGTTCCACTTTTCGTAATAGTAGGCCATTGTGTGCCGGTGGGAACAGATGACAATTTTCACACAACTGCATACACACGGAGACTGGATGAAAAAAAGCACAAGAGTGCTTATTCCATTATCCTCAATATAAAAGAATAAACTAAACTTTAAAACTAAACTCACTCACTCTCTCTCTCTCTCTCTCTCTCTCTCTCTCTCTCTCTCTCCTCTCTCTCTCTCTCTCTCTCTCTCTCTCTCTCTCTCCTCTCTCTCTCTCTCTCTCTCTCTCTCTCTCTCCGCTTTTCGTAAGAGTAGGCCATCGTGTGCCGGTGGGAACAGATGACATTTACAAAACTGCATGCACACGGGGACTGGATGTAAAAAAGCACAAGAGTGCTTATTCCATTATCCTCGATATAAAAGAATAAATCATCTCTCTCTCTCTCCTCTCTCTCTCCTCTCTCCTCTCCTCTCTCTCTCCTCTCTCTCTCTCTCTCTACTCTCTCTCTCTCTCTCCTTCTCTAAATCATGTCTGTGTGACTGTCTGTCTGCCTGTCTGCTAGTCTGATTCTCTCTGCTGTTCTGTCTGTCTTTCTGTCTCATTGACTGTCATTGTAACTGTCCCCCCCTCTCTCTCTCTGTATCTGTCTGTCTCTGTCTTCTGTCTGTCTGTCTCCTTCAATTGTTTTTGATTTCTTTTTATGTACATCTCATAAGCAGAGTCTTACGAAGCATTTCAAAGACGAGGCAACAGATTCTTGCATTTAAAAACTATCCTTGCAAGAGCACTCCCGCGCGCGCGCGCACACACACACACAAACACACACACATACACAAAGTGCACGTACGTGCATGCACACACACATACACACACGCACGCACGCATGCACGCACACACACACACACACACACTCTCTCTCTCTTCTTTCTCTCTGTCTCTCTCTGCGTTCTGCCACTCTCTCTCTCTCCCCTTATGTCTGTCTGCCTGTTTCTCTGTCTCCGTCCTTCTATCTGTCTGCCAGTCCATCTATCTACCCCCCCTCCCCCTCACTCTCTCTCTCTCTCTCTCTCTCTCTCTCTCTCATATCTCTCCCCCCCCTTTCTTCAGGCATCTTATACAGTTTTTTACGCATCATGTGAGATCCGCCCATAATGCATCACAGCCAGCCTGTGTCAATTACTAACTTCTCCCCCAGGAAGTACTATAGGCATTGTGGGAAAGGTCACCATCACGTGCTGACCTACTTTTTCGCGCCTGTTCTGAGACCACAATGTAAGAAAAAGAAAGGGGGCATACATTTTGTATGGTATACAACGTGATGCTGCTATACTTGTGGACAAGTTTACACAAGGGGGATAGATAGGAAGAAGCATAAAAGATCTTTCAGATTTATTGTCTGTGAATATTCAAGACTTGAGTTTTAAGGGAACACTCATGGAAAGTAGAGATCGGGAGAAACAAAGGATCTATGAGATAACCTGTCTTTCAATATCCCTGTTGCTATTGTTGTTGGTGTGTTGTTTTATGGGATAGTCATAGAAAGAGGATGTAGGGAGGGGGGGGGTAACTTTAAAAAAAATCTCTCAGATATATTGTTTGTGAATATCAAACATAAAGGATTTATGAGATAAAATGTCTTTCAATATCCCTGTTGCTAGTTTTATGGGATAGTCGTAGAAAGTAGAGGTAGGGGGAAAACTTTAAAAATAATCTCTCCAATATATTATTGTCTGTCAATATCCCTGTTGCTCGTTGTATGGGATATATTATATGGAGATCAGATTTAGGGGGAAACATTAAAGATTTCTCAGATGTATTATCTGCCAATATCCATGTCTGCTGTTGTGTGGGATATTTGAGGAAATTAGAAACAGGGGAACATAAAAGATCTCTAAGATATAGGGTCAAAATCCCTGACATTAGTTGCATGTGATACTCAAGGAAAGTAGAAATAGGGGGAAGCGTAAAAGATTTCTCAGATATATGGTCAATATCCCTGTCCCTAGTTTTATGGGAAATTCGCAGAAAGTAGAATTAGGGAAAAACGTAACAGATTTTTCAGAAATATACAGTTGGGGACGGGAAAGCTCAGTAGTGGTCAGAGCACTCGCTTTCCCCAAGCTATGGTTAAGTAGCATCCAGCGTAGTTACCAAGTAGATGGGTGACCGTTTGCGCACCTTGGCTTCAGTACAGTCCCCTAGTTCACACAGCTGTAAATGGGTACCTGCCCTTTTTAAGGTCAGGGAAGGTAAAAGCAGCGAGGGAGAGGAGATGGCGCCACCCTCAATATATTGGCTCCTAGAGAAGCTGAGGTCTCTGACGCCTCGCTTACCTACGACGACATAGGTTATGGGACACCTTTACCTTTTTGACTTTTATACAGTTTGTCAATATACATGGAAGGTAGAAATAGGGGGAAACACATAAAATATCTTTCAGATATATACTACCTGTCAATATCTCCGTAGCTAATTTTGGGATACTCATAGAAAGGAGAAACAGGAGGAAACCTAAAAAAGTTTTTAGAAATAATTATTCTCTATAAGTCAATATCTCTGACTCCAGTTGAATGGGATATTCACAGGAAGTCATAATAAAAATACCTTTTGTGTTGTGTGCCTCATTTTTAGGGAAGCAGGGGAAATGCCTTGTAGAAATTAATTGTAAAGTTATATAGCTGTTATACAGCTGTGTTGCAAGTTATTGCATGTGTATGCACGCGTGTCTGAGCATGCATGCACGCGAGCGTGCGCACATACACACACACATGTATCCAAGCACTCAGAGAGAGAGAGAGAGAGAGAGAGAGAGAGAGAGAGAGGTTTTAACAATTTTGCAAATTTGGCTCTCTCTGTCTCTGTCTCTGTCTTTCTGTCTTTCTCTGTCTCTCTCTGTCTGTCTCTCTCTCTGTCCTCTCTCTCCCCCCTCTCTCTCCCTCTGTCTCTCTCTGTCTCTGCTCTCTCTCTCCCTCTTTCTCTCTGTCTCTCTCTCTCTCTGTCTCTCTCTCTCTCTCCCCCCCCCCCCCCTCTCTCTCTCTGTGACACACATTCACTCTCACAGCCCTGTTCAAAAGTGTGAGGTCTCCACAGCTGATTTGCGCAGTCAGAAAATTAGTCACCCCCACCCCCCCTAAACTCTGTAGCCTTCCTTCCCTCCCCCTCTCCTCCTCCCTCCCCTTCCAGCCCTCCCTCTCCCCCCCCCATCTGAAAATGACAAATCATGTCTCATCTTCTCACCCTCGGCTGCAATCACGAATTTTAACAGATAAAATTTAATTCTCTTTACCCTGTGGCACAACTGATCAGTCATGGCCGAAGATTGAAAAAAAAGAAGAAAATGATAATAATAATAAAAAAAGAAGAGTTTAGTAAAAGAAACAAAATAACCACAAAAAAAGAAAGACAAAGGAAATGATCGAGAAAAAAAAGAAAAGAAGACAAACTATTCAAAGAATAGACGCTTAAAAAAAATCACCTTCCCCCCCCCAAAAAAAAAAAAAAAAAAAAAAGATGAAATAGTTTTATATGATTGTTTCCTTACGGAAAAGAACAATGAAAGACTATTTAAAGAGGAGAGAACAAAGACAACGCCCCCCCCCCCCCCTAACCCCACAACAACAACAACAACAACAACAGCAGCAACCCCCCCCCCGTCCCCACCACCAAACATAAAAGAAAAAGAAAGGACACAAAGGAACTTAGGCTTACAAAGCAAAGAAAAAAAAAAGACAATAGAAAACAACTAACGCCCAACGCCCAATTATACGTCCTTTTTCCTGGATGAGGTCAATAAGGTTATTATTGTCTGAACCGATGTATTGTCTAATGGTCTGCTGTCATTGTTGGTGTTGTTGTTGTTGCTGTTGTTGCTGCTGCTATTGTTGTTCTTGTTGTTGTTGTTAGATGTTCCACAGCTGAACATCCTGGGGACGTCACTCAAAACATGCTGTCTCTCTGTCTGTCTGTCTGTCTGTCTCTGTCTCTGTGTCTGTCTGTCTGTCTGTCTGTCTGTCTGTCTGTCTGTCTGTCTGTCTGTCTGTCTGTCTGTCTGTCTGTCTGTCTCTCTCTCTCTCTCTCTCTCTCTCTCTCTCTCTCTCTCTCTCTCTCTCTCTCTCTCTCTCTCTCTCTCCTCCCCCCCCCCTCTCTCTCTGTCTCTGTCTGTCTGTCTGTTTCTCTCTCTTATTTAATTAAAAAAAATTATTGCAAAGATTATGGAATAATAAGCACTCATGTGGGTTTTTATTTTTACATCCAGTCCCCGTGTGTATGCAGTTTTGTCAATTTTGTCATCCATCCCCTGTCCCACACTTCACACCTGGGAATCACTGGGAGACACTGAAATTACTCCTGGGAATCACTGGGAGACACTGAAATTACTCCTGGGAATCACTGGGAACACTGAAAGTAACTCCTGGGAATCACTGGGAGACACTGAAAGTACTCCTGGGAATCACTGGGAGACACTGAAAGTACTCCTGGGAATCACTGGGAGACACTGAAAGTACTCCTGGGAATCACTGGGAGACACTGAAAGTACTCCTGGGAATCACTGG
>CM060330.1:44742483-44754983 GCA_030674155.1 Stramonita haemastoma
AGAAGAATTGCGAAGAAGAATTGCGAAGAAGAAGAAGAAGAAGAAGAAGAAGAAGAAGAAGAAGAAGAAGAAGAAGAAGAAGAAGAAGATGATGATAAGAAGAAGAAGAAAAATTGCGAAGAAGAATTGCGACGAAGAATTGCGAAGAAGAGAAGAGAAAAAGAAGAAGAAGAATTGTGAAGAAGAAAACGAAGAAGCGAAGAAGAATGCGAATAATTGCGAGAAGAATGCGAAGAAGAAGAAGAAGAATTGCAAAGACGAAGAAGAAAGAAGGAAATGGAGAGAGGAGGAGGAGGAGATAAAAGAAGAACGAGGAGGAGGAAAGAAGAAAAGAAAAAAAGAAAACGAAGAAGAAAAAGAACAACAACAACAACAACAAAAAGCAAACAAACAAAGAAAAAAAAAAAAAAAAATGCATTTGAAGACATGCTTTCTTTCTATCCTGAAAATAACTACGCGAAGCGAAGTATCAAATTTATTTCACTCCACGCCCTAGTCATAGGAAGGCTAATCTAATCATAGGAATGTAAAGGGAGTTGCATTAGTTTCTTTTTTAAACCCTATAAAACTGATCTATTTCAGGGTATGGTGCAGCCTAGCCATGAATAGCAGTGCAGTTCTTTGGTTTCCCCTTACTTATATTACAGATGGCAAAAGTCATATAGGAATGGGAGTGATGAGCAGAACAGAAGAAAAAAAGAGGAAGAGGAGGAGGAGGAGGAGGAGGAGGGAAGAGGGTGAGGATGAAGTGGAGGAGGAAAATAAGGACAAGAATAAGAATAAAAGGGAAGAGAAAGATCAACAAGACCGAGAACTCGAAAGAAGTAGGGGAGGAAACAAAAGATGAGGAGGAAGAGAGGAGGAGGATGAAGGGCGGACGAAAGTAAAAGTAGGAGATGTATATAATATATATATTTATTTATTAACCCTTTTGTTTGTATTGTTGTAGTTGATTGTGTTAGTTTGTATTGTTATAGTAATTATATATACGTGCGTGCGCGGCGTGGTGCGTGTCGTGCGTGCGTGTGTATGTGGATGTGTATGTGTATGTGTATGTGTGTTGTGTCTCTGCTCTCGTTGTCTCTGTGTGCCTTGTCTGTGCTGTTGTGTCTGCCGTGTGTCTGTGTCTCTGTGTCTGTGTGTGTGTGCGCATGATACATCTATGCGCGTACAAAGTTAACGCGTGCTCATGAATAAATGACTGTAGATTAGCAAAGTTTAATTTCCAGTGCTATGTTTGTCAAGCACATCATATATTCGTAAATTGATTCAATGAAGTTTTATGTAAAAAAAAAAAAAGAGAGAAAATCCCTCACCCAAAATGAAAACAAAAAAAACCCAACAAAAAAGCAATTCCCAGCAAAAAAAAAAGATTGTAGCTATTTTCAGCACTACATCACCCCTCTCTAAGTATCTCTAGGTTAGGTACTTGATAGCTCGGCACAGGTATTTTTAATCGTTAAAAGAAAGCAAAAATCCTATATATATATATATAGAACGATGTCCATTTTGGAAGCATCATTCCATCTATTTCAGGGACTAACTTTGTCAAAATAGAAATGCTGTTTTTACTTTTAGTTTGTGATGTACTACATTTCGTGTGCATGTGTATGTGTATGTGTTGTGTGTTGTGTGTGTGTGTGTGTGTGTGTGTGTGTGTGTGTGTGTAGTGCGGCGGTGCGTGCGTGCGTGCGTGCGTGTTGTGTGTGTGTTGTGTGTGTGTGTGAGAGTGTGAGTGGAGAGAGAAGAGAGAGAGAGAGAAGAGAGAGAGAGAGAGAGAGACAGACAGACAGACAGACAGACAGACAACAGACAGACAGACAGACAGACAGAACAGACAGACAGACAGACATCAACATAAAACAAAATAATACATTCAAAACGCCCCGATTTCTTCTTTTTCTACAAAGCTAAACAATCCGAGATTGTGACCGTAGCTGAATAGGAAATACTACTGCTTGCATCACATCGTGGCTGAAGAAGGCTGGAACCGAATAGAACAAAAACCCATACACAGAAGATGCTGAGAGGAGGAGGAGGGGAGGGAGAGAGAGAGAGAGAGAGAGAGAGAGGAACAGAGGGAGGAGGTGAGAGGGGGATGCGAAGAAAGGGGGGGGAGGAGGCAAGAGAGGGAAGAGGGATGGGGGGGGGGGGGGGGTGGGGGGGGGGGGGAGAGGAACAGAGACGAAAGAGAGAGATCAGTGACTGAAGTAGGGCGGTGAGAGGAGAAGAGAGAGAGAGAGAGAGAGAGAGAATGAACCAGGAGGTAGGGGTGGAGGGGGAATGGCTGGAACGAGAGGGGGGGGGGGTGAGGCAAGAGGCAAGGCGGAAGATGGGATGGGGGGGGGGGGTAGGTTGGGGGTTGGGGGGTGGGGGTAGGGGGGGGGAGGCGACACAGACGACGCAGATGAGTCATGCACTCAGTTGCTGAAATTAGGGCGGTGTAAGGGAGAAGTTCTTTTTTTTTCTTCCCCTCTTAAAAACGGAGTGAGTGGACACTTCGTCAAATACACACGCGCATACACAAATACACACGCGCGCACGCACGCGTGATACACACACCGCGCACCGCGCGTGCATACACACACCGACGCGCGCGCGAGCACACACACGCAGCCGACACACATACACACCAGCGCGAGCGCGCGCACGCACTCCCCTCTTTTCTGTCTCTCTCTCTCACAAAGCACGCACGCACACATAACACACTACACACACACACACTCACACACGGGCTCTCTCTCTCGCTCTCTCCCTCTTTCTCTATCTCTCTCACAAGCACGCGCGCACGCGCACACACACACACACACAACCACACACACAACCACAACACACACCACACACCACACACACACACACACGACACACACACACACAGCACACCACTCTCTTTTTCCTCTTACTCTCTGTCTGTCTGTCTGTCTGTCTGTGTCTGTTCTGTTTTGTCTAGTCTGTCTCTTGTCTGTCTGTCTGTCTGTCTCTCAAACCCCACCTCTCCTCCCCCCCCCCCTCTCTCCCTCTCTCTTCCCCATCTCCCTCTCTACTCTCTCTCTTGAAAAAGGCACAGTATAAACTGTAAACTGATGACGAATCACGGGTTGAAGATGACCCTGGACCTTCTCCCGCTGTAATGTATCTCCTCTTTTGCTTCTTATTTACCTAGTGTCACCCCCACCCCCCCCCCCCCCCCGCACTCCTTCGCTCCCCCCCTCCTGCCCTCTTCACACAACGTAACAGTCCTTTCTCTCTGTTTCTGTCTCTCATTCTTTTGTTTTTTCTTTCTACTACCACCACCACCATCACATACTTTTTGGGGGGTTCTACATCATCATCATCATCATCATCATCATCATCATCATCATCATCATCATCATCATCATATTCTCGTTCTTTTCTTGTTGTTGTAGTTGTGGTATTGTTGTTGTCCCTGTTGTTGTTGTTCTTTTCTTCTTCTTTACCACCACACCACCCACCACCACCACCACCACCACCACCACCACACCACCACCACACCACCACCACCACCATCATCACACACCACCACCACCACCACCACCATCACCACCACCACCACCACCACCACCACTATCATCATCATCATCATCATCATCATCATCATCATCATCATCATCATCACTGGAAGATAACAAAACAAAACGATGCTGGGTTTCCATCCCAAAAAGACGGACACTGTACAGCTGTGCACTACAAGTCTAGCTAGATATGGAAGTCCAAATTTCTTCCACTATGCAGAAGAATAACACAGGATCGAGAAGGTGGGAGAAGGAGGAGGAGGAGGAGGGGAAGGGAGGCGGCAGTGTGTGTGTGTGTGTGTGTGTGTGTGTGTGTGTGTGTGTGTGTGTGTGTGTGTGTGTGTGTGTGTGTGTATGTGTGGTGTTGGTGCGTGCGTGCGTGCGTGCGTGTGTGTGTGTGTTGTTGCGTGCGTGCGCGCGCGCGTGTGTGAGTGAGTGAGTGAGTGCACGCGTGCGCGGTGGCGTGTGTGTGCGTGCGTGCGTGCGTGCGTGAGTGTGTGTGCTGTGCGCGCGTCGTGTGTGTGTGTGCGTGCGTGGTTGTGGGTGTGTGTGTGTGTGTGTGTGTGGATGGGGGCGGTGGGTGAGTGGTGGTGTGATACGTTGGTTCGTATTTCTGTATTACAGGGCACGTGGTCAGGTGTGCCGCGCAGAGCGCGCGTGTGTGTGTGTGCGCGCGTGCGTGCGCGTGAGGTGTGCGTGCGTGCGTGTATGGTGTGTGCGCGTGCGTGTGTGTGTGGGTGTGTGGGGATGGGGGAGGTGGGTGGTGTATATACGTTGGTTCAATATTTCCTGATATTACAGGGCCACGTGTCAGCGATGTGCCGCCAGACGGGCGGGCTCATCATTGGGATGGGGGAGGGGGGGGGAGGGGGCGGGTATAGCAGGCGCTGACCTTCCGCTTTTATGCGCTGACCTCTCGTGCTTTATCGTCGCGGTGTATCGAGAACAAGATGGCGGCTAACTGCTGGCTGCTGGTGGTGTTGGGTTTGGGTTATGTTTCCTTGATGAGGATTTTGTGTCTCTGTCCTAACTCCCGTACCCTTTCACCCTCTTCCCCTGTATCCTTTTTACGTAGTAGGCTAGTGAGGAAAAAATTGTAGGTCTAGATTTAAAGTTGTTCGATAGTTTCTTTTTTGATTTAACAAGAAAAAAAAAGCAATAATCCCAACTTGATTTAGAGTTGAAAGGTGTAATGTGTCCTAGGCGTTTAGCAACAACAGCAGCAGCAACAACAACAACGGCAGCAGCAGCAGCAACAACAACAACAATGGTACAGCAGCAGCAAGCAGCAGCAGCAACAACAAACAACAACAACAATAACTACAATGATGATGATGATGATGATGATGATGATGAATGATGATGATGCAAGAGTCCTCAAAAGTGTTCCCAAAACCTCAGGAATCATGGGGCAGATTTACCAGCCACAATTAACAAATAATTAATCCGGGATATTATGTAGGCAGAGCCAATAGTCTGCTAAAAGCAATGCCATTTCTCAGCAATAGTGCCCATATCACTTGATACATGTACATCACCAGGTAAAAAATGTCATGGAAAAAACAACCAACACAAAAACCGTCTCTGTACATGAACTCGGCAATCTTCATATTACAACGTGACTTTCTGTTGTTTATGATTAGTGTGTAGGTTTCTATGGACAGTGACGGACTTCTGGTCAAGGTGATTACATAGATCTACCTCGGTTTTCAAAAGTCTGTCTTGGTGGGAGAATTTTTTTTGTTCCTGTGGGGGACAAACAAACAAATCAACCAACCATCAACAGTGAGGCAGACAGATAAGGGATGTTTCCATCTAAAACTCGCACACACGTGCACGTGCACGTGCAGTGCAGGGGCATGGGCACGGGTAGGATGAGGCATAGGGCACAGGGTACATGCCCGCCAGACAGGGCGTTGAGTTCCTTTGTCGGTGTGGGTGTGATCCTCCACATTAATTTTGACCTTTCAGCGTATGACCCCAACACTCGGGTTTTATCGTTATGTAACGAGAACAATATGGCGGCTTGTGGTGGGATCTGGAATGGGGTCTGTTCCCTTGATGAGCTATTGTTTGTTGCCCTCCCTTCTCTCTCTCTGAGTGAAAGTGAAGCTAATTCTTTGTGATTCTGTGGAGCTTTCCTTTGAAAAGCCCCTCATTTTCTTTTCTGTCTGTGTCTGTCTGAATGTCAGTGTGTGTGTGTGTGCATGCATCTCTCTCTCTCTCTCTCTCTCTCTCTCTCTCTCTCTCTCTCTCTTCTCTCTCTCTCTTCTCTCTCTCTCTCTCTCTCTCTCCTATTCTCCCCCTCCTTGACATGCTGAAAGGAAGACTGACTCATTTTTCAAGAAAAATCAAAATCTTTTTTGCCACAAGGGCCATACGAGAATAGTCCACCAATCTTTCAGCATATTTTTGTTCAGTTTAAGGCATAAAAAACCTCTGATGGTAATTCAAAAAGGTTTTACTCCTCTGCATCTGTCACTGTCTCTATCATCATGGACAATGGTCAGAGCTCCACTCCTTGTGATGAAGGATGACCAGGCCACACACACAGTCTGTGTCTGCTCCTGTGTAAGATGGAGGATGTCTTGCAGCCTCCCTCCCTCAGTATGCTGCTGCTGCTGCCAGCATCGTGATGTTGTCCATGAAGGAGGTTGCTGGTCTTTCTTCCTTGCTTTGCTTTCTCTTTACCGCCACTCTGTCTTGCAGGACTGATCTTTTTATATTAACATTTTTTTTCATTAATACGATTACACAGCTGTCAGTTTTCCCACACTTTCAGCTACTTTTAGCTGAGCCTATCCATTCCATCCCAGCCGGTGCTAATTATAGCAGAAAATGACCACTCTTGGACTTGGTGAAAGGAAGTGGAGGGCTAATTTTAGCACTGGGCCCTGGACCCTTGACTGAGTTATGCTGGATTTGTGTGCTGTGATGTATACTATCATACTTCTCCACGGAGGATGAGAATAAACAGAAAGGAAGGATATTTCCACTTATCAATATTTATTAAATTCTTTTATTGCGAAGATAATGGAGTACTGACTCATGCGTCTTTTCACACCTAGTCCTCCATGTACATGCTGTTTCCTAAATTTCTTGTCCTCCATTCCTTCCAGCACAAATGGCCTACTTTTCTGAAAGGCAGACCAGGTCTTAATGTGTGCACAACGTGTTCTGTGTGCGTTTATAGTCTCATCCAAAAGGACTTTTGGGGGGGGGGGGTGTGGAAACAGTACTGATGATAACTCCAGGACACCCCCCAAAAACAACAACAAAAAAAAACAACCCCCCCCCCCCCCCCCCGCCTGCCCCGAAACAAAAAAACAACAAATCACCCTTGAACAGGCATCCCAGTGGTGACAGAACCTGGGCTGGAACCTGACTTGTCATTCTTATCGTGAGCACAACGTTGCCACGCTCTAACCACCACACTACCCTGTCCCATCCATGTGACCCGACACCCATGCATGTGGTCAGCAAACTCCTCCAAAGGGACATTGCTTTAGTGGTGCAAGTGTGGCACCCTTTGACCTTCCGTGTACAGCAGTGAGGTAGAGAGACTTGTGGCGGGTTGGGGTTGTCGTTCGTTGCTTGCATAATGAGAACAAGATGGCGACTGGGCGGGTCTGGATAGAGAGCAGACGCCCTTGATGGGCTCTTGTGTGGTGAAGAGAAACTGGTGTGGTTTGGGGAAGATATGTGTGTGTGTGTGTGTGTGTGTGTGTGTGTGTGTGTGTGTGTGTGTGTGTGTGTGTGTGTGGTTTGTGTGTGTGTTGTGTTGTGTGTGGTGTGTTTGGTGTGTGTGGTGTGTGTGTGTGTGTGTTGTGTGTGTGGGTTGGGTGTGTGGTTGTGTTGTGTGGTGTTTGTGTGTTGTGTGTTGTGTTTGTTGTTGTGTGTGTGTGTTGTTGTTGTTGTGGTGGTTGGTGGGTTGTGTGGTGGGGTGGTGGTGGTGGGTGTGTGTGTGTGTGTGTGTGTGTGTGTGTGGTGTGTGTGTGTGTGTGTGTGTTGTGTGTGTGTGGTGTAGTGTTTTGTGTGTGTGTGTTGTTTGTGTGTGTGTGTGTGTGTGTGGGCGGGCGCGTGGTGTGTGTATGTGTGTGTGTGTGTCGCGCGCGTGTGTGTGGTGTTTGTGTGTGTGTGTGTGTGTGTGTGTGTGTGTGTGTGTGTGTGTGTGTTCACAGGGAAAGAACTCCCTAAAGTGTTGCAGACCTTTCTCTTTCGGTGTTTTTTGTTTGTTTTGTTTTGTTGTGGTCCTAATGTTGTTGTTGCTGTTGTAACCCTTTTTCTGGAGGGGGAGAAGGAGGGGAGGGGCACACACACGCACACCCACCCACCCACCCACCCACACGCACACACACCACCACACCACCCCCCCCCCCAACACACACACACGCATACTCACACACACACACCACCATTCCAGCAGCAGACTATTTCTTCCCCCCAAAGACGTACAGACTACAGTTCCAAGTCACCAGAGATAGACTTCCTGCCCTTTTCCCAACACAAAGAGTAATGGGCCTTGTTTTGACACCGCGACAGCGCCATCTATAGAGAGACCCTTAGTACGCATGTCTGCTCGCGCGTGCGGCACGTGTAGTGATTTTGCCGTGTGCTTCTGGAAGGTCAGGAAAAGGTGAGAGAGAGAGAGAGAGAGAGAGAGAGAGAGAGAGAGAGGAGAGTATCTTGTTCCCTAGCTGCCAGGTGCAAGTCTGGCACTCCAGGAAAAGAGAGGGGAGGGGGAAGGGTGGAGGCTGGTGGTGTCGTTATAGGGATGTTGTCGCAATCTGGTCAGGCTCGAGAGCATTAAGACTTACTCCTCCCCCCTCCCCACCCATCCCCTCGCCCATCCTTTCCCCAAGTCTGGAAACTGTGTTTTGGTAAATGTTGTGTACTGTATTTGATATAGGATGTGTTTGTGTTCAGCTTAGAACGCGTCAATCACGACCTAAATATGAACAGACCTTGATATTACGTCTTAGCTGACATGATATTACGTAAAAGCAGATATATATTGAATGGGGTCAAACAGTCGATTTACCTGGTCTGGTAAAGTTTGGAAGTACTCTTTTTATGTTCACAGTGTCGGCTATGATATTGCTTTTTTTTTTTTTGGGGGGGGGGGGGGAGGTGGTAGCCTAATTGTTTGAGCGTTGCGCTCGGGATCTGACAACTTGGACTTGAGCGCCAAAAATCCTTCGTATGAGACTGTAAACCGAGGTCCCCTGTGTAAACACACGCAGAACATCTTGTGCACACGTGAACACCCAATCTGCCTTTCGAAGAGTAGGCCAGGCCATTGTGGGCTAGTAGAAACAAATGACAAGATTTTTAATAGTGCATTTGCACTGGTGTCGTGTTTTAGCCTTCCTCCCTGAAGTCAGAATGTGGCTACCTTAATGGTGGACTAAAACTGCCACTTACGCAAAAACTGACCATGGGTAAACCTCAGACCTCTTGCCAGGGATCGAAAAAAATATTGATATTTGTTCATTGGCACTATTTTTGGGCGAGTTTTTTTTATTTTATTAAAATCTGTGTTTATAATGCAAAGACCATGCACTAAGCAGCTTAAAAAAATCTAGTTTCTTACAGACCAGATTCGCGAAGTTGAAGTTTTTGTACCAGTTATGGACAGGAGAACCACTTAGCGACACCACAAAAAGGTAAAAAGCTATCCGGTTCCCTAACGGGCAGATAAGCGGGGTGTGAATAATAGACGGTAAGGTCTGGTTAGCTGGGAGGCGCGTGTCGCCTGCACATCGTCTGCATTCTAACGCAAGCTGGTCTGGGTTACGTTAGCCTGGTTTTCTGTTTCTGGAGCTTTTCGTTTGTTTGGTTTATTTTTTGTTTGTTTCCACTAACTATCTTTTTGTGTGTGCCTTCTCGACTCTAAACATATTTCTTACAAAGACAAACAAACAAACCCACCCCATAAAAACCAGCCAAAACAAATCAACAAAATAAAAACCCTGGGGAAGTCGATGTCAGCGTGACACGTTGAGAGCTGTGTCAGTATGTCAGTTAAAAACTGTGCTGTTCCTTTGTCTCTTGCTATGACTATCATTTGTTGTTATTGTTGTTACGTGTTCGCCTGCTTAATACCATATTATGGGATTGTGTGTGTGTGTGTGTGGGGGGGGGGGGGGGGTATCATCATCCACAGTATGCACTCTGACTCTCATCTCGCCTGGGAATCACCGTGAGACCATAAAGTACACGCTGGATGGAAAGTCTGTGTGTATGCTTTTTTTTCAAGTACCTCGCCCAATCACCCGTACTCCGACTTTATAGGAACACCATGGTTTAATTAACAGATAGAGCACTGACCCTATTACATCACTGGTTTGAATACTGATGATGCTTGTTTTGAAGTTACATTTGTTTGTTTTTTGAATACAAATTTGATGTTTGAGACAGATGGTAGTTTGACACTTCAGATGAGACATTGCTTCTCCATTTAATTCACCTGAACATGTTTTTTTTTCGCTCCTCGGCTAGAAATTCGAAATTTATAAATACTGAAATTTTGCGTAAGAAACGTTTTGTTTTGTTGCTTTTAAAAGTTTTTTTTTAAAAACCTAAACCATTAAATTAGCCACGTTCTAACTTAGGGTGATGTCTAAACACGATACTAGCGTGTGTGTGTTTTTAAAATGTTGTCATCTATTCCTACCTGCACAAATGGCCTCCTCTTCCCAATAAAGGCATTACAAGTTTTAACGTGTGCGTAAGATGTTATTCGTGTGTTCGCACAAGGGACCTCGGTTTACAGTCTCATCCGAAGACTATATCAATTTCTGTTAGAAACCTCACAGACAGAAACTCATAAAATAACCAATAAATTATATAGATCTATTGGTTAAAGAGTCAACTAGACATGATTTCAGAAAACTTTTCACCTTTCCTTTCAAATTGCACTTTTGGATCTCTCTCCCTCTCATCACCTTTTAAAGTCTACAAGCAGATTTTTTTTTCAAAGATACGACATTAGACAGCTTCTACAATAAACGAGGAGAGAAATCTAGCTTCACGTAAGGTTATGGCGTACTGAACTCTTAGAAGAGGCACCTACCCCCCCCCTCCCTCCCGTCTCTGCCCCCCCCTCCCCCCCCCCCCCCCCCCCCCCCCCCCCCATTTGCAGGAAGCGAAAGAGAGGCTGGAGTCTGTCGTCGGTCTTTGCTTGTCAAAGGGAGACAAAGGTTACGCAATTTTCCCACGGTTCTCTTTCCTGTTAACGCTTGCTGCTACTCCATTTATTCGCACCTTCACCTTATAGTTACAGCTCCTCCCTTCCTCCCTCCCCCCTCTCCGTCCTAACACGTGCACACGCATGCGCACGCGCACAAATATGCATGCATACACACCACAGACACAGACAGAAAACACTCCTTCCTCCACCCTCTTTGTAAAAAAAAGCACATGAGTGCTTATTCCATTAACCTCGATATAAAAGAATAGAATAAATAAAGAATGAAGAATAAAGACCCCCCTACATATACACCATACAGCATACCTGCCCACCATGAAGACACAGATGACAGGCAGACAACAACACACACACACACACACACACCCCACACACCCCCTACCTCCCCCCCCCAGTATACACATTCACCCTACCCCACCCCAATCCACCCACCGCCCACCCCCATCCCTTACACACACTTACACAGACACACAGACACAGACACAGACACAGACACACACACACACACACACACACACACACAACACACACACACCACTCAATCACCCCCCCCCCCCCCACACACACACACACACACACTCACTCACTCACTTTCTTCTCTTCATCCCTCTCACCTTTCCCCACCTATACAAGCTATTCCCGTGTTTGCCTGTCTGTCTGTCTGCCAGCTGTGCCGTGTTGTTTTCTTTCTCCTGGAACTCTGTGTGGTGGCATCTTTACTTCTACTTCTGCTGCACCAGGGGCAGATAATCGCCCTCCCTGTGCATGTCTGTCATTTACCTCCTCTTGCCTTACTCACTTACCTTGCTTGCCTTACCTTATCTACCTGAACTTACCTGAACTTACCATACCTGTATGTCTATCTGTCTGTCTGTCTGGCTAGATCTCACGTTTCATCTTCTGGTAATATATCTACTCTGTACGTTCCTGTCTGTTTATTGTGTGTGTGGGTGTGGGGTGGGGGGTAGGGGTGGGGTGGTGATGGTGGTGATGGGGTAGGGTTGGGGTTGGGGGGGTGGGGGAGGGGGTAGTGTGGTGGTGTGCGTGTTGTGTATGTATGTATGTATGTATGTATGTATGTATGTATGTATGTATGTATGATGTATGTATGTATGTATGTATGTATGTATGTATGTTGTGTATGTGTGTGTGTATATGTGTGTGCGTGCGTGCGTGGGTGTGTTGTATGTGTATTGTGTATCTCTCTCTCTACTCTTTATCTCTTCTCTTCATCTATCTTTCTCTTCTCTCTCTCTATCTCTCTCTTCTCTTCTCTCTCTCTCTCTCTTGTGCGCGCGCGCGCGCGTTGGTGTGTTTTTGCCCCCTAAAGTTGTTGAGATGAAACCGAGATCCAGTGTATGAACACACACAGAACATCTTGCACACACGTTAAAACCCGTTCCACCTTTCGGATGAGTAGGCAGATAAACCACACAGTTAGGAACAGGTGACACAATTTCAAATCCCACGCACACTGGTGTCGTTTTTATACCATCCCAGAAGTCGGAATGTGGCTACCTTAATGATGGGGAAAAAAAACGGTCGCATACGCAAAATATGAGCACTGGTGAATCTCAGATCTCAGCCGAGGAACGAAAACTTTTGTTTTCTTGGCAAGACAGGGTCACATGCACAGACAGACTGGTGACTCATACCGTCTCTTCTTACATTCGCATTCACTGATGCGTAATGTGGTGGCTAGATACACATGTACACTGGTATCGTCTTCAGATATCATTCTCGAAGTCGTAATGCAG
>CM060330.1:44757483-44767483 GCA_030674155.1 Stramonita haemastoma
GACAGAGAGACAGAGAGAGAGAGAGAACAAACAAGCAAATGACCCAAACTGTTATACAAACCAAAAGACCCGAAGATGTCATCTGATTCAATTCTTTAACTATCGATTTTCTTGTTTGTTGTTGTTGGTGTTGGTGTTTGTGTTTGTGTTGGTGGTGTTAGTGGTGGTGTTGGTGGTGGTGTTGGTGGTGGTGTTGGTGGTGGTGTTGGTGGTGGTGGTAGTGGTGGTGGTATTGTTGTTGGTTTCTTTAAAGTGCATTTAGTCTTAGTGGTACTAGACTTACGCAATTTAAAAAAAACAAACAAACCCAAACCAAACAAAGGAAATAATCAAACAATTAAATGCAAAAGATATCTGTAATAGAACATTGATAGTAGACCTAGATGGAACCTTAGCAATATCAATGATTTCTTGTTTGCCGGTGAATATAATCATAGATTCCCTTTTCAGAGTATAATGCAGATTCTGTAAACTATGATTGAATAAAAACTTTATTTTCATGAAATTGATCCACTATTAGTAAGTCACATGCATAAACGTTGCCTACAAGAACATTTTGAAATGAGGTCTTATGCAAGACACATTTTCAATATGACATTTAAATAACCATTTAAACTCTTGGAAAGGAGGAAGGTGGCAGGATGGTTTAGATGTTCACCTGTTTACAAAGTAAACTGTGAGGTACTGGGCTCGATTCCCAGCCTTTCCCTTTCTTCCCAGCTTGACGGGAAAATCGAACTGAATGTCAAGTCTTTCGGAGGAGACTCTAAACCAGTAGGACTCTTGTGATTACGGACCTATGCACGTCAAAAGAAGCCATGACAGTTGAAAACTCGGAAAGAGCAGGGAGGTACCTGCCTGCTGTCCTGACAAAATTGGTAGGTCCAATTCTCACCTGTATCCCCAAAGTCTGAATGTGGCTAACTTAATGGTTTGAGATAAAAACGGTTGCATACACAAAGATTTCACCATTGGTGAACCTCAGAGCTCTAGCTGAGGAACAAATAAAAAACCCGTCTTAGACAACCAAGTACTCCCAAATTGGTATGCCCTTATTTCTTACCCATTATCTGGTGAACATATTTTTGATGACCCTATCTTGAAGGAGCTATCCTCTAATTATGTGTCTCCCTGATAAAGCTTTTCATAGACACTAACCCTGACACTCTTTCCATTGGTGACTCTTCTCTTCACTCTTTGTGGAGTGGTTGGGGCACTGCATGGAATTATGCAGGTGGTAGAGCTTCGAGCAGGTTGAAGGTGACAGAGCCCATCCCTCTCCAGGTGGTAGAATTGCATGCTGAATATCTTCATGTCATTCATGCTACCACCCACAGGTAATGTGCTGTAAATGCCATAACTGGTTGTGCTTTAAAAAATGCCACGACTGATGTGTTGCAAAAGTGCTATAATTGATGAGTTGCAAATATGCCACACTGATGTGCCATAAAAAGTGTCATAACTGGTGTGCTGTAAAAATGCTATACCTGATGTAAAAATGCCATGATTGATGTAAAAATACCGTAATTGATGTAAAAATGCCATCATTAATGTAGAAATGTCATAAGTAATGTGTTTCAAAAATACCACAACTGATCTTTGTCCTCTAGCTGTCTGTTAAACAACCCTCTCCCCCTCCTCCTCCTTCTTTCCTTGAGAGTCAGTCTGACAGCTTACAGCTGGGGAACAAACAGCTTTCTTCTTTCATCTTATCCTGATCCTCCAGCAAAAGGTGAGTAACCACGTGTTGCACATGCGTGTAGACATGCACACAAGCAGTCCCTGAAGATGGCGCTGGAATGATGTCAACAAAAAGGCCCATTACTCTCTTGTGTTGGGAAAGGGCAACTAACTACCAGGTATGTCTTCTGTGTTGTGGTCTGGTGTTAAGAAGGTTTGGAACTTGTCTTGTGGGAAAGTGTGTAGTTTTTGTGTGCTTATTTTTCCCCCTTGCCCCTTACCCTCTCCCAACTCTGTGTGTGTGTGTGTGTGTGTGTGTGTGTGTGTGTGTGTGTGTGTGTGTGTGTGTGTGTGTGTGTGTGAGCATGTGCTGCGTGCATGCAATGCATGGTGCAAGCGGAAAGAATCTGCACTTGCACCCTTCCATAATTCATGACCCATCTCAAACATATAATTCTGTCCCCACATCAAAAGTGCCACATTGATGGATGTGAAATTGCATAGTTGATATACTGCAAAAACATACCAATGCGCAAAAACTGCCATAAGTGCTGTGTTCAGAAGTAAACAGAATATAAAATGCCATCCAACATGAAGAGCTCTGACTCAGTGAAAAACGAAAGCGAAAGTGTAGACATTCACACAACTGGACTGCAAGACTGTCTTAAGGAACAGTAAGGAGGAACCAAGACAGACGAGAAACAATGGAAACAACACAGAGTAGAGCCTTGTGGAACATCTGCTGTGGAGCAAGACAGGAGTGAATGAAGCTGGCAAACTCTCAGGTTCTACATCCATGGACTGTGACACATGAAAGTGAGGTTCAATATTTACTATGAACAATGTCTTAACAAGCATGGCGATGCAACAAAATGCTAAATTGATGTGCGGTAAATTGTGTAAAATGATGCAGCATGTCATCAATTTTGTGCTGTAAAATTCCACAATTGATGTGCCACAAAAATGCATAACTGAAGTCGTGGTAAAAACGCCTCAATTGACTGCTTCAAAAATTGCCACAATTGATGACTGTAGCACATACTACAAGATCACAGATAAAACCAATATCATTCATTGCCTAAAAAGGGACAATCTTTGACCTCTAGCTGCTGTTGAATACTCCACTCCTCCCCTCCCCCTTCCTTCCTTTGAGAGTCAGTCTGACACCTTAAAACTGGTGGAACAAGACAGCTTTCTCCTTTCATCTTATCCTGACCTTCCAGCATAAGGAGGCAAAGCACGTGCTGCACATGCGTGCAGACATGCGCAGGAACAGTCCCTTAAGATGGTGCTGGAGAGATGTCAAAAAAGGCCCATTACTCTCTTGTGTTGGCAAGGATGGCCAGATTGGTCTTCTGTCATGTTGTTGTTGCAAGTGTTAAAGGGTTTGTGGGATCTGTTTTATTTTGTTTTGTGGGAAAACAAGGGGTTTTGGTGTGTTTATTTTGCCCTCCTCCTATACTAACATGTTGGTGTCCTGTCAACGACAGAACAAAAATCCACTATTAAACATGTTTCAAAAATGTTATCATTATATGTGTTCAATAAATGACCATAAGCCAATCAATGCTTAGTGGACATGAAAAATAAAAAACCCCTCAACTAAAATGAATATCACTCTTTGCACAAAAGGGCGCAATCTTCGATCTCCATAGTATTGCTGTCTGTTAAACAAACCCCTCCCAATCTCCCACCCCCTTCTCCTTCTATGAGAGTCAGTCTGACACCTTACAGCTGGTGAACAAGACAGCTTTTCTTTTCATCTTATCCTGACCTTCCAGCAGAAGACGGGTAATCACGTGCTGCACATGCGTGCAGACATGCGCACCAGAGATCCCTGAAGATGGTGTTGGAGTGATGTCAGAGCAAGGCCCATTACTTACTCTCTTGTGTTGCAAAGGGCCACTACCGGCATGTTTTTCAGTGAGAGTGTTTTTTTTCTGGTTTAGAGTGTTTTTTTCCTGGTGTTAAAGAGGGTTTGGATTTGTTTTGTGGGAAAAAATGTGGGGTTTGGGTGTGTTTACTTTTGGCCCTCTCCCCCCACAACTCTCTCTCTTTCTCTACCCCCCCTCTCTCTCTCTTTTGGATGTGTGTGTGTGTGTGTGGGGGGTGTGTGGGGATGCCTGCCCATGCAAAGTGCATGCCTGCGCACACATCCGTGTGTGTGTGTGGTGTGTGTGTGTGTGTGTGTGTGTGTGTGTGTGTGTGTGTGTGTGTGTGTGTGTGTGTGTGTGTGTGTGTGTGTGTTCTCATCATGTGTACATGCCCTTTATTTGCACTAAATGCATGCTACACAAAGTACCTCTGTTTACTCCCTGAATCAAAAGATTAGCATCTAGATTAACACTAAGAGTTGTCATGAGAAGAAGAAAATCCCTCTCCAAACAAGCTCAAAGCGTGGATCTTGTATTAGGGGATAGGTGTGCTCTTGAAGAAAATCTTTTTACCGGTGGTAAAGAGTGAGTGAGTGAGTGAGGATGAGGAGAGTGAGAGAGAGAGAGGAGAGAGAGGAGGAGGAGAGAGAGAGAGAGAGAGAGAGAGAGAGAGAAGACAGAGAAGACAGACGAGACGACAGAGAGAGACAGAGACAGACAGACAGACAGACAGACAGACAGACAGAGACAGATTTAGATACAGAAACAGACAGGCAGAGACAGAAACAGAGAGGCAGACAGAGGCAGAGAGACAGAGAGAAAAAACGAACAATGAAAAAGTTTATTGTCATAAAGCTTTACTGTCCATTTGCACGCACTACAAAGAATAAATCAAAACATTCAGTGAAGTGTTTGGCATGGATACCATAACAAACAGTCTATTTTTTGTCAGTTATTCCAGGAATGTCACTGATTTAGCAAATTATAGTGGCATAGGTACATGTGTTTTGTTATTCAAAGTAGAAGTGAATCAAGCTATGCAGAACTTTCGGTTTCTGTAAAGCCCGTCTGGCTGTCAGTATGTCGGTTCTTCACTGCAGATTCCTCTTGCTGGACATGGTCAGTTTAACACCTTGTTCTTCTGTAGCATGTGGTCTGCTTTTTGTTCATCATACCAGAAAATATACGGGTATTTTCTATACCTCGACTCAATATGCATGGTGAAGGTGTCCCATAACCTATGTGATCGTAGGGGAGCGAGCGTCAGATATATCAGCTTCTCTAGGGGCCAGCATGTTGAAGGGGTGCCCATCTCCTTCCCTCGCTGCTTTACCTTCTGACCCTAAAGAGGAAAGGTACTCATTTACAGCTGGGGGAAGTGTACTGTAACCAAGGCGTGCAAACGGTCACACATCCCGCATGGACATTCAATATAAAAATTAATGACCAGATTACATAACAGCATATCACGACTGTCACAAGTGTCCTACCACGGTTTTTCGAATTATTTGTTAACGTCTTTACGTTTCAGGCATATGTGCACTAATGTATCAATCAAAGTTGAAATCGAGTCATTCACACATTTGCATCAAAGACACTGATTGTCTTGTCCATTGTAGGTTCAGAGGTTTGTTTAACTGAAATACACACATGAACTTGATGCCCAGTCAGCAAAGCAAGAAATGTTCACCATCGTGCTCCTTGCACATGTTGACAAGTCTTGGTTCCCTGCCACACAAACCATTTGATATCAGTGTGTGTAATTTATCGAAGCTGTGTGGAAAGCAAGCTTCTTCAAGCAGAGTGGATACACAGCACACAAATCTAAAATCACTCAGTCAAGAGTGCTAAATTTAGTGCATCCCTTTCCTTTTACCTAGCCCAAGTGTGGTCAGTTCCTGCTATTATTGCACCAGCTGGGCTAGGATGGGATGGATAGCAGCAGAGAGCAACTGAAATTTGGGGGAAAACACTGGCTGAAACTTCACTGAATCAACAAATCGTTGGTTGGTATCAGGGGATACCGGTTTATCCAGCTGTAAATGGGTACCTGCTCTCTATAGGGTCAGAAAGGTAAAGCAGCTAGGTAAGGAACAGGTGCTGCCCTAGTATGCTGGCCCCTGGAGAAGCTGAGGTCTCTGAGATCTCGCTTCCTAACGACGGGATAGCCTAGTGGTCAGAACATTGCATTCGCAATCTGATGACCCGGGTTCAGGATCCCGTTCAAGGGGATTTTCCCCGCAAAAATCTTCAGATGAGACTATAAACCGAGGTCCCGTGCCAGATGCAACAGAAATCTTGCACACAACGTAAAACCTGTTTCCGCTGTTTAAAAGAGCAGGCCATTGTGTGACTGTAGGAACAATAAAATTTACAAAACTGTATACACACGGGACTGGATTTTTAAAAAAAACGACATGAGTGCTTATTCCATTATCTTCATATAAAAGATTAAATATCAGCCCCCAAATCAAACAACCCCCCCAAAAACAAACAACAAATAAAGAAAAGAAAAAAAAGATAGAAAAAGAACAGAAAAACAGAAGGAGGAGGAGCACAACATAGCGATACAATGAACTGTGGACAGAGTAAACCCAGTCTCCGGTACGGAGCCCCTACAAAACACGAGGCTCATTTCATAAACAAATGTTTCCTCCCTGACATGGGTAAAACAGTTAGCCACCGGAAAGCGCGTGTCAACCAAAGAGGAAAAACCTCCGCCAGTATTTACATTGACATCTCTCTCTTCAGCACAGTAGGTGGCCCACTGTTAGACATAGGATACATACATGTGGTGTCCTTAACTGGTTGTTGTCCCTAACTGGATAAAGATGTTTCAACCTGGCCAAAAAACTGCTCATTACATTCCATTTACTATTCATCAACACACTTGGAAACCCGACCCAAAATAATGTCAATTAAAAGATATAACACAAATAAAAGTAGTGGAGACATGAATGAACATAAGAGGAGTACCCCTAACATTCCCAGAAAAAAATCAGTTATTTTCACTTGATTCGCATGTTCACAAAGACTATCAGGGAATTGTCAGAATAATAATAATAATAATAATAATAATAATAATAATAATAATAATATAATAATAATAATAATAATAATAATAATAATGATAATAAATAATAATAATAAAAAAAAAATAAACAACAAACAACAATTAGAATATGATAAAATATGTCAAACAAACAACAACAACACATGGAAATACTTATATAGCGCCTATATCTTGCAACAAACCAAATCAAAGTGCAGGTGTGGAACTGTTATGTCTTGTGATTTAAAGTCTGTGGATTGGTGGCCCACATGGTGAAGGTAAGGAGAGTAAGTTTCCAGAGAAGTTTCCAGAGTCCAGAGAAGTTTCGGAGTTCCGAGATTCCAGAGGTCAAGGAAGAAGGAAGTTAAGAAGTTTCCAAGAAGCAGAGAAGTTTCCAGAGCCCAGGAGAAGTTATCATCTCCTTTGAGTCCATCCTCTTTCTTTTCTTTCTTGCGAAAAAGAAGGAAAAAGAAGAAGAAGAAGAAGAAGAAGAAGAAGAAGAAGAAGAAGAAGAAGAAGAAGAAGAAGAAAGAAAAGAAAGACAGAAAAAGAAAACAAAGAAAAAACAAAGAAAGAAAGAAAAAATGAAAGAAGACACAGAAAAGAAAGGAAAGAAAGAAAGAAAGAAAAGAAAGAAAGAAAAGAAAGAAAGGAAAGAAAGAAAGAAAGAAAAGAGAAAGAAAGAAAAGAAAGAAAGAAACGAAAAAAGAAATACACACTAAAAAAGAACAGAAAAGAAAGCAACGAAGCACAGCATACCAACCTAACTAGGCCTAAACAGTAGACAGAATAACCCCCCTTCTCTGGTACACTGTCCCATACAAACACAGAGCTCATTTACATAGACAAATGATTTCTCCGTGACATGGGTCAAACAGTTAGCCACCAGGGAAGCGTGCCAGAGGGAAAATCTCCATCAGTGTTTGTTTATATTATATATATATATCTATACAAAGAATGGGTGGCCAATAGTTTGATTACAGGCATGGAGCAGGGAGGTGATGGGGGGAGTGTGTAGGAGAGAGAGAGAGAGAGAGAGAGAGAGAGAGAGAGAGAGAGAGAGAGAGAGAGAGAGAGAGAGAGAGAGAGAGAGGAGAGAGAGAGAGAGAGAGAGAGAGAGAGAGATGGATGATCTATGTGCATTATATCCTCGATTTTGAAGTTCTGCTGCATATTCAATTCAGTTCAATTCTAATTCAAACACTTTATTTTCTCAGAGACAGTAAAAAAAAAAAAAAGCTTCAACAAGGAAGATCTCTGGAACATCTGTATGTGGTATCATCATCATCATCGTCATTCTCTCGTCGTCGTCGTCGTCGTCGTCGTCGTCATCATCATCGTCATCCTCCTCCTCCTCCTCCTCACTCATCATCATCATCATCGCCATCGTCGTCGTCGTTGTCATCGTCCTCAACTCCCCCCTGAAGATGTCGGGGGTCTGTCAGTATAAAAAAATCACCACCTTCTGAAGTTCTGTACTAGGAATTCCCTCTTTTCTATCCCTCTCTTTGTTTCTGCCTTATTTATTTTCTTCTTCCTGTCACCTCCTTCTTGTCGATTTTTTGCCTTCTTGGTGTATACTCTTGTCCTTTTTTCCTTAGAAAGACTTTTTAAAAAAACTCTCTCCAACATCAAAGTTGACTGTGCTGGGCCTGACTTATCAGACGCAACAGCTCAACATATTTTTACTCATAAGACAGACACCAACAGTTGTTGTCTGAGCGTTCAAGGAAGAAGAATAAGAAGAATCCTCCTCATCGTCAGTGTCATCGTCAACCTCATCTGTCCTCCTCATCAAAAAATGCCATGATCACTGTTACTATTGTTGTTACTACTCGCTGTTCATTAACACACTCTGCTAGTCTCACAAAAGCAAACAGCCAGGTAGACAGTGTCCTGAAGAATCCATCACAGCCTCACAAAACACCGTCTCCTGGCCACAGACAGACAGACAGACAGGCAGACAGGCAGGCAGGCAGACAGGCAGACAGGCAGGCAGGCAGGCAGCAGACAGGCAGGCAGGCAGGCAGCAGACAAGCAAAGTCCCACAGCTGAAGGAAAAGAGGTGATCACCTCACTATTTGATGACATTGTTATTGTTGATTACACTGTCTGCAGTGTTGGACGTGCTAGCAACAAAAAAATGGACAACAACAACAACAACAACAGTAGAAACGTACGTGATTAATGCTTTTTGTTAGTATGCTCGAATGATTATTTGTTTTTTTTCTTTTTTGGGGGATGATTATGTCGTAGGTTATTTTTGTTGTGCTTGATTGTTGCCAGTTTCGTCTTGTCACAGAGGCAGTCAGTGTATTTCTGAACAAATTGAAAGAGGACTGCTGAAACAAGACATTGACAAATGTAGTTTGATGTCACTTTCCACGGCAGCATTAGCAAAGAAGGTTTATTTGTGCTGACTGGATTTAGAACTCACAAAACATGCACTTTGCCACCATTGTTTGCAGAGGATGTCAACTTTATTTTCCCCAACAATCAACTTCAGCACACCGTCTTCCATGACCTGGAGTTGGGTGGTGAAGGTTGTATTTTTGATGTTTTCATGCATGATGCTTCGTACTTCAACCATTTTGGATGGTACTCCATTTTACTGGGTGACCGTTTGCGCACCTTGGCTTCAGTACAGTCACCCAGTTCACCCAGCTATAGATGGGTAGCTGCCCTCTTTAGGGTCAGGGAAGGTAAAGCAGCGAGGGAGAGAGATGGGCGCCCCCCTCAATATGCTGGCCCCTAGAGAAGCTGAGGCCTCTGACACCTCGCTCCCCTACGACCACATAGGATATGGGACACCTTTACCTTTTACCTTTTCACTCCATTTGACATCATCCAAAAAGGACAGGCTTGTGCCTGGTTGAACTTGCCTAAGACACCTTCCTTGATGATATTCTATTACCTTGAACATATTAGTATAGTTCCCCAACTCCTTAAGGAGTTCATGGATAAGTCACATGAAAGAAGAAAGATAATGAAGAGTCATAATGAATAAAAGAAAAACCCTATATATTTTACTTTGACAACAAACAGTAATTGTCCTAAGATTGCTTTATCAGATATCATAGTCGTTATCATTACCACCATCATCTTCATTACTATTTTCATCATCATTACTATCAGCATCATAATCGTCATTGTCATCGTATTGTCACTACCATTACCACCATCATCTTAATCATTATCTATCCTCGTGATCGTCCAAACAACATGATTGGATTGGATTGGATTGGATTGGATGTCCATCATCAACAACCCCCCAAAAAAAAAACCAAAAAAAAACCCACCTCAATTATTGTTGTCGCTGCAACTATCTTTGCTACTATCTTTATTGCTGTCCTTCATCAACACTCTGCCACTCTCATTAAACATACGCTGCTCT
>CM060330.1:44784983-44794983 GCA_030674155.1 Stramonita haemastoma
TTAACTATCATCCTTCCCTCCATGCAGAACATCTGGGGTTGTTGTTTTCAGTTTCTTTTGGTACTGATGACGATCATTTTTCAGTTGCTGTGCGTTCCCCAGCTTAACACACTGGGAGTCACCCAGAATACGCTCTCTGACTCATCATTGGAATCACTGTGAGATTGAAGTTGCACACTGAATGAGAAGTTCGCGTGTATGACTGTTTTCACGTACCTCGCCATATAGGCAGCCATACTCCGACTCAGAGGAAAAATTTTCAGCAAATTACTGTTAGATTTATTCTCCTGTTAAATGTGTTTGTAATCCCCCATACCCTCCCAAAAGGGGTATATTAAAGGAATTAAATCTTCAATCTCGAATCTACACGTACTGTATACATGTACGTAGACATACTCGTATGTTTGAGAGGAAGAGGAAGGGGAGGGAGGGGAGGGGAGGGCAGTGCATGATGTGTTCGTTCGCTTGAACTCCTCTGTGTGTATGTTTGTCTGTCAGTGTGCACGTGTCTGTAATTTATAGCGTGTTGTGAAAGGAAGGAAGGAAGAAGAAGTGAAAGGGAGGGGGATAGGGGTGAGGGTGGGGTGAGGGTGTGGGATGGCGGGTGGGGGGGCGGAGGGGTGGGGGTGGGGTTACTGATGAACTTTCTGCATGAACTGCGCACTGGCGTGGGAACTGTCAGAACTACAAGCTTCTTTGTTTCCTTGTTATCTCTTTCTGGATTTTGTCTCTGTACACGTGTGCACGTGTGCACGTGTGTGTGTGTGTGTGTGGTGTTGTGTGGTGTGTGTTGTGTGTGTGTGTGTGTGTGTGTGTGTGTGTGTGTGTGTGTGTGTGTGTGTGTGAGTGAGTGTGTGAGTGTGTGGTGTGTGTGTGTGTGTGTGTGTGTGTGTTGTGTGTGTGTGTGTGTTGTGTGTGTGTGTGTGTGTGTGTGTGTGTGTGTGTGTGTGTGTGTGTGTGTGTGTGTGTGTGTGTGTGTGTGTGTGTGTGTGTGTGTTGTGTGTGTTTGTGTGTGTGTTGTGGTGTGTGTGTGTGTGTTGTGTGTTGTGTGTTGTGTGTTGTGTGTGTGTGTGTGTGTGTGTGTTGTGTGTGTGTGTGTGTGTGTGTGTGTGTGTGTGTGTGTGTGTGTGTGTGTGTTTGTGTTGTGTGTGTGTGTGTGTGTGTGTGTGTGTGTGTGTGTGTGTGTGTGTGTGTGTGTGTGTGTGTGTGTGTGTGTGTGGTTCTGTTGTGTTGTGTTGTGCCTTGTCTTTGTCTGCCACTTAGAGAAAGAGAGAGAGAGAGAGAGAGAGAGAGAGAGAGAGAGAGAGAGAGAGAGAGAGAGAGAGAGAGAGGAGAGAGAGAGAGAGAGAGACAGACAGACAGACAGACAGACAGACAGACAGACAGACAGGCAGACAGACAGAGACAGAGAGACAGACAGATAGACAGACAGACAGACAGACAGACAGACAGACAGACAGACAGACAGAAAACAACGATTATGACAACAAAGAAAAATCAAACAGACACAAAATAGCAACAAAAGTTGTGGGGTTTTTTCAACACGACACGACACAATACATACAAAACAACACGATTCAGTACAACACAACGCAATACAAAACAAAACAACTGATTTTTGACTTGACACAAGAAAACAAAACATTGCAATACAACACAAAAATAATGATCACCATCATTTGTCCTTGAATGGTAAAGATGACTACGACTTCAAATTTGCTTGGTGGATCTGTAACAGTAGGTCAGGGGGTGATATTGCATAATACAATACATCCCTACACAATACAGCACAAATACAATACATGATAACACAATACAATACAATACAATATGATGCAATAAAACAAAATAGAATACAACACAATACAAAACACTACACTACAATACACTACAATACATCACAATACAACACAATACAACACACCACACTACACCCCACCACACCACACTATATTATACCACACCTCACCACACCACATCCCATCCCACCCCACCATACCACACCCCACCATACCACACCCCCACCCACACACCACACCACCCCACCACCACCACAACCCCACACCATCACCCAGCCACCCACCACCCAACACACCCAACCACCACACCACACCCACCCCACCACACCACACCCCACCCCACCCACACCAAATCCACACCAATCCAATCCAAATGTCATAACCAATACAAAATACAAAATGCACCAGCTTTGGTATAACACCCAGTGTAAGACATGCCTCTCTCCTCTCTCTCTCTCTCTCTCTCTCTCTCTCTCTCTCTCTCTCTCTCTCTCTCTCTCTCTCTCTCTCTCTCTCCTATCTGGCTCATTCCATTAATATCATTTTGTCCATCTAGGTTCCAGCACGTACTGGTCACGTGCGCACGTGCTCTTCCCGATGAGCTAAGTGGTACAAATATGAATGTCCTTACCGCCCCCCCCCCCCCCCCATCTCCGAATAATGGGTCTCTGTGTGTGCGTTGCGTGCGCTGGGCATTGTGGTGTGTTGTGTGCGTGGTGTGTGGTGTGTGTTGTGTGTGTATGTGTGTGTGTTTGTCTGTTGTCCATCTGTTTGTCTGTCTCCCTTTATTAAAGAATTTTTTGTCTGTCTGTCTGTCGTCTGTCTGTCTAGTCTCTCTCCTTGATTTGTCTCTCTTCCTGTCTGTCTGACTGTCTGTCTGTCTGTCTATTTGTCTGTCTGTCTGTCTGTACCTCTCTCTCTCTCCTGTCTGTCTCTCTGTCTGTCTGTCTCTTCCTGTCTGTCTATCTGTCTGTCTGTCTCTATCTCTCTCCTCCCTCCTCTCTCTCTCTCTCTCTCTCTCTTCTCTCTCTCTCTCTCTCTCCCTCCCCCCTCTCCCTCTCTCCCCTCCCCCCCCTCTCTCTCTTCCCCCCTCCCTTCACCCCCCCCCCTCTCCTCCCCTCTCTCACTCTTTCTGTCTCCAGCACCTCTTGAGTATTATTGATCGAATGCCCCCCCCCCCCCCCTCCCTATACTGATATCAGCTGGACTCACCACAAAGCATGGGAACACGTATCTGATTGTGTATTGTCCACGTAAAGCCAGTTAGAGATCTACAATGTTCATTGCATGAATGGGGCCCTTCCCTGTAAACGCCACTGATTAGCGCAATTGTTGTTGTTGTTGTTATTTTGCGCGTCCCCGTTAACACACTGAGAGGCCACCAGAGTGTAGATTTGAGAGAGAGAGAGAGAGAGAGAGAGAGAGAGAGAGAGAGAAGAGAGAGAGAGAGAGAGAAGAGAGAGAGAGAGAGAGAGAAGACAGACAGACAGACAGACAGACAGACAGACAGACAGACAGACAGACAGACAGACACAGACACAGACACACACACACACACACACACACACACACACACACACACACACACACACACGCACAGACACAGACAGAGATAGACAGGCAGGCAGGCAGACAGATAAAAGAAAAGGGAAGTATTATAATATAAACTGGCAAACCCAAGAGGACATTTCCACTAGTTGCTGTACATCCATACATACATAACTGGCACAACAAAGTCATTATGTATAGGCCTTTTTCAGTAATGAATATTTTATCCTGACATTCTACGGCATATAGACTAGCTGCAGATATTTGTAGGTTTATGAAATCATGCTGTCTGTCTGTCTATCTGTCTCTCTCAGAAAAATAAAGATTATTCATTGCCTGTCTCTCTCTGAAAAATAAAGAGTATTCTCTCTCTCTCTCTCTCTCTCTCTCTCTCTCTCTCTCTCTCTCTCTCTCTCTCTCTCTCTCTCCAAAAATATATCATCCTCTAGCATGTCCGATGTATCGGCATGATTAAAAATTTTTTTTTTAGTTCGAACAAAATGATTTTTTTCAAGTTATTTAAAAAAAATATATTTCATATCGAGGATAACAGAATAAGCAATCATGTGCTTTTTTTCATCCGGCCCCCGTGTGTATGCAGTTTTTTGTAAATATTGTTATCTATTCCCACCGGCACACAATGACCTACTCTTACAAAAAGCGGAACAGGATTTAACGTATGCGCAAGATGTTCTGCGTGCGTTCGCACACGGGGCCTCGGTTTACAGTCTCATTCGAAAGACTTTTGGGGAGAGTGGAGTCAGCACTGATGTTAACTCCAGGAGAAAAAATCTCCTCGAACGGGAGTCCAACTCGGGTTGTCAAATTTCGAGGCAGTGTTCTGACCAACATGCTATCCCGTCTCCCAAAACAAAATAATTATCTTGAGATATCTTCTAGCCTATCAGAATTATATTTTGTGGGGTGTAAGCCTAAATAATACATTATACCCAAAACTCGACACGAAAGAATTCTTCGTCGAGTAGGTTATTTTGTGGGTTGTGCTCAATTAACTCCCCTGAAACGGGAGTCCTTTATGAATTTTAGTAAGAACAAAGAAGGCAACAGCGTTTTTGCTAAGGGAGGCAATCCCAAGCATGGGGCGACAAGCCGTTATGAAATTTAGTAGTTTTAAAGAAGGCAACAGTGTTTTTCATGGTCAGGGAGAGAATTCAAAGCGTCGCGCATCAGCGCAAAAGAGTGCCGATGGATACAGGAAAAATAAAACAAAATGGGAAATTGCAATTTTTTCGACTTTTTTACCTAACATCGTTTTGAAAAGAAGTTAGTTAGAGATATTCTCTCCGCTCGGCACATCGACTATTGCTGCCTACTTCCGACACAAATGAAAAGAGAGTGAAAGAAGGCCTTGAAAGTACGCATCTTGCACACCTTGCATTTAAATCTCTCCATGAGACAGCAGGTTATATAAACGAGCGTTGGATAGCGCTGTTTCACCAGAGGCTGTTTGTTGTCAATTGAATTTTGTTCTCCCAGGGAATCTGTTTGTGTGTTGTTGTTGTTTTTTTAATCAAAGGGATGTGTACCTGCAATGAACTGTTCGTTTACTTATCTCTTGTTTCTTTATCTTATTAATTGTCAGATTACTTTTGTAGTTGTGGTTTTTTCAGTGAGAGGCGGGGGGGGGGGGGGGGGGGGGGGGGGGGGGGGGGAGAGGGGGGGGGGGGGTCCTTGTTTTGTTGATTGCGCTTAATAGAAAAAATAATGGCTGATGCACTTGAAAATCATGAGGGAACAGTCAGCATTGGAGGCAGGACAATCACAAACTTACGTTTTGCCAGTGACATCGACGGCCTAGCTGGAGAAGAACAAGAGCTAGTCAGCCTGGTAAATCACCTTAATAAAGCCTCATCGGCATATGGCATGCAGATCAGTGCAGAGAAAACCCAGCTGATGACAAACAGTGCCAATGGCATCAGCAATGACGTAATTATAGATGGTAAGAAAATCGGGCCGTCCATAGCTTCAAATATCTGGGAGCGATAGTATTAGGATCAATACCTGAAATATTCTGCAGGATAGTCCAGACCACAGCTGCAATGACCGAACTTAAAATCCTGTGGAATGATAAGAACATCGCCATCAGCTTCAAGATCAGACTGATGCGTTCCCTGATCATCTCTCTCTCTCTCTCTCTCTCTCTCTCTCTGGAGAGGGAGGGGGTGGGGGGGGGGGGGGGGGCTCCAAACCACTGCTTTTGTTGTTAGAAGTGTTTCTTAAATTGATGTAATCCCTGATTACGGCGGGGACTGGATGTAAAAAAAGCACACGAGTGCTTATTCATTATCCTCGAAATAAAAGAATTTGCCTTGCCTTGCCTTGTCTTGCCCCCCCCCCCCCCTCTCACTCTCTCTGTTTGTCTTTCTCTCTCTGGAGAAGGGGGGGGGGGGGGAGGGGGGCTCCAAACCTATATCCTGCCCTCACCCACAATAGTGGCTGTCTCGCCCACAGCAAAGACAGAAAAAACCTTGAGATCACCATGAGACCAGAACAACAGGGACAGGAACATCAAGAGACAATGGCATCTCCACCTAATAGAATCAAAGAAAACGGAACTCTTTCATCTATTATCATTATTATGTTTCCCTTGTTCTTAAAATAGCAGAGGTCATGGGGTCGACCTTGTAAGTTCAAGAGGTAAACGCTGCTGATTGGTTGAAAGCACAGACCATGTCAGTGGAGAGATGTCTGGGATTCGCTGAATGAACATGTAACGAGGCGTGTGATTGGCTCTACTGGTTATCGCAGTTATCAGGGGGAACAGAGATTTGCTGCCTAGTTGGCAAAGATTCCTTCAGCTAACGCTACTTTTGATAAAATGGATCACTCAGATCTAGAGGTAACGCACTGATCTAGGTCTAGGAAAGTGAGAAGTCAGGGGTTTAAATCCGAACGTTATATTTTTTTTTACCCACTAGACTTTGAGGGGTTGTCTAGTACGTACTAAGTCTTTTGTATGAGACTATAAACCGAAGTCCTGTGTCTAGCACGCATTTAGCGCATGTAAGAGTACCCCCAGCAACAGTTGGAGTTGTTCCTAGCAGAGTGATGTAGACGAACGCCACTCTTACAGGAATATACACACTTCGGACATGAGTTTTGCTGTTGGTGGTTTCTTTTTTCTTTTGAAAAAGTGGGGCTGCTCTTGTGGCCTAGTGCTTTTCCTGGGGAGATCAGCATGAACTCCAGGCCAATGTATATGCTATATCTAAAAGTAGTGTACCATATAGAGTTTGATCCTTACAGTGCCACATCATTCAGCCCTGTTGGCTTCTGAACTCATTATTTGCCCGAGCTTTCCTGCATTCTGGGCTTGTCAGACCCATAGTCATCTGCTTCACAAACACACACACACACACACTCACACACACACACACACACACACACACACACGCACCCACCCACACACACACAACACACACACACACACAGAGCTGCTTCACACACACACACACAAACACACACACACACACACACACAAAACCAGAAGGGGCATTTTGAGCGAAAATTTAATCTGATTTCATCATTGGTCCAGCCTAGATCTAACTCCTTGTTCACTAAATGAAAGTGCTGCTTCAGAAAAATAGATCTATGAGACCCACACCACCGTAGCCACAGTTCATTTTTTGTTCTTTACAAAATGAGTCTGTAGACAGAAACTAGCGTTAAAAAGTTCAAACGAAAAACCAATCTAAACTAACGTTAAAAACTCGAATGAAAAAACACTCTATCAAACCTTCAAAGTACGATGAAAGATAACAGGAAGAAAGATATTTTGAAGCCCATGCGCAGTGCATACACAGAGCACGAGTGTTGTAAAGTGTCAATTGTCGTAAAGTACACAGGTTCAATGGAGATCTATACTAACTCCTCCCTGGGTCTAGAAACTTCCTATGGGAAAAGAAACCCTTTCTCCTTTTCTTCACTGAGTGGACTTCCAATGCAGAGACTGCATACTGCAAGACAAACGATTCCAAATCTGACAATTCCTATTGTCATATAAACCCCATATTGGGTAAAACAGTATAATCCCCCCCGCCCCCCCTTTCCCTACAGTTAGGGAGTACCTGTTTTATGTTCGCAGTCTCGGCTGAATTTTACTTTTATGAGGTAACTTTTTGTTGCTTTACTTTACTTTGAGACCTGTTTTTATGTGCGTTGTTAGACAACAGTGTGCTTATCAGTTTCAAAATGAATTCAAACTACTTTTTGACTGGATTTCGCAGTCGAACGTCTTAATACAATTTTGTTCATTTATTTTATTTTATTCTTTCATTTCGATGGTAATGGAATAAGCACTCGTGTGCTTTTTAGATCCACTCCCCGTGTGTATGCAGTTTTGTAAATTTTGTCATCCACAAGGAATCCATTTAACAACACAATAAATACACAACCCTATACCTTTTATGAGGACAGAAGTTGGTGTTTCTCAATTTCGCTTCTTTTCAAAGGAAAAAAAAGGGCCTGAAAGTGATTTATGCCCAAGACTTTACGATATTCACCTGATTATAATTTTATGCTTCTTTGCAGAAAAATTTAAGAAAATTTGTCTTGTTCAAGTTTTGAATAGGCCTAATTAATGTTCCACCGTTGTCTTGCTGTTGACCAAATAATGTTGTATTCTTATTCAAGTGCTGACATAGGCGAACGCTATGTAGATTTACAAGGCAACTTTAGAGAGAAAAAAAATCTTTGAGCCTTTTCTATGGTCCACTCTTAATTAACACAAACGTCTCTCTCTCTCTCTCTCTCTCTCTCTCTCTCTCTCTCTCTCTCTCTCTCTCCTCTCTCTCTCTCTCTCTCTCTCTCTCTCTTGGGGGACGGATAGCCTAGTGGTCAGAACATTGTGCTGGCAATTTGACGACCCGGGTTCGAGTCCGGTCGAGGAGATTTTTCTCCTGGAGTTAACATCAGTGCTGACTCTACTCTCCCCAAAAGTCCTTCGATGAGACTTTAAACCGAGGCCCCGTGTGCGAACGCACGCAGAACATCTTGCGCACACGTTAAATCCTGTTCCGCTTTTCGTAAGAGTAGGCCATCGTGTGCCGGTGGGAACAGATGACAATATTTACAAACTGCATACACACGGGGACCGGATGAAAAAAAAGACATGATTGCTTATTCTGTTATCCTCGATATAAAAGAATAAATAAATGAATAAATAAATAAATTAAATAAATGTGTGTGGGTGTGCGTGTGTGTAAACTCGATCCAAAACTGGACAGGTACGGTGGGTTAAGTTTTGTTGAAATCCTGTAAAACGGTTTAAAACAAGAGGTTTCCCTGGCAACGATGATAAACCAAGACTCAGAAGCCAGCGAGTCCTGTCGACCCAGACGCTCATTTTTCTACCAGCCCGGGCTAAATCCGTCTGGATGGACAAGAATCACCTGATCGACCGGCAGTTTTCAAAAAGGCTTTATTAGGAGGTGAAGCTGACGTCACTGATCGTGATCGTATCGAGTGAGGAGGATCACTGCTGTCTGTCCGCACAGGTGTGTGTGTGTGTGTGTGTGTGTGTGTGTGTGTGTGTGTGTGTGTGTGTGTGTGTGTGTGTGTGTGAAATCAAATCAAATCAAATCAAATTTTTATTTCCAGACGGTACATTGAATAAGCATTGATTTGCTTTTTTTTCCATCAAGCCATCTATCTAAAGAAAAAACAACAATAACGACAAAAAACGTGCGTGTGTGTGTGTGTGTGTGTGTGTGTGTGTGGTGTGTGTGTGTGTGTGTGTGTGTGTTGTGTGTGTGTGTGTGTGTGTGTGTGTGTGTGTGTGTCTGTTGTGTGTGTGTGTGTGTGTGTTGTGTGTGTGTGGTGTGTGTACTTGTGTGTGTGTGGTGTGTGTGTGTGTGTGTGTGTGTGTGTGTAAAGGGGTGGTGTCGGTGTGGGCTGAGGTAGAGTTGGGGGGGGGGTAGTGAAGGGGAAGAGGGGGTATTGTGTGTATGTATGCAGAAGGAGGGAAAAGGTGTGTGGGTGGGTGGGGGAGGGTGCTGGGCGGGTTGTATGGGGGTGGGGGAGTTGAGTGTGTGTGTGTGTTGTGTGTGTGTGTGTGTGTGTGTGTGTGTGTGTGTGTGTGTGTGTGTGTGTATGTGTGCGCGCGCGCGCGCGACCCGCGTGCGAATGGTTGTTCCAACACTGGTATAAAAATATTGTCTCAATACAAGTATCAATCATGATCTCGATAATAGCATTATCTATTGTCTCAATACCAGTATCACTTACTGTCCCAATACCAGTATCAATGACTATCCCAAATACTAGTCTCATTCGAAAGACTAGCACCCAGACCACCACTCATAGTCTAGTGGATGGTGGAAGTCTCTAGCCCCAACAGGAGCCAAACCACCACACACTTCGAACCAGGACTTTTCGCTTTCAAGGCAGGTGCGTTACCTCCAGACCTCTGATCCAAGCCTTCGAAATAAAATCATTCAGGAGAGTTCTCCACATCTCCTGGCAGGACCACAGAACCAACGAGTCAGTGTGGCCAGAGGTGATCCTGAAAGCTGGGCCACAGGAACAAACAGTCAGTGTGGCCAGAGGGGATCCTGAAAGCTGGGCCACAGGAACAACAGTCAGTGTGGCCAGAGGGGATCCTGAAAGCTGGGCCACAGGAACAAACCCCTTCT
>CM060330.1:44804983-44809983 GCA_030674155.1 Stramonita haemastoma
ACACACACACACACAACATACTCAAGCGCAAGTATGGGCTCATTTGGTTTGACGCAATGTGCTCATGATATAACCGACCCCCACCCATGTAGTCTCTCTCTCCCTTGTTTTCTGTTTCTCTCATTGTCAGTTTCACAGTCACATCACCTTCCTCCCCACATGACCCCCATCCCCTTTTTTTCCCTGTTTCTGTTATCTCACTGTCCATCGTTTACTTCTTTTGTTTTGTATTGTATAGCATTATGTTGTTTTATTTTTTATTTATTTTTATTTTTTTTTAAATTTTATTTTTATTTTATTCTTTTATATCGATAATAATGGAATAAGCACTCGTGTGCTTTTTTTTTTTTTATCCAGTCCCCGTGTGTATGCAGTTTTGTAAACATTGTCATCTGTTCCCACCGGCACACAGTGGCCTACTCTGGTGTTGTGCTGTATTGTGTTGTATTGTATTGCACTGCATTGCTTTGTGGTGTGGTGTATTGTGTATTTTTGTATCGTTTGTTTATTGTTTCAGTCACAGCAGGTTTCTCTGTGTGAAGCACAGGCTGCTTTTCCTATTATTTGCTTTTTAAATGTTCGTGTCTGTATGTGTATTTGAGTGAATTAATAAATCTCTTATTCAACGTCTTTTTACAAAGACGGGACAAAAGATATAAACAAACAAAAAAAGAAACAAGAAAGAGAAAATTGTATATTATTTTGCTTATCAACGAGAGTGTTTTTTTTCTACAAAATTTTGCCAGGGACAACTTTTTTGTAGTAGTAGGTTCTTTTACGTGCACTGAATGTATGCTGTACACAGGACTTCGGTTTATTGTCTAAGCCAAAAGATCAGCACCCACACTATTACTCAAGGTCTAGGCTAGAGGATGGAGGAAGATGCTGGACTCGAATGGGAATGGAACCCGCACTTTACTCTTTCAAGGCAAGTGTGTTAGTAACCTCTTGACCACTGATCTTTCCTAACGTTCACCCCAATATCGCACATGAAATGGTGAGTGGTTTTCTAGTTCTGATAGAGCACATAATATACAGAAGTGTCTACATAAAATTTTTTTTAGAAGGCATAACAAAACAAAACAAAAACACCCCCAATCAATTTCCATTATCTTAGTATCGGAGCAGAATCGACTCATGAAAACGCAAGTCTTTATACCCATTACAAACTTTTCCTCCTGTGTATGCGTGCGTGTGTGTGTGTGTGTTGCGCATGCGTGCGTTGGCGAGTGTGTGTTTGCACAAATCTCTATAACCCCTTCAAACTTTTTTCCTGTCTGTGCGTGTGTGTAGACGCACAACTGTGTGCGAACATGCGCGTGCCTGTACTCTCTTGAGAATTGCTTGCATGCCCCCCTCCTCTCTCCCTCCCTCTCTTCCTCTGAGAGCAAAATAAACGACGTTCCATCTCCTAATCCTGCCTCTGACGGATTACCTCACTGTGCTGGTCAAGATTGAATAATCAGTTTCGTCATCTACCTCCCCCTCCCCCCCACCCCCACCCCGTCCAGTCCCAAGGGAAAGACTGAAGCTGTGAGGAGGAGGGAGGTAGAGTAAGGGGGGGGGAGGAGGAGGAGAGAAAACCAATCAATATCAGTAGTAGGCCTACCGATGAACGGATCCATCAAGTATAGTACTACAGCGTCCATAGTAGCCTACTGCTGGACGCTAACCAATAAGCCAGTGTAGCAGTAGTGTAGTAGCTTAAAGACCACGTAACTGAGCCATGTTATATGTGTGTGGGATGGGTGGTTATGATAATTTTGTCACTGGTCAGTTAATTCTTCCAGGCCTTAGGCTAGCTTTTATTTAGCGTCCAGCCCAGTAGTGCTGGGGACCATGCCGGTCAGAGATGAAGAATAATAATTATTGGTCTTTATTTAGTACATGGAAGTAAGTAAGAATGATGATGATGATGATGATGATGATGATGATGATGATGATGATGATGATGATGATGGCAATACCAAGATGATAATGATGATGATGATGGTAGTAGTAGTAGTAGTAGTAGTAGTAGTAGTAGTAGTAGTAGTAGTAGTAGTTAGTAGTAGTAGATTCTAGCAGTAGTAGTAGTAGCATAGTAGTAGAAGCAGCAGCAGCAGCAGAAGCAGCAGCAGCAGCAGAAGCAGCAGCAGCAGCAGCAGCAGCAGAAGCAGCAGCAGCAGCAGAAGCAGCAGCAGCAGCAGCAGCAGCAGCAGAAGGAAGCAGTAGCAGTAACAACAGCAGTAGTTGGTAGCAACTGTAGAAGTAGAGAAGTAGTGATGGAGCAGATACACATATACAGAACACCTAACCCCCTCCCCCTCCTTCCAACCCCCCCTCCCCCCGTACCCTCCCCCAAAAGCCCAACAAAACAACAACAAAACCCTCAAACTACAAACCAGATGTTCCAACACATAAAGGCACAAACATTAGCCCCACCCCCCCGGCCCCTTCAAGCACACACACGCACGTACACACACATGAACACGCACATACACACACACACATACCCACACCCACCCACCCACCCACCCACCCACAAACACACACACAAACACACACACACACACACACACACAAACACACCACACACACACAACCTCACACACACACACACACACACACACACACACACACACACACACACACACACACACACACACACACACACACACACACACAACCTCACACACACGCACACACGCACGCACGCACGCACACACGCGCGCACAGCCCCCCTCTCAACACACACAGATGGTCACAATCCCTCACGACTCTCACACAGACCCCCCCTCCTCTAAACAAAACAAAACAACCCCCCCAAAACAACAACAACAACAACAACAACAACCCCCCCCCAAAAAAAAAAACAGCAAAAAAACTAACCCAAAAAAACAAAACAATTTAACAATTCAACACCTTTATTGTCCTCTGTTAAAGGAAACAACAAAAACCACACACATAACAAAGCACACCCCAAAAAAATTAAAAAGAAGAAAATAAAAGAAAAGAGACTCCCCCCCCCCCCCCAACAAAAACCGACAAAAAAACTACACCATACATAAACACACAACACAATCAGCAGCTGTAAGATCTTTGCACTGGAACAAACGTACACAATGTTTTCCTTTGGCTAGCTAACTACCTACTCGATCGACTCTGCCCAAAGAGCTCAGTAGCGTAGAAGCTTAGTTATGTCATGTTGGCCTATCGTCTTTCATGTGCAAACAGGGTTCATTACTTTCTCTGACGATTCTCAACACCGTGAACATCATTAGTAGGAGGCATGTCCCTGTCATAATATTAGGTATGTGTGTGTGTGTGTGTGTGTGTGTGTGTGTGTGTGTGTGTGTGTGTGTGTGAGAGAGAGAGAGAGAGAGGAGAGAGAGAGAGAGGGAGGAGAGAGAGAGAGAGAGAGAGAGAGAGAGAGAGGAGAGAGAGAGAGGAGGTATGCATAGTGTGTGTGTGTGTGTGTTATGTGTGTGGTATGTGTATAGTGTAGTGTGTATGTGTGCCTATTGTGTGTGTGTTTGTGTGAGTGTGAGTGAGTGAGTGAGTAAGTGAGTGAGTGAGTGTGTGTGTGTGTGTTTCTTTCATGTGCAACAGGCCTCATTAGTGTCTCTGAGGATTCCCAACACCCTGAACATCATTAGTGGGAGGTATGCCCCTGTCATATTATGAGGTAGGAGGTGTGTGTGTGTGTGTGTGTGTGTGTGTGTGTGTGTGTGTGTGTGTGTTAGTATAATGTGTGTAGTCTGTGTGTGTGTGCACATGTGTACATCTTAAGAGAGAGAGAGGAGAGAGAGAGAGAGAGAGAGGAGAGAGAGAGAGAAGAGAGAGAGAGAGAGAGAGAGAGAGAGAGGAGAGAGAGAGAGAGAGAGAGAGAGAGTAGAGAGAGAGACAGACAGATAGACAGACAGACAGACAGAAAGAGAGAGAGAGAGAGAGAGAGAGAGGAGAGAGAGGAGAGAGAGAGAGAGAGAGAGAGAGAGAGAGAGAGAGAGACAGATAGACAGACAGACAGAAAGACAGACAGAGAGGGAGAACTGAGAGACAGACAGAGAGACAGAGACAGAGAAAAAGAGAGAGGAAGTGGAGATAGATTAATAACTAAAACAGAACAATAGACAGAAAGAGAGCAAAGAAGATAAAGACAGAGACAGACAGACAGCCTGCAAAAAAAGACTTGCATTGCAAAAACAAAAAACCGTCAGCCACAGTTCATAAAAAAGTTTATGTCCTTTGTTACCACCATAAAAAAGAAAAGCGTATCAAAATTCAGCAAAAAAAAGAAAAGAAATACAAAACATCTGTAAAATCATGATGAAATTCATTTGGCATAATACCATGATCAGCATATCAAAAAGGTAAAGGTGTTCCCATAACCTATGCGGTCGTTGGGGAATGAGGCATCAGAGACACCTCAACTTCTCTAGGGGCCAGCATGTTGAGGGCAGCGCTCATCTCCTCTCCCTCGCTGCTTTACCTTCCCTGACCCCTAAAGAGGGCAGGTCCCCATTTACTGCTGGGTGAACTGAGGTACTATGCTAAAGCCAAGGCACATAAACGGTCACCCACATACTTGGTAACTACATTTAATACTGTGAAAAGTGAGCACTCTGACCACTGAGCTATCCCCTCTTGTCAGAATATTATAAACGTCACAAGGATGAGATTGTGCGGTGAAACCAGTGAGGGACACAATCTGAATAAAGACACCAGAAGCAAAAACGCTCAATGCTTTCAACAGATCTGGTAATACAAACATGATAATTTTGCTTGAAAAGGCATCAGTAATTTTTGAGTACAAACACAATAATTTTGCCTGAAAAGGCATCAGTAATTTTTGAGTACAAACACAATAATTTGGCTTGAAAAGGCATCAGTAATTTTTGAGTACAAACACAATAATTTGGCTTGAAAAGGCATCAGTAATTTTTGAGTACAAACACAATAATTTGGCTTGAAAAGGCATCAGTAATTTTTTAGCATTATCTTTAAACACAACTGTATGT
>CM060330.1:44814983-44832483 GCA_030674155.1 Stramonita haemastoma
AAGAAGAAGTGAAGGTTTCTCTTAAACACCCACCCAAAAGCTAACCTGAAACCTGCAGAAGAAGAAGAAGAAGAAGAAGAAAAAAGAAGAACAAGAACAAGAAGTAGTCAAGATTTCTCTAACACTCCCACCCCCACACTAACCTGAAACCTTCAGAGAAAGAAGAAGCGAAGGTGAAGGGAGGGATACACTCCAGCCGACACTTGAGGGTCAGGAAGGCCTCGCTCTGGGGCAGCAGCATCAGCAGACTGTACAGGCTCTGTACCAGCTCCCCTCCCCTCTCCCTGTCCAGTAGATCCACTCGCAGAGCTGAAACAGTCACTTTTACATTGAATTTATTGTGTGTGTGTGTGTGTGTGTGTGTGTGTGTGTGTGTGTGTGTGTGTGTGTGTGTGTGTGTTGTGTGTGTGTGTGTGTGTGTATGTGTGTGTGTGTGTGTGTGTGTGTGTGTGTGTGTGTGTATGTGTGTGTGTGTGTGAGTGTGTGTACCAGCTCCCTGCCCCTCTCCCTGTCCAGTAAATCCAGCCGCAGAGCTGAAACAGTCACTTTTTACCTTGAAATTATTATAATAATTCACCACTGAAAAGTGTGTGTGCGTGCGTGTGTGTGTGTGTGTGTGTGGGGTGTGTGTGTGTGTGTGTGTGTGTGTGTGTGTGTGTGTGTGTGTGTGTGTGTGTGTGTGTGTGACACTACAGGCAGCTTTACTCAGAGGATTTTTTTTCTCTTACGGAGCATGATTTTATGCTGTTTAGCACAGCTGAAGACAATCTTGGCATAACATTTTACGACATAACACCATATTAATGTATGCCTTGGCACCTAGCTAACATCAATAACTGACACAGCTTTTGGCCTGGGCCAGCACCAATATAAATAAAACCAGTTGGTTCCTGATTTTTTTCTTTATTTCACATTTTAAAAGTAACTCACTCTGCAAGTTCATTAAAAAAAAAAGCTAAAATCAAACCCTAACATGAAGAAAAAAGCAGTCTAGTGTCTCCTCCAACTGTTCTTTTCCCCTTGATCATGTTTGAGCCATTGAGGCACTGCACTGAACGTACCAGATTCCTCCATTTATTTGGTATACTTACAGGCAATGGGGACGGGATAGCTCAGTGGTCAGAGCGCTCACTTTCCCCAAGTCAAGTTAAGCAGCACTGAGCGTGGTCACCAGTTGGATGGGTGACCGTTTGTGCACCTGGCTTCAGTACAGTCCCCCTAGTTCATCCAGCTGTAAATGAGTACCTACCCTCTTCAGGGTCAGGGAAGGTAAAGCAGCGAGGGAGAGGAGATGGGCGCCGCCCTCAATATGCTGACCCCTAGAGAAGCTGAAGTCTCTGACGCCTTGCTCCCCTACGACCACCTAGGTTATGGGGACACCTTTACCTTTTTCACCTTTACTTACCGGCAAACACAGGGGACTCCAGGAGCTGCACCAACTTGTCCATTTCTCTCAGAATATCCAGAGTTATTTCAACGCCACGGCTGAACATTGTGTCAAGGCTCATCACACGAGGTACAAAGGCAACCGATCTATCAAGCTTTACAGTCCACTGTTGACGCATATTTGTGGTGGAAGGGAAAGATTATAAAAAAATAAGCAGCTTCTTTAAAGTGTAAATGCATGCATGCACCCATGCATACACTTTTATAACATATATATATATATATATATATATATATATATATATATATATATATATATATATATATATATACATACTGAGTCAGAGTAACAAACTAAAGTGGTATGTCTACTGATGCACACACACACGCATGCACGCACGCACACACACACACATAGAATTTTGTTGTTGTTGTTGCCTGCTGTACTTAAATATTATTCAGTAGTTGCATATTGTAGCTTTCATAGTAGATAAGTTATCTCATTTCCATTTTTTTTTTGTCCTCCCATATTCAAAACATGCGCGCCTCCACATCCAAACAATTATCCAGTCTCCCCCTCCCACCTCCTTTGTCCATCAAATAAAACAATTTCAAAATGATTGAGAAGTTGGTACCTGCACTTGTTTTTCCTTCACTACTTTTTCCTCACTAATAAAACAATTTGTGAAGAGACTTTAAATGAAATCGAACACACAGACAGCCAGAAGGATACAAATGCTTCAGCAGGAGGCGGGCATGGGTGTAGTTCTGTGTCAGGTAGCACAGAGACAGTGTAGCCACAGGGCTGTGACACCAGCATCGGTACAGACGACAGAACAGAGCACGGCTCTCCTGCACACACACACACACAGACAGACAGCTGCCTCGTGAAGAGAGTTTGTGAAGAGTTAACTATCAATATGTGCATTTTACAAGACACGCTTAGCACTTTTCACCACACACACACACACACATCCATGCACATGAAGTGACACACATACGCACATATGCACGCACGCTCACATGCACACACACCATTGCACGCGCGCCCGCACACACACACACACATGCACTCACACACATATATGCATACACACACACACACACACACTCACACTCTTTCTCTCTCTCTCACACACACATGTACACACCTACACACACACAACATACACACACACACGCACACTCACACACACAACCCCTCCCACCCACCCCCACACAAACAACCAACCCCCCCCCACACACAGAGAATAACAAACCTACACCCAACCTGCCATACAAACAACCCCCCCCCACCCCACCCCCTTCTCCCAAACCAACCTTGGTCTCCAAACTCTGGAGTCGTGTGCGCAGCTCAAAGAGCTCTGTGGCGGTGAGCAGGATGACGCTGAGGTTACGGACCATGCTGAGGGCAAAGGTCATGTCCTTCTCCTCCAGCACGATCTCCGCCAGGCTGCTGAAGACGAATTCTGCTCCCAGAGACAACGCTAGGTGCCTGCACACACACAGCAGTGTAAAGGTAAAGGTAAGGTAAAGGTGTCTCATAACCTGTGTGGTCGTAGGGGAGCGAGGCGTCAGAGACCTCAGCTTCTCTGGGGGCCGGCATGTTGAAGGCGGCGCCCATCTCCTCTTCCTCGCTGCTTTACCTTCCCTGACAATAAAGAGGGCAGGTACCCATTTACAGCTGAGTGAACTGGGGGAACTGTACTGAAGCCAAGGTGCGCAAATGGTCACCCATCCAATTGGTAACCATGCTCGACGCTGCTTAACATTGGCTGGGGGAAAGCGAGCGCTCTGACCACTGAGCTATCACGTCCCTGACAGTGATTCAAGATTCAAAATATTTCATTGCCATTTAAGTCATGCAGACTTCTTTGACACAACAAAACAAACATCAGTTCTAATTATCTTTCTGCCCAAAATGATGTCCACTAAAAAACATGTTGCATTCTTCTCTTTTTTTTTTCTTTTCTCAAAACATTCATTGACATATCTAATGATATCTGCTTGATAGATATCAACTGTGATTATGTGGCTTAAGTTATCTATGTTTTTTCTGTTCTTTGACTTTGATTTTAACTTTTAATAGCAAATTCCATCCCTGCACAGTACAGTACACTACAATACAATAAAATACAAAAGCAATGCAGGGGGTGGGATAGCTCAGTGGTCAGAGTACTTGCTTTCTCAACTTCAAGTTAAGCAGTGTTGAGTGTGGTTACTAGTTGAATGAGTGACCATTTGCGAGCCTTGGCTTCAGTACAGTCCCCCCCAGTTCACCCAGCTGTCAATGGGTACCTGCCCTCTTTAGGGTCAGGGAAGGTAAAGCAGCGAGGGAGAGGAGATGGGCTCCACCCTCAACATGCTGGCCCCAAGAGAAGCTGAGGTCTCTGACGCCTCGCTCCCCTACGACCACACAGGTAATGGGACACCTTTACCTTTTACAAATGCAACGCAATACAACTTTAAGACTCCCTACCTGACAATGAAAGGGCCTCTGTCCTCAAACAGCTGTGGCTGGCTCTGAAAAAAGCGCTCCAGCTCCACCATCAGGTGAGGGAAGAATTCGTTCACGCCCTGGCAGGTCTGCGTTATATGGTGGAGGGTTGATGGCACTGGTTGCAGCACCTGCCCTTTCTTTGCGAACAAAGTCATGTCGATCTCCCTTCCACTCTGGTTGGTGGCGATCTCCTTCAGAATGGTCAGCGTTAGTAATACCACCTGTGGAAAAAAAAACAACGTGTGTGTGGAAGTGAATATTTAAGTTTATGTTGTGAGGGAGAGGGAGTGGGAGAGAGAGGGGGGAGAGAGAGGGGGAGAGAGGTTTTTTAAAAAATGTATTTATTTATTCTTTTATATCAAGAATAATGGAATAAGCACTCATGTGCTTTTTTACATCCAGTCTCCGTGTTTATGCAGTTTTGCAAATTTTGAGAGAGAGAGAGAGAGAGAGAGAGAGAGAGAGAGAGAGAGAGAGAGAGAGAGACACAGAGAGAGACAGAGACAGAGACAGAGAATGAGACAGAGAGACAGAGAGAAACAGAGAGAGAACAATGAACAGAATTTATTCTTCAGGCTTTCAAGCCCCTAGAATAGGGTCAAACAAAGCATACGACAACCCTACCCCCCTTTTTTCTTTTTCAGACCACTCTCTTGTTGATGTAGGTTCTTTTACATGCACTTAATCTGTATTGCACAAGGGACTTTGGTTTGTTATCTCAACGATCGAACCACTGTCTCCACATTTTCTATGCAAGGGCATCACACCTCTTGGCCACTGGTCCACTTACACACTCCATTCAATAATGTAAAAATACTTACACCTTCTGTTGGGTCCAACAGAGTCTGCAACAGCTGATGGAAGAACAGAGGAACGTACTGGAAGGTCTGGAAACACACACCAACAGAAAAGTGCAGCCAGAATGTAAAAACATTGAAAAAAGTGACAAATACAAAGAAAAACAAAAAATAATTTTAAAAAATCCTAAAAGATAAAAGATGTCAACTGTGTAACAGGTCCTTATCACAGAAAACCGTTCATTAAAAAAAAAGTTAAAAAGAACACTAACCTCCCCCAACAACAACCCTGAAACTATACAAAAGCACTTGTCTATCCTTTAAGTAGCAACTTATGACACAAAGAAGCATAGATATTGTAAATATTTTTTAGATAACCTACCTTCAAAATATATCTCCTGCAATTATTTTGTTAAAAAAATGGGTGGCCCTTTAAAAGGCCAAAGAGAATGGTTTCTATCATCTGCAAGAAAGGAATACAAAGTACATGTAAAAATATCATTTCATACCGGTATTTTTTATACTTGTGTACTTTAAAAACATTATCACCACTTGGGAGGATCTTTTATGCATATGTTCTATCCTTCTGGGGGACAGGATTGCACTTATTATCTGATGGCCCAGGTTTTCAATTATTTTATCCAGGCAAATCCCGGGTCTGGACTAAGAGGGTTAATGGTGGGAGAAAATGGCTGCATACACAAAAATCACACCACTGGTAAACCTTGACTTTAATCAAGAAACCAAAAGAAAAGTTCCAACCATCCACAACAGGACAGACACACAGCTATCAGTTTCCACCACTTTCACCTCCTCTCAGCTGCTAATTAATCCATCCCATCCCAGCCCAGCTGGTGCTATTTATAGCAGGAACTGACCACACCTGAACTAGGTAAAAGGTAGGGGGCACACTAAATTTAGCACTTGAGTGATGTTGGAGTTGTGTTCTGCGGACACCCTGTGCACTGTCCACCACCAGAAGACCCCCCCCCCCTACCTTGCCAGGCAGTTTCAGGAGCAGGTAGTGGATCCACTTCAGCACGGCCACCCTGGTCTGCACCTTGGGGTGGTCAATGTACTGCAGCAACACCTGCACCACTGAGGCCAGGTCCAGCTGTTCGCTGCTGCATGGCACAAGACAGGTGAGGTAATAATCATCACTTTCATTCATAATGGATTTGTTTTAGCTACTTTTAATGCTTGTTCAAGTCTAATATCACTTAAGAGTGAACAGACTTTAAATGAAAAACAAACAAACAAAACTTTCACTCTCAATGTTACAAGTTCTACACTAATCTTACAGATAACGTGTTGCTTGCCTGGGGGGATGGGATAGCCTAGAAGTCAGAACATTGTGCTGGCAACTTGATGACCTGGGTTCGATTCCCATTCAAGGGGATTTTTTTTCCTGTGGAGTTAACATCTGGGCACAAAACAGGTGAGGTAATAGTTATCACTTTTGTCCTCTGAAGTCAGAGTATGGCAGCCTATAAGGCAAGGTACTTGAAAACAGTCGTACATATAAAATTCTCATTCAGTGTGCAATTTCAATCTCACAGTGATTCCCAGGTGCGATGAGTGAGTCAGAGTGCACATTGTGGGTGACCCCCAGAGTGTTAAGCTGGGGAACGCTTACAACAATCATCACTTTCATTCTCAATGTTACAAGTCATACACTAATTCTACAGATAATGTGCTGCTTCAAGCTTGAGTTGCTTCTTTGTGACAAGCAGCGCAGAGACAAGTGTAGCCACAGTCACTTCTTGTGTGTTGTGATTGAAGGTGTAGTTATGTAAGATGAAAAAAGACCCAAACCAAACCACAAAAACATCACACAGACACAGAGACAGATGCCCCCCCAAAAAAAACAACAACAACAACACAACCCCCCCCCAAAAAAAAAAAAAACCCCAACCCAACGACAACAAACAAACCCAAAACAACAACAAAAAAAATCCAACAAAAACCAAACCCCCCCCCCCCTCCAAACAAAAGGTCACAAAAAGCACATTCTCCCCAACACCTCACCAGATGATTGTTCCAGACTGAGAATCTGTGCCACTGTCATCTGAGGTCAGGGTCTCTGAATCAGAATCATCAGGAAGCAGCAGCAATGAAGCCAGATCCTCTTCATCTGTGGACTGGACCATGCCATACAGACAGCTGTTCAACGCCTCCCCGGCTTCTCTCACCCTGCACAACACAGCACCACAAAAACTGCTTTATACTTCCCATCTAATCATTCAATAATATTTTATTGTATACTGCTTTCACTTCAGGTAAAATTATGTGTGTGATATATCAGCTGCTTTCCTTAAGGAAAGCATGTCACCACAGTAACCATTCGTATCGGTCATTGCCTTTCCAATGGGTCATTCTAGTGCCGTGGAGAGGGGGGTTCTGCTGCATGGGTAACAGCTTGCCCTCCATACTTACTCCATACCCAGGCTTTGCGCTCTAAAGACTAGAGCGCAACCCCATAGTCTTTTGAGACCGACGGGTGCCTACAGGAGCAATGCCACCCATGTTTATTTTTTTATGTCCTGTTTGTATTTAAGTATTTGTTGACCTATTAAAGAGGCTTTTTTCTACACAATTTTGCCAGGTACAACTTACTTGTTGACATGGGTCTTTCGTGTGCACTGCAAGCATTTTGCACATGGAACTTCACTCTCTCTCTCTCTCTCTCTCTCTCTCTCTCTCTCTCTCTCTCTCTCTCTCTCTCTCTCTCACACACACACACACACACCCCACACACACACACACACACACACACACACACACACACATGCACTCGCACACAAATACACCCATCCCCACCCACCCACCCCCACACAGAGTACTTACACCCCCCCACCCCCAACACCTCTTTACACCCCCCCAACACACACACACACACACCACCCTCTTTGATCAAGTCCTTCCCAACTCCCCCCCCCAAACACACACACACATACTCCACCCAACCCCACTTTCTCTCTCTCTCTCTCTCTCTCTCTCTCTCTCTCTCTCTCTCTCTCTCTCTCTCTCTCTCTCTGTGTCTCTCTCTCTCTCTACCCACACACGCACTTTTTGCCGCTGTCAACGACGACGTCATCAAAGGCCAGACTGGGCAGGACGGCCAGCAGCATGGGGGCCAGGTGAGGCAGCATGGTCAGCGGGGACAAGGTGCACAGCTCCCTCAGCCAGGTGAGCGCCGTGGCGCGGGGCAGCTCGCAGTGGGTCTGGCTGTGGATGACCAGGATGTTGACCAGCGACCGGAAGTTCACCGCTGCCTCCCTCTGGTGGTGAAGCTCTTCGAGGAACTCCGCCAGGATGTTTTGACACCTGGGCAGTTTTTATTTTATTAATTTTTAAATTTTATTTTATTTTATTTTTATTTTAATTTTATTTTATTTATTTTTATATTTTATTTATTTATTTATTTGATTTATTTATCTATTTTTATCTATTAATTTATTTATTCATTCATTCATTTATTTATATATAGAGAGAGATTCTATTAATTTTTTTATATCGAGGATAATGGAATAAGCACTCATGTGGTGTTTTTTTTTTTTTAACATGCAGCGAGGGAGAGGAGATGGGCGCCGCCCTCAACATGCTGGCCCCTAGAGAAGCTGAGGTCTTTGATGCCTCGCATCCCTACAACCATATAGATTGTGGGACACCTTTACCTTTACCTGTCAGTAAGCATATTTGTAAATCTTGTCATCTGTTCCCACCGGCACATGATGGCCCACTCTTACGAAAAGCGGAACAGGATTTAACGTGAGCGCAAGATGTTCTGAGTGTGTTCGCACATGGGGCCTTGGTTTATAGTCTCATCTGAAGAACTTTTGGGGAGAGTGGAGTCAGCACTGATGTTAACTCCAGGGGAAAAATCTCCATCAAATGGCCTGGGTCATCAAATTGCGAACGCAATGTTCTAACCATTAGGCTATCCTGTCCTGTTTCGGCATTGAAAGAGACCGCAGTTAGATCTGGAGTGATTTAATATGGGACTGCTGTGTATTGTAGACACTACTGCTACTGTTCACCTTATTTGGTCAGCAGTAAGGTGACCCTAATGATTCTCATGGAAATGGGATCTGAACCAATAGCAATGCTTACATGAATTCATGCTGAAAAGTTTAAATAAATTTGAAATATTAAATTCAATTTTGTCGCCCAGTTCACAGCTGTTAAAGAAATAAAGAAACAGATACACAATACACAAAAATTCAAATAAAAAGTAGACATTAAGATGCATACAAACAAAACTGAAATAAATGTACAATATTTTACGGAAAATGTGATCTTTTCTTATTCAGGCACAAACTGATGCATTAACACTCACTATGACTCACAACATAAATAATGCATGAGTGCACACACACACACACGCAGATACATACATGTACTCCTCTCTCTCTCTCTCTCTCTCTCTCTCTCTCTCTCTCTCTCTCTCTCTCTCTCTCTCTCTCTCTCCATGATAAAACTCACAGCTTGGAAGTTTCGGCATTTTCTTCTTCCAACATTTTCATCAAGCCGTCCAAGATCTCTGGCAGAAACTTGAGCATGCCGCTGTCTGGCACACTATCCAGCACTTCAATCTGAAATCACACAGCCTTAAACATTCATTTCGTTAATAAAATGACAAGAAATGTGCATTTAACCCAGGCAAAAAGCTTTGATGAGAGTTAGTGATGTAAGCTTAGCTCTGGTGCCAAATGGGATGGGATAAGTTTTTGGTTTAAAAAACATACGGTGATACAGCACATTATAATAACTATTCCATTCTGCAATTTCTTGATCTCTGGCAAAATATATAGGAATCCCACAGTCTAGAATCAACACCGATCACTTGCTGAATAATAGTAAGCCTCCTTCTGGCTTCCAAAGAACAATGGCATCTAGTCTTCCTTTGTTTGATCCCAATCATCATATAAATTTTATATGCTTGTAGATCTACACAACGAGGTGCCCGTTCTGGGCTGACCCTTATGGATGACCAGGGCGATGATATAAGCAAGGACAGTAAAGTTGGTTTTATATCCAGTTTTAATCTGTATATAATTGCACAGTTTTAATCTGAGTTTTAAACTCGACGATGTGACAGCCCCTATATGGCATGGGTGGTTGGCGGAGCTATAAACAAAATAACTGGACTGGATTGTAGATCTATGTGTGTTTCTTATCACTCATAGGCTCTGCAACCTCACAACACACCACCACTCACAGCCCAAGGCATGAACCCTACCCAAGACAGGATGAAGTGGCGAGCCAGGATGTTGACCGAGTACATCCTCTGTCTCAGCTGGGGCATGAAGGCAACCAGGTCAAAGGACGGGCTCTCTGTCACAATATCCTGAAGAGAAGAGAAAGAAATCAAATATACCAGAAAACATGACATAAACACTTTACTTCATTCAACTCTGGGATACTTATCGTGAATATAAAAAATTAGACAGGAAACTCTTTTTCTCATAGTCTCTCTCTCTCTCTCTCTTTCTTTTAAAGTTGTTGAAATCATGTTAGCAAATTAATGTTGGTGAAATGTTTGTTGTTGTTGTTTTATTTGTTTGTTTGCTTTTTCCCCTTTTCTTTCTTTTGTTGGCTTTATTGTTTGCTAGGGATTTTCTGCTTTGTTTTTTGTTGGCTTTGTTTTGTTTTGGATTTGATTTTTGCTATTGTTTTGATTTTTTCTTTTCTTTTCTTTAGATAGATGGCTTGATGGAAAAAAGCAGATTGCTGCTTACTCAATGTACCATCTGGAAATAAAAATTTGATTGATTGATTGATTGATTTCTTTTACTCTTTCTCTATATCCCCCCCCCCCCCCCCTCTCTCTCTCTCTCTGTAAATAATCGAGATTCTTGCAGAAAGTGTTTTTTGCTTAAAATTTTTTAATTTTTATAAACTGAGCTGCTGTGATTTTATATGCTTTAGACTTGAGAGTAATAATCCTGTCCTGTCTCACTGTCTTTGTTTTGCTGATCATATTTACATCCTTTTTGGAGCCATACATATAATGGCACTAAATGAACAGATAATGACACTACATTACTAGACCCAGGCCCAAATTTCTGATCGTTATAGATTGTAAACCAAGCACCAAGTCTGATATTAAAATAATAAAATGTTGCGAATGTCATGTTTAAAAATGTGTCGTGTTTAGACATTATCCTGAAGTTGGAATGCAGTTTCTTCAATGGTGAATAAAAAAAACACCATGGTCAAATACACAAAATCTCACCATTGGTGAACCTCAGAGCTCTGGCCGAGGAATGGTAAAAACCCAAACAAACAAAACCCCAACCCAACCAAGAACAAAATGACAAGACAAAACAATGACTGCTTGATTTGATTTTTTTAACTGCCCACCTTCAACAGTCTGTCCAAAACTCCAGCTGCCCCTCTCACTTCATCATCAGGATGTACCACCAACTGCAAGACAGAAAAATATAGTGTAGTATTCATAAAAAAGGTATATATAAATTTATATAAATATATATCTTTAAAATTTTACCCATGGGCTACCTTCTTAACTGAATTTTTTTTGTCAAGCTACCCACAAACACACACATGTATGTATACACACACACACACACACACACACACACACACACTCACATGCACACACACACACACACACACACACACACACACACACACACACACACACACACACACACACACTCACACGCACACACACACACACACACACACACACACACACACACACAGAGTATCACACACAGTGACACACACAGAGTGACACACATACACACACAGTGACACTCACACACAGTGACACTCACACACAGTGACACACACACATGGGACGGGATAGCCTGGTCGTCAGAACACTGCGCTTGCAATATGACGACCTGAGTTTGATTCCCCATCGAGGTGATTTTTCCCCTGGAGTTAACATCAGTGCTGACTCCACTCTCCCCAAAAGTCTTTCGGATGAGACTGTAAACCGAGGCCCTGTGTGCGAACGCATGCAGGACATCTTGTGCACATGTTAAATCCTGTTCTGCTTTTCGTAAGAGTAGGCCATTGTGTGCCAGTGGGAACATGACAATATTTACAAAACTGCATACACACAGGGACAGGATGAAAAAAAGCACATGAGTACTTATTCCATTATCCTTGATATAAAAGAATTAAAAAAAATAAACACACACACACACACATAAACTTCCACCTACACCCTCCACACACACACCAACACACACACACACACACACACACACACACACACACACACACACACACACACACACACACACACCAACACCAACACCAACACCAACACACCCACCCACCCACCCACCCACCCACCCACACACACACACACACACACACACACACACACACACACACACCAACACCAACACACCCACCCACACCCACTAACTCAACTGGAATCAAACCAACCTGCACAACACACTAACGACTAAAACACAATGTCACACTAGTTCAGTAATTGTACATGTATACTACTCACCTTGTTCAGGCCATCAAAGACCTCCGTGAAGAAGGGCAAAACGTTGGACCTGACCACCTTGACGATGTTGAAGACAGACTCACAGGCATGGTACTGCACGGTGCTGTCCGAATGGTGGAACGATGCCAGCGCTGGGAGAAGCAGCTCATGCATGTACTGACATGCTTGCTGCACGCACATAATATACTGTGTATTAAATTTCTGAAGCAAAGTGGGTAGTGAGGGGTTTTGTGCTGCTCAGTGCTCTGTCTAGATTCAAATGTCTCAGCAATTAACGGCAGAATAACACATTTTTGCTAATTTGACTGACAACAATAACTTATGTTAGTTGCTGTTTGAGCATTGGATAAAGAAGAAAAAGGAATATAAAGACTTTTTTTTCTGTTCAAATAAAGTCTCATCTGACTTCACAAATGTCATTTGGCAGCAATGTTCTGCTGGAAACTATTCTGCCGATATTTTTCTGTTTTTATATGTGTATAATGTATGTAGTTATTAAACCTCATTCAACCCTGAGCCTGAGCACAGCTTGGGTGAGACTGAGTGGTCTTGCCGGCCTGAGCCAGTGTTGTGCTCGCATTAGATATCATATATTATATATAATATCTGCCGCCGCGGTAGTCGAGTGGTTAGGGCATTGGACTCGTAATCTAAAGGTTGCGGGTTCGATCCCAGCTGTCGGCTATGGCGTTGTGCCCTTGGAAAAGGCACTTTACGGCTATTTTCTCACCCCACCCAGGTGTAAAAGGGGTACCAACCTTGTGTTGGGGGGTTAACCCTGCGATAGACTGGCGTCCTATCCAGGGGGGAGTCTATGACTCTCAGTCGCTTAGCGCCACAGAAACCGGGATAAGCACCGGCCTGATGAGCCTTAGGCTCGGGACAGACTTTAACTTTAACTTATATATAATATCTGTTATGTTGATGCAAAATTCATATTTGATAACACAACAACAACACAACTTGTACAGTTCAGTTAAGAAAAACAAGTCCTAGTTTTCAGTTTACCTTTACACACACACACACATACACACACTGATACATACACTGATACAGTCAGTCACAAACACACAAACATGCACAGCAGGTATTCTTACCCCCTGGAGTCCAATAGCCACTGTAGCCAAACCGATCAGTCCTCCTTTCCTCGTGTTAATATTCTGGGAATAGACCAGATCGCCCCCAAACAGCTTCAGAATCTTAAAGATTTCATTGTGTTGTTTGGCAGATGCATACCCTTCCACAATTCTGAAAAAGAAAAAATGTCCCAAAAGAATTCATGAAAATGAGCAAAGGAATGTGGACCTCTTTGTAAAAAAAAAATCTTTTAACCAATCTGGTAGGCCTAAGAGAACTATCTTAATTCAGTTTTGAGGACCATATAATTATATGTATATCAAAAGCTTTGCAGTAGTGTTGGAAACTGTGCAGAAATAGAAATACAGCCCACTAGAGAAAAAACTCAACTGCATCACACGTGAGTCAGACAAACGGTATGAAGTTTCGGGAAAAAATACAGTGGACGTACCGTTGTACTTCTAAAGCAGCCCACTTTCGTTTTTGGTAGCATTTATCTACCAAAGCACGTCCTATTGTTGGTGGAAGAGGTGAGAAGTCCCAGACAAAAGCGTTACGCTCATGATGAATGAACTTGTTTCAGGTGGCTCGTTTTAGTTCCGAGCTCCGTCTCTCATTTCTACTCTCTCCGGGGGTTAGGCCTAGAGCGCATGCTGAACATTCAGTGTCACATGACGGATACTTAACAGCAAACAAACTTTGATAACAATAAACAAATTCATAAAAAGCGGACTTTCTGTCGCATTAAACAACTTGTTAGTCTATGATGCAAACACTGTTTTAAAAAAATTAGTTTATTATCCAGAGACAAAACTGTTGTGTCAACCCATGCAGCAGTATTTGTCTGTAATCATGATCTATCTTCTCTCTTTGCCCATTTTCGCCTTTCAAACCACACCTCTTTCCACCCGCCCTCTCTTGCTCGACCTAAAAATTTTGTACAGAATGTGGACTGGACGAGATCGCAGAAAATGACAACAACCTGTAGTAAAGTCATGCTGTATGTGTATGTGTGTGTATTGGAATGACATTTACTCCATGTTCCGCTTCATTTTATTTGAAAGTCTTGCGTTTGTAAGAACATCGGTGGAATGCCAAGACCCAGCCTTATCCAACATTTAACACATCTATTTACCAGCAAAGAGCGGGGGCGCAACCCAAGCTGTCTCCGCAATTTCTGAAGATGCTCGCAGAAATGAGGATAAACAATGCCATGTCAACTTGACAAGTACAAGTAATTAAAAACAATGGATGATTCAGACGACCAGAACACTGCATCAATAAATGTTGAAGATGAAATTCAACGGGAGTTATCAGAATCGGACTCTGCTTCGTGCAATAGCATCAGCAACCCGTACTACGATGGCCCAAAACGACAAGAGAGCAGTGGAGATGGTGCCAGTGCTCAAGTTGGCTCGGCTTCTTCAGTGTACCGGCAAGCGGGAGAAAACAACGATATGGTTATTGTGACGTTAAGCCTGGGATATTTCAAGACATGTGTTGGGTTTCTCAGAACTCTTCAACTGGTGAGAACAATGAGCTTATTTTCAATTTTCATTTTCATCAATTTTTGTAATTTTTTTTTTAACAAGTCAAAGACAAATGTCAGACTACACCTACACCAGTACACCCATTACAATGTCAGTTCTTTTTCAGTTTACTTGATGATGTAAGGTGACTTTTAAAAACAGCCAAAGGACTTATTTCCCAGTTTTAACTAGATTCCATAATCCAAGAAATAAAAGGAAAATGATAATTTAATTTATAAACCATCATTAATTTTGGCTTTGAGACAACAGTGCAGAGAAAATCAGAAACTATATTTAGTTACAAGTGTATTATGATAAGCTTTAGCAAAAAAAAAACAAATGCTTGTGAGATTGTTTTGCACAGTTTGTACGAAAAGTCACAGAGGTGACTTATTACTTAGCCTTAGGCTAGGCCCAAGTCTAGCAAAAAAAGTAATTCATTGCACAGTAGGCCAGTAATAGAAGTTATGCTAATTTTTACAGTATAAAATATAAATTGTGAAACTGTTTGTAAAAGTCCCTGAGGCTTCCTTTCCTGTTTCAGTTAAAGCTAATCTTTATATCATTATCTATCAGATGGTTTTGCTAACAGTAACAGTCTGAAGCATAATGCTTAATACTGTGTTATTTACTGTTAATTAATTGATCATACTATTACTAGATACTACTATTATTAGTTTAGTAGTATTTTATTTTGATCAGTTGATAAAAGCACACTTGCCAGCATAGAACTAGATTCAGTAAACTTGCAGGTTTTTGGTTTTTAGTATTAGTTTCATCTTGGTAGGGATGTTGACCACCTTATTTAATTAAACTGTTAAAAGTTAAAGAGACAACACTTCAACAGGGATATGATGGGTATTTAAACTGTATAGGCAGAAAAGGCTTCAAATGCGCTCTGCAACAAACATGTATAACAGTATATAATAAGTACTAATCTAGCTTATAGACTTTATATTGTCATTGTGGTGACCCACCTGGATGCATTGCAAGACAAATGTTCTTTGAATTCCACAATTATGATAATTTGAAAGTCTACAAAACAGTTGTATAATATAAATAATGAACATTTTGATTTGTGTTCGTATTATTATTAAAATTATTAAAGAGAGACTGGTCTTGAGCTTTTTTTTGAAAGATTGTTAATATTTGACTTGGCCAAGTTGGGGTTATATAATAATATTATTATATTAATTACTATGATGGGGAAGGGGGGGCGGGCTGGGGGGAGACAGCCTACCTTGTGGTTAAAAAAACAAAATTGCATTCGGCTCATGATCTGATCTGATCATCATTGCTGACTCCACTCCCCCAAAAGTTTTCCGGATGAGACTGAGAGTAACTTAGTAAGTAAATTGAGGCCCCATGTGCAAATGCAAGCAGAACATCCTGCACACTTATTATATTAAAAACCTGCACCACCTTAAATTTAGAAGAGCAGGCCATTTCATCTGTAGCTAGTAGGCAAAACATCTCATCGCCAGAACATACAGATTGACAATTTTTTTGTAAAGGCATGCATAAGATTACCATTGGGGACACAATCTAAAGGTGCTCAACAGTAGTGTGTGTTAAGACATCACCACCAGATTTGAAATGTGGGTCCTATCCTTTATGGCTAGGATAAAAATGGCTGCAGATAATGATGATTATATATTTAAAATATATATTATGCAAAGTCTTACCATTACGGCATTAGTGAACCAAGAGTCTAACCAAGGAATGGGAAAGAAGAGAACATAATGAATAAAATTTAATGCCATTATATTTGATTTATAATTAAGTCAGTGATATCACTCATTCAGCCACTGTGCTTTTCTTTCTTTTTTTCCTTTCTTGTTTTTGGAGGGTGCTAGACAGAGCCAATCTCAAATCCTTCCCATCATTATACGATATGAGTTGGTTTCATGAATTCAGTAAAAAAAATTTAAAAAAATCCCCATTGTTTGACGTGTATGTACATTGAATCGATCTTGAATCCAAATCTAGCCCTTTCTCAGTCTCAGTTTCTAAAACTGCTTGTGTGTTGGACAGGTGTTAACATTGATCACCCTTGTGTGCCTGGTGTCGTCTGGACAGCGAGAAGGGGGCTTGCTGAACTTACCTTTGGGATGGCATTTCCGCATCATGTTGTTTGTTCTCGTATTGACATTCATGACGTCTCTTATCATCATCTGTGCCAACGTCACCTCTGTCATCAATGTGCTTGTTGTTGAATGGACTATTGTGGTGGGTAACATTATTTTGTGTTACATTTTTTTTTGGGTGGGTAATGAGATGGTTGACTACTGTCGTGTGGTAATATTTGGAAATAATTGAGACTTTTCTCTGACTTGTACAGTCTATTTTGAGATGCTGAAGTCAAGTTGAAGTTAACTAGTAGAATTTTCAGCATAAATATAAATATTATTAATAATATTTATTATCATTACGTTGCAATATTGACCATCTTTTATCACAAGTTATCATTTACTTTTTTTTTTCAGAATGAAAAAGTAAAATTTAATTATGAATGTATCGTGTAATTGTAGTATTATAAATTATGTTTATATGTTTTCTTTTAAGTATTTGTTATCTTTTACCTTTTAAATGACTAATTTTGAAATTATCTAAACTTTCAGTTAACAAAATAAATGATCAACTTTTGTTTTAGATTGAAAAAAAATTCTCACCATTTTCCAATTTTAATATTTTTTATTGTTTTTCTTACCAG
>CM060330.1:44834983-44852483 GCA_030674155.1 Stramonita haemastoma
AACTTTGATATTGTTTCCATTGTTTCATGAATGCTTGTAATTGTTACTGATTTAATCATTTTCATCTTGGTGTTTGATCCTCTCTCTGCTCCTTTGTGAATTATTTGTGAAAAAAAAAGTAACAAGCAAACTAAATGGTTAACCTGGTGGTTTGAGAATAATGAATGAGATCAGCACATGAGTTCCTTTTTTTTGGGTAAAATTTGCTCCATCCATGATCAAAATATTTACGTACAAATGTTGTAAAATACTGTTTAAAAAACAGCGTTTATAATTTCTATGTCCATGCCAGTCATTTTTTGTTTGTTTTTGTTGGTGTCAGATGTTTGTGTGGACATTTGCATTCAGGTGGCAAAATTTGGGCTGGAAATTTGTACTTGTGGTTTTTTCTTGTGCATTATTTTGATTTTGGTCGGACCCTCATCTAGTGACCATGCCATCAACTACATTATGATGGCGATTCATTTTATCATTTTTATGTTGTTAAGAATTGTTGATATTTTATAAATCAATTTATATATAAACTATCACTTTACCTGCATTATGATAGTCGATCATAGTATGGGAAAACATTTTTAGTTTTTGTTGGTTTTTGTTGAAATCATCATCATTGAAAGTGACCCTTTGATAAAATAGTTTGACAGCCAGTCACAATGTGATTGTTTAGTGATTGATGTGAGAACACTTTCACGCTGTGTTCAGACTTTCATCTTTTCTTGTAAACTTCTTTCAACAAGTAAACTCTTCCACAAGGCTTCAGAAACTGCCGGTGCCAAATCTAATTTTATCATTCTCACTTGAGAAAAATCACTGTTCACTGTATTACTTAGTGTGTTTTTTTTTTTTTTTAATTTCCTTTTAGCTTAAGAGCAATGAGTGTTAATTAAAAATGTATTAGAAAATTGTTGTCTGGTGCTAGTTTTAATATTTGTAGCATAAAGCAAATTTAAAGTGATAGTTACAATGTTTCTGGTGTTTAGTGTTCACTTTCTTCTACGCCATTCATGTGGTGTGTTATTTTTATGAAACTTTGTCTTCCTTTCGTGCACGTCAGTGCTACAGCATTCTTTTATTGCTTTGTATCTTTCAGCATTTTGTTTCTTTTTAATACTTGCATTTTTCAGTAATTTCAACTTGTTGAAGTTCAGGGGTTATGCGCACTGATTTCTGTCGAGAGATCAAATGTTGAGTGTAAATTATGTTTAATATATTCAAAACTATTATCAACATTTAAAGTTGTTCATGGAAATGATCTTTTTATTTTTTTATAGGTAAATGATTTTGCTTGTGGCTCAAAAGTTATACCAGTACAGTAAAAGAGAAAGAAACCTTGTGTGAATATGTGCATACATGCTCAGAGAAGATGATGACAGTGGTCTGCTCTGGGATGTGATATCAAGCTGATCAGAAACTTACATGCAAAGTCAGAATGCCTGTTAATCGTTCAAGTTGAGAATAAGTGTAAACTTGTTTTATATAGAATTTTTTTTGGTGGTAAGTTGGCAGACAACGAAAAGTAGACATTTTTTTTATCAAGTTAAACATATCAACAGGCCATATTTCAGTTTTAAGAATGGACATTGGAGTTTGGAAGAGGAGGGGGGGGGGAAGGAGGTGATTATTTTTGATATATTGCTTTGTTGGTTTTGGAAAATTATAATACAAAGATAAACCTAGAATTTCCCTTTAGTATTTCTTTTTTCCTCCTCTCTCCTGTGTTCTCTAGGAAGAAAAGCATTTCATTTTTTGTAATGAAAAGACTTAAGGTAGTGAAAGATAATTAAAATGTTTTGAAACATAGACAATTTTGTTCCTGCATCCTTCTTTCCTCCTGCATTCTTCAAAGAAAGAAAACATTAGCCGGATTGTGTTCATGTGTGTTGGACTGTTAGGTGAGGGCAGTGACCTTACCATGACAGAATGTTTGCAGGCTTTAATTCTGTTTTGACGTTATGGGCTTCATGTGCAATACTGGATTTTTTTCCCTTTACGTACTGGCCTGTTTACAGGCTCGAGTTTATCGTGAATATTATTTGTTTGGTTATGTGTTTTGAGAGGAAAACTTACATGTGGAGGTTTATAGTACATATTCATTATTTGTTTGGTTATGTGTTTTGAGAGGGAAAACTTACAAGTGGAGGTTTATAGTACATATTTCATTATTTGTTTGGTTATGTGTTTTGAGAGGCAGAACTTACAAGTGGAGATTTATAGTACATATTTTATTATTTGTATGGTTGTGTTTTGAGAGGCAAAACTTACAAGTGGAGGTTTATAGTACATATTTCATTATTTGTATGGTTGTGTGTTTTGAGGGGCAAAACTACTAGTGGAGGTTTATAGTACATATTTCATTATTTGTTTGGTTAGTGTTTGAGAGGGAAAACTTAAAAGTGGAGGTTTATAGTACATATTTCATTATTTGTTTGGTTGTGTGTTTTAAGGGGCAAAACTTACAAGTGGAGGTTTATAGTACATATTTCATTATTTGTTTGGTTATGTGTTTTGAGAGGGAAAACTTAAAAGTGGAGGTTTATAGTACATATTTCATTATTTGTATGGTTGTGTGTTTTGAGGGGCAAAACTTACAAGTGGAGGTTTATAGTACATATTTCATTATTTGTACGGGTGTGCGTTTTGAGGGGCAAAACTTAAAAGTGGAGGTTAATAGTACATATTTCATTATTTGTACGGGTGTGCGTTTTGAGGGGCAAAACTTAAAAGTGGAGGTTAATAGTACATATTTCATTATTTGTACGGGTGTGCATTTTGAGGGGCAAAACTTAAAAGTGGAGGTTAATAGTACATATTTCATTATTTGTACGGGTGTGCGTTTTGAGGGGCAAAACTTAAAAGTGGAGGTTAATAGTACATATTTCATTATTTGTACGGGTGTGCGTTTTGAGGGGCAAAACTTAAAAGTGGAGGTTAATAGTACATATTTCATTATTTGTACGGGTGTGCGTTTTGAGGGGCAAAACTACTTTGTGATTATATGAGGACTTCATTGCATAGGAAAGAAACAGTTGTGAAGAATGATTCAGAAATGTTGTAGAACATCAGTGTTTTTCTTTCTAAACCATTATTTTTTTTTTTACTTGAGCGAATATCATTGGAACCATATTGGTGTTGTGAATGTTGTAGTGACCGGTGGCTATTTGAAAGACGGACAGGTTTCAGTGGCAAACATAAGAAGAACACATGCCTGCCTTTGAGACTAGTTAAGCAGAAGTATATCATTGTTTATCAAAAAGAATAGATAACAACAAAATATTACTCTCATGTGCAGTCTTGGAAATGAACAACTCTTTTTTTTTTAGTACAAATTTCCCTATCTCTCCCCTTCCTGTAAATCTAGCTAAAAAAATCAACAAAAACCACCAACAAAAAATCATCCAGAATCACTGTCTGTTGTGTTACTTTTTGATTAAAGGCATGTTTCCATTCTTGTCAAATGGAAAGCAAAGGAATCACCGAAATGCTCTAGGAAGATTTGCTGTCTGTGAGGACCACTGAATGTAGCAGTGACTAAGCTAGATAATGGGGTAGAAGGCCGCATAAGATTATCTCTACTCCAAAACCAGTTGCACTCTAGCTAATTACTGGTCGTGTGTTCATTGACTTATTCTTTTCTTGTGACCTGTGGTCCTAGTTGTTCAGAAAGTCATGTTACATTTCTTCAGGCTGTTAGTATTTAATAAAAAATATGGTTAAGCTTCTTTGTGAGCACGTTGCATTTTATGAGAAATCAGGTTACTTGTAATTTTAAAGCTATTTTTGTGAGCGTATTGTATGTCAACACTTCTACAGGTCTGTGATGGATGAATGAGAAATTGTCAATTCATAGTGAATGCTCTCTCATTGGAATCTTTAAAGTCTTTGTCTATCATGGCTTCATATATCTGTCATCAGTAATCTTTAATCTGTTGTAGACACTGTCTTACTGGAGTCTTGAAAGTGTTGGAAGATTAGAGAGCTGAAAGGTGTGTTTATGTCCTCAAATTTCCACAAGGTCAAAAAGGTGATGGAAATGGAGTCAGAAAAGATGGGAATGAAGGTACATCCGATAGGTTTTCCTTTTGGCCCAGTTGAAAATCATATACTGTTATATTTTTCTGTGTTTCATCAAAGTATCTTGCTTGACGTTTTGCTGGTGTGGCAAGAATGGAGAGATATACAGGGACCACCCTTTCCTTTTGCAGCAGCTGTTTTGCCAAAAGTCGGGAACAGAAAAGAAAGATGAGGTGTCCATATATACTTCACTCTATTTTTTAGTGTACTTTGGTCCATTTTCTGCTGAAGGTATATTCGTATATTGTACACGTTGTTAGTAACTAACTCCCCCTTTGAGTTCACATCATTGGTACGGTTTTGTCATTTACTATATTATTGGTACTATTCAGCTTTTACCAGGTTTATTATTGGTACTATTTAGCTTTTACAATATTTATCATTGTTGCTATTTGACATTTTACAACATCCACGTGTCATAACATTCCATACCTGTGATGAAGCATTTCCTCTTTATCATTTATTGTTTACAGTTGTATAACCATGCGCGAAAAGCTTTTGAAATACTGTGCTTATCCACCACTGTTGTGACTGAGTTACGTTATTGTACACTGGATGTGCTCAGAGGAATCTCACCTTATTTTGTTTTTGTTTTATTGTTAGCCCTGGTCATTGTACAATGGTCTTTAAAACTTTTTGGATGTGTGCTTCCTAGTCAGTGTCATGTAGTCCAACATAACTATTGTCAATGACACAGTACACTGCTCAACGTCATGACTCACTGGTATTTCACCCCAGTACTGTTTCTCAGTTAAAAAAAAAAAGTCTTTTTTTAAATGGTGAAACGGAATAAAAACTACAAATTTAACATTTTATGTTTCAAGGACTGCCTGGTATGAGCGCATGTTTCTTTTTTTTAAGTGTGAGATAAAGAGTTGTCATGATTCTTGGGATGGAGAGATGAGGTGAGCAACTCGACCTACATTATCTGTGCCCATTTCCAATCCAATCAGGTTTATAGCCCCGCTGACCACACAGGCCATATCGGGGCTATACCTGTGGCCAGTTCTCACTGGGGGTGTAGAGCTAGCTAGCCTACTGGGTAGAGCACTGTGCTCAGGATTTGACAGCAGGGGGACGGGATAGCCTAGTGGTCAGAACGTTTTGCTTGCGCTGGCAATTTGACGACCCGAGTTCGATTCCCGTTGGAGGGGATTTTTCCCCTGGAGTTAACATCAGTGCTGACTCCACTCTCCCCAAAAGTCTTTCAGATGAGACTGTAAACCGAGGCCCCCGTGTGCGAACGCACGCAGAACATCTTGCGCACACGTTAAATCCTGTTCCGCTTTTCATAAGAGTAGGCCATTGTGTGCCGGTGGGAACAGATAATATTTACACAACTGCATACACACGGGGACTGGATGAAAAAAATCACATGAGTGCTTATTCTTATATCCTCAATATAAAAGAATAAGATGAATAAAAAATAAATAAAAAAAACAGCATGGCCTCCACAGAGACGCTTATTCCAGGGGATTTCCCCCCACAGAATGAACATCAGTACTGACTTCACTATCCTATGGAGGAGACTAAACTGAGGCCCCATGTACGAATACACACAGAACATCTTGTGCACACATTAAACTCCATTCTGCCTCTTGAAAGAGTAGGCCATTATGTGCCTGAAGGACCAGATGACAATCTTTTTAATAAAAAATAAAAAAAAAGCATGCACACTCGTCACTGCTATTGTGTTTAGACATCTTCCCTGAAGTCAGAATGTGGCTACCTAAATGTGGGCAAAAAGTCGCATATGCCAAGTCTCACTGTTGGTGAGCCTTTAGCTCTAGTTGTCAGAGCACTAGCCGAGGAAAATAAACAGTCTAGTTCTAACTTGAACTGATTTGTGTTTTTCAGTTTGCAAATATCCCTGCTGTACAATCTAAATATCTCTTAAAATAGTATTTTCAAACAAAAAAAGATCCCATGCAAGCTGTTTGCCTAGCTGGGTTTCTTCTACTAATACACTGTACATGTTTCAAAGTGGGTTTGTGATTTAACACTTTCTACCCCGGGTACGGATTAATCCGTACCACGCGATCATCTCCCCTGGACGGGGTACGGATTAATCCATACCACAGCAGGTACTTTCACTTTCGCCCTCCCATTCTGTTCTATTCTCACATGGTCGTTTTAGCTTGTTGGCTTTATATGCCATGTTAGTCGCACATCGTTCACAGCTAATTTGCATATAAATTGAGCGTGTTTTTGTTGTGTTTATTGTTGTTTTACGTGTCATATGCTTGTAGTATGGCTTTGGTACATCATACTTTCACTGCTGACGAAGTAACAGAAGTTTTAAACGAGTTATTACGTTGCCGATAAAGATCGTGTTTTGGATAGAGATCGTGAGAGCTGTGAGTCTCACGATACTAGACTGTGTGCCACTTGAGGAGCGAGATAGGCCAGCTAAAAGGGGTGGGAAGGGGGGGGGGGGGGGTGACTGGGGAGGGGCGTGGCCTTGGTACTGTGAGTACCCCTATGATAAACACCAACTGTTTACATGAAAATGAACTACAAGCCACCTGGTGAAGTGCAAACATTCTGTACATATGAATAAAGCAGTGTAGAAAAGTTCAGGAACTTACTTGGACTAGGGAAGAAATGTTATCTGTATATTCCATGATCGTTATTGTGACAGTGTCATGTGTACAGTTCAGTGGTTACCATTGATTATATTACATTTGATGCGATGCTGGAAGAAAACTTGTATAGTACCTATGTTTGTCCCTATTTATTTGAGATTCTTGTATAGTTTTGTTGTTGTTGTGTTGTATTTGTTGCATACATTGTGTAAAAATCATAAGCCCATCAGTGGGATCACCACTTAAAATCAGAGCAATTACGTAATTTGACACCATAATTAACATATTCTTTTTTATGCAATATAAATTTTTATGCACGCATACAATGGGCAGTCATTTACCCACACAATGCCATAGTTTCATAAGAAATGGGCTTCAAACATAAAAGATACGAGGATTTTACTATGATGACCCAGTGCACACTGCACTCAGCTGCTGCAGGGCTGGTCCACAGGGACTACAGTGCAGCTGCACCCTTGGGGTACAAAGTGTTAACCCACATCAAGAGTTAGCCTGGATGAAAAAATTTACAAAAGTGCACACACACAGGAACTGGATGTAAAAAAGCACATAAATGCCTATTCCATTATCCTCAAAATGAAAAAAAAAAGTGTGGTTCTTTTAATATTCTTTCTCTTTTCTTCTCTGCATTCCCTCACTGAGTGAGATGTGTAGTTCTAAGTCTTCTCCTGTGCTTGTAACACTGCAAGACCTCTGCCTACTGGTCATAGCCAACACATTCCAACTTCAGACCAGCTCATTTTTTGTACAGGATGCATGCCGAGTATGTTCATGTTTCCCTATTAATTTTCCATTCTGCTCAAGGGACATGCTTTGTGCTGCGAGGACTTAGCATGAGCAGGACCAAATATGTTAACTTAAATAGGCTTTCATTGTTGCATTAATGTATGCTAAAAAAAAAAAGAAAAAAAAAGGCCCAGACCTTGACACACATTTTGTGGAGAAATCTTGAGAACGGTTCTTCAGTGTAACTTCCTAATGGCTCCTCAGGCAGTGAAGAAATGAAGAAGGGAAGAACTCAACCATCACATGAATCACCAAGACACAAGCACACATGCAGGTATATGCATGCACACACACACACATGCCCACACACACACACACCCACACATACACACACACTCACACATGCACAAAGAACAAAAAAAAAAATCAAGGAAGGCAAGAAACATCTGTCTCAGAACACAAGCGTCATTTCAAGTAATAGAATGTATAATTTTGCCATTTCAATGTATAATTTTGTCGTAACAAAGAAAGGACAAACCAATCTGGTCTCACGATGTTATCTGATCAGGCAGAGTGTTAACGTTAACACTTCTTCATGATTGTTCAAAAGTTTAATTTTCCCGCATAATTCCCAAACCCATGATCAATTATTAAATAATCCGTTACAATCTTATTTTCCATAAAAAAAATCCCAAGATGTTTTCAAAATGAAATCAGAATCATTTGTATTATTTTTCAAATTAATCAACAAAACAGACTTTACCTGCAAATCGATCCTTTTCAGTGATTGACTTAGTAGCCAGATCATACCCCCTCCCCCACCGAACCCGAAAAAAATGTTAGTCTTTGTATTAAAATAAATTCAAGTTTAGAAGGAACAAGATGAAGGTTAATACATAACAATAGCTGACCGTGTAAAAATCAAACACCAACCAAAACACTGAAAACAAACAAACAAAAAAATCACGCCAACAGAAAACAAACTCTCAAACATCCTGCAAAACAAGGCAAACTGAAATGGAACCAATGTACAACAAACAATGTGAAAATATTTTGCAATCAGTATAAATCCAAAAAACCTGTTCAACACAAATGCAATGATACTGTACAGTAGTAAACATTTTTCGGAGGTAAACCAAAGTGACTGAGCCAAATATTGCACAGTTTAGGTCATCAGGGCGGAATTGTCCAACACAGAACAGAACATCAGAGGAATCATCTCATAATTATTACAACACAAAATGAAATAAGTCAAAAAGACACCCCCTCCCATTTTATGACTTGATTTGCACGCCAATAATATCAGAGGAAAAAAACAACACCACAAGAGCATCCCCTTAATTTCCCAATAATTTTGATAATCAGCGTAGGGATGCCAACATATTACTGATATAAACATACACAACCCTATGTACAACAGACATTTGTTCTGCACTCTTCATTTTGAAAGCAACCTTACCTAAGCCTTTTTTTCAACTTTATGTTCTGAAAGTATAGTACCTTCTCCCACTGTTCAATTCTCTTGTATGAAAGAATACTACTACTTAGAATCAGCTGGGGGAAAAAATTAAGCTTTCATACAAATATTTTCCTCACAATATGTGAAAAACAACCACGACAAAAGAACACCTCACTATCTTATCTTCTCCTCTCCTCAAAATACCCCCCTCCCATTCATAAAGTAATACATGATTATCAAAATGACGTTAATCTTGTTATATCAGTATTAAGTAAATTGTGGACAGATTTTGTCACAAAATCACCATCTGCATACCCCCACCCTCTAAAGATCACTCCCAACACCCCATCCCAGTTTAGACACATGTTCAGCAGTTCAACAAATTTCAGCATGATTTGCACAAATTTTTTTTCCATTCACAACCGTACAATCGGTAAATATTTCAAGAAAAGATATCAAAATACTTGTAAATAATATATACTGCATCAGCATGTGATATTTGATGGGGGGAAAATAAACAATCCATATCAGGCACAAAACATCAGCTTTTATATCACAGACAAAAGTAAATTGATCATAACAAAGTACACTGGACTCTGGATGGACGGAAATTCACACAGGTTATCTGCACAGCTAATTTACTCTACCTCAGAACAACAATATGTGTGTTTCAGACTTCAAAAAATGAAAAAAAAAAAAAATTTCCTACACCACGGTTAATGACAAATCTTGAACTGTCGTTGTGTTTTCATGTTGTTTTCCTTGTCGCTGCTGGGTTAATAAGATGTTCAACTGTATGAGCCCAGTCTAAAAAAATAAGTGGAAAATATTTTTAACTGCTTTTGCGCATCATTTTATATCAACACATGAAAACACGACCAAAAATAGTGGTAATAAAAACCCAATCAAAAAATGATAACTTAGTTGAGACTGCACACAAAAAATCCATTAATTTACTGATTTGCATGCATTATTTATTTGTTGTTGTTGTTCCTTGGCTAGAGCTCCAAGGTTCACCTATGGTCAGATTTTGTGTATGCAATGGTTTTTTTGCCCTTCATGAAGGTAGCTGCATTTCAACTTCGGGGATCTTTAACATAAAGAAGATCCAGAGAGGATTAGGTCAGAAAGACACAGCATAGCAGTATTTCTTCTCACTGACAGATTTTGAAAGAGAAATAAACCCAACTTAGTTATTAGCAGCACCAATCATCACTATGGTGCTGTATCTACATGACAAAAAGAAATCAATCTCTCATATTCCTGGTCAGGAATGTTCGTACAATGTTCGTACAAACAGTTGTTTGACAAACATTCCAGATTCATGTTACTGCTTTAGAAAAGAAATTTTAACGCCTTGAGTGTGATAATGGCGCAACATAAACTGGGTAAAAGATCAAGTTAGGCACTACCTTTTACCTTTCAACTACAATCTATACCTGCATAGTTTAAACACAACAATCTGCCTTTATTATTTCAACTGGGAATGGATGGCTGCACCTTTTATTCTCTCTTTTAAAGCATCATTGCAAGGTCAGCATGTTCCACTACCTTAACATTACCATGACCTGCCTATAGTTATTGCACAACAATTGCCCACCTCTTGGTAGAACTCTACTAAAAATAAAACAGAATATTGACAAAGTATTTCAGCCATGTTGTTTTTTGCACTGCACAGTTTGAATATTATGTTTTATTGTCATCTTGTCAAAAATGCTTTCTGTTCAAAAAAGTTCAATAAAGGTTTAAGAATAGAAAAAATAACTGAATGAATACACTGACTTGATAAATATCTTGCCCCCTTCAAACTGTACCATGAAGTTTGATTATACAGTCAGCAATCTAATCACAGATATGCTTGATCTATCTTTCAATCTGCCCGATTTTCAAAATGGGACAAATGCTTGAAAGATTTCATGATTCACACACAGACAATGCAGTGTATTTATCTCATGTTATCTTTACACTGAGATATCTTTGAGCAAAACGTGTACACCTAGCAAAATACTCACTGAATGGGCACACACCATTAAATTGATTAGGACAACAAATCACTATCAAAATATTTCTGTGAGAAAAATTAGTAAAGAATAAGGAATTAACAACATATTCAAGTAAATGATTTACAAAAGTCTGGCATTACTATAGCACAGGTAAAAAAAAAAATCATTGTAATAAAATCTATCAAAATGGAAATAAAAAACAACAAAAACTGTACACAAAATTCACTGTATCACAACATATTTTTTCCCCCCAGAAACATTGCATAATGTAAATGTAAGATTATGTATTTCCAGCAGTTTTAACATTTACATGGAAAGGAAATATATGTCTTCATATCAACTAGTGTTCAAATACTTAATCGTTGAGAAAAGTTTTACAATGAGAAAATTGAAAGGAAAAAACCCCAAAACTTTCATTAGATACTGAATCTTTGAATGCAAAAACTTGCCAAAAAGTTTTCTGGAACTTAATACAATGTTCCGACATGAAATATGGATATCCGAATCCTTGTCATGTAAATTGAAGAACAAAGACTGCGTTCTTCATGTGATATTTGATGTCACCAGGCAACCACATGAATACCCATGAATAGTCTTGCTTGATATACGTATGCAAAAGGCATAAAACAAATATACACTCAACAAATTTACAGCACGCTTGATACAAATCACCAAACATTCCCTCTCTCTTAACAAAGAAACAAAACAAAAAAGAGAAAATAAACATGAATTGTCTTGCTCGCTGTGTGCAAAAGAAACAAATACGTACTCTACAAATTTGCAGCATACTTCATAGAAATCACAGAACCTGCCCCCCCCCTTTAACAACCAAAATAATAAAATAAAATAAAGCAAATCAACCCCCCCTTTAACAACCAAAATAATAAACTATAATAAAGCAAATCCCCCCCCCCCCTTGAAAAAAAAGCCCCAACAACCACCTCCCCCAAAAAAACAAAACAAAAAAAAACGAACGCCCCCCCTCCCCCCCAACCCCTATAAACTTGCGCCTCATAAAAAAAACATCATCTGTACAGAATAATCCCAGACACTGATAAATGTTGAAGGCAAAAAACCCTACTGACCAGTTAAGCATCAGCCATCCACACATGGTGAAAAAAAATGATAAAAAAGAGATAAACTGAAAGTAACACATGAGCTCTTCAGATTCTTCGCTGTCCATGAAAATTTGTTTTGACTGAATTATTCTGTGACAAAAATACAATCTAAAGCTATTTAAAAAAACACCTTGTGTGTGTGTGTGTGTGTGTGTGTGTGTGTGTGTGTGTGTGTGTGTGTGTGTGTGTGTGTGTGTGTGTAGGTGTGTGTGTGCGTGTGTGTAGGTGTGTGTGTGAGTGAGGTGTGTGGACTGACTTTAAATCCATATGCATGGATGTATTTAAGAAATTGAATTTTTTGATCCAGATATTTTGTGTGTAAGATGTACAAAAACAAACAGTTTAACTGGGTCAAAATATGTAGATATTGTGTTTGCAAGAAATGTAGGGGGAAAAAAAGTCAACTGAGACAAAACATGTGCGTTTTAAAGTCTTTCCTCTTTCTTTGGCATAAAACACACACACACATCATCATCACTGAACATGACAGAATTTAACAACTGAAACAAAATAATTTACTGTCATGCCCTTCTCAGCGGCTACAACTCCCTTTCCACAAGATGCCAAAATATGATCAGTTCTCGCCAAGAAATCAGCAAGTGATAGTCAGCTAACGATATGCAACAGTTTGATTGCTCCAACATGACAAGATATGATTGGTTGTCATCAACCAATGAAAAGGCGTCGTCTGAGGATCACATGATTGTACAAGTACTGCTGCCTTCTTTCTGCTTTCCTCCTGCCGTCTGCACTTTGCCATTGTTGCTTCCCTGAGCGTGCTGCAATGAAAAAAACAAAAAAATAATGAAAAATAGAATAAAATCGATTTCTTATTGTTGTTGTTAAATTTTAAGGCTCCGATACCAAGTTAGTAATATGCTCTAAATATCCTCTGTTAACCTCATCATCACAATTACCATCTTTACTATAAATTCATTTTTGACTAAGAAGGTAAAATGGATTATAACCCGAGCAACAGTTTAAGATATATGCATACCTCCTGGAAAAATGTTTTTATAAGAACTCCCCCCCCCCCCCCCAAATTATTACTTGTTTCAGGAACAATTGTTTCTAATACTGAAATACTTCAATGGTAACACTTTAACCTTTGTTAAGAAGCTAACAACATGTAAAAGTTCCTTACAGAATTACATAAAACCATTAATTTCATTATTCAATTAAAGACTTCAAATTCTTCTGAATTTTTTTGTTTGACCTGCATACTTCACAACTTTTAACACAGTTCTGGATTTAAATTTCCAAAAAAAAAAAAAAAAAAAGATTCATAAAGAAAAAACAAATGATTTCACTGACAATTTGCCCTCTTTACATTCAAAGTGAAATACAGTTTCTATATTTTTATCTCAAGAATAAAAACAAATGAAAAAAAATCACACCAATCCTTTATCACGGATGATTCAATTTAAAAACAGAATATGCAAATCGTTAAACAGTACTAAAGCAAAATTCAAAAGCATGATTTATACTTGCAAATATTATTACATGTTTAATATATACATCTTGATCTAAATCAAGAACAAAAGCAATATCCTATGTGGCTATGAAGCTAAACAATGCAGACTTTGTTTTTTGTACCTTCAAAAAGTGAGATCAGTACATGGAATATATCGGTCCTAATACAGCAATCAGTCAAAAAGTAAGTTAATATGAGATATACCAGGAGCATCATAAAGACTAATCTGCAGATTTGGTTTATTTCATAAAGCAAAGAAAAAGCGTGTTCTTGGTTAAAAAGCTTAAACTATGGCACATGCATGTGGCATATGCACGCATGCAAAAAAAATATGCGCATACACACAAACAGAAAACACCCATGCACACATTCTTATATGAAGGAACTACGTGTATGTGGATAGTAAATCTAGACAGAAAATACACAGAGAGCAGGAATGCAAACTTTAAAAAGTAACAAAAAGAAAGAAGCATAAGCAGAAGTTACAGCAGAAATAATATTTCAAAAAAGAAGAAAAAAAGAAAGGGCAAGAAAGTTGAACAAGCAGAGGTTAAAGCAAGAATAATATTTAAAAAATAACAGAATTTAAAAAAAACCCCAGAGAGGAATGAGAAGAACTTGAAGCAAAGAGTAGAGTAAGCAGAAGTTGTGAAGTGCACCAGCACTATGTGTGCACTACAATCACACTACAAGAGGGCAAGAGCACTGGAAAACTAGGAGGCAGGACAGAAATCAGATGGCCTGGAAAAACTGCACAAGTCAATAAAGACCGCATACTACTTGTGCATTTTTTGCCCTGGCCATCACTAACATGCGCTTTTTTGCTCTATGTCACACAACACACACACACACACACACACACACACACACACACACACACACACACACACACACACAGAATCATGACAGAAGTCATTCAGAACAGTGAAAACTCAATACACATTGAGCCCTGCTTGAATCGCACAAACAGGTACACTGCTATACACGTTTCAACACAATATTATGATGTAAAACATGCTCTACACAAAGATATTCAATGCTTTTTTTTTGGGGGGGGGGGGGGGGGGGGGGATTTTACATAAAACAGGCGAGCAAACTAATACCATACACAAAAGGTTTGTGCTAGCTGAGGAACAAAAAAAATTCAGTTCGTTTGAAACAAAAGTTAAAAAAAACTTTTGAAGAAACATGTAATGGATAAATTGTAAGACTATTTTCCTTTATGCTTGAAATTATTTTACATCTGGCTTGCTTTGTAAATGGTTTTTCTTAGTCTTGTTGTCTCGTTTTCTTCACTACTTGTCTGTCTGAATTGAGCACATGTTGTACTACTGTCTTGGTTCTTTTCAACATAGATTAACGTCATCTTTTGCTTGCTTTTATATGTCAATCTTCTTGCTTTTTTGTGAGGCCAGGATGAAAAATAAGCTGTGTAAACTTTTTTTTTACCCCCAATCAAGATACATTTTTTTTATTTGACTTGATGGAGACCACAATTCACATAGTACAGCTATCTAAAATCTACAGATTGATTTTTCTTCTTTTCCTCATGGTCCTAAAAAATGGAGACTTGTTTGTTCTTTTCTGTCTTTTAGGTCCTCATAGATTCAGATTCACAATAGTCTGAACTTTTAGGTTTGTGCATACAGCACTTAACTATAATGTGACCCTCTACAAAAAATGCATGAGGAGATGACATAATTGTTTTACATGACTAAAAAAAACCCACCCCAAAACCAAAATAAAAGGATGCAAAGGTGATAAAAAGCAGATAAGGACAGGTTTTTGAATTTCAAACCATCATAGATATAGGGAACACTTCAAATGAAAAACAGGATGAACAACAACAAAAAAGCCGATTACAGACAACATTGCAACCACTTAGTGAAAATGTTCCTGATGACCAAGAACAATCAGAAACAACCAGGAAGAAAAAAAAAGGATGGAGGTTTGGCGTGAGAACATTCAGAGGTATAGATACAACAGAACCGAAAAAGAATGACTACACTTCAATGTTAAAGGAAAAATATGTTTATAAATCCAAAAATGTGCTGCATGTCTATTTTTCAAACAGAAAACATGCATCAACAAGAACAACATGCGGTTTGTGTGTGTGTGTGTGTGTGTGTGTGTGTGTGTGTGTGTGTGTGTGGGTGTGTGTGTGTGTGGGTGTGGGTGGGTGTGTGTGTGTGTCCAAGACTTCAACGGGGAACAGGCAAAGGGCAAGCAGAAGGAGGAGGAGGAGGTGAGGCAACAACACCCACGGTCAGCGTGCATGCCACTACACGGCTCTAGAGCACCAGCTTACGAACTGCACCTCCTTCTTGCGCGAGAGCAAAGTCTCGATGGGAAAGTGGTGATTGGCCACCCGTTCAGGGGGCACAATCCCATTGTGCCTTTCTGCCTCAGCAGCCAAAGAGCTCTCTTCCTCCCCAAAGACAAAGAGAGACACGGTGTCCCCGTCGTTCACTTTGCCGTTGGAACTCTTGTGATCCTGCCAGCAACAAAAACCCACATCACCATGCTTCAAGCACTGCACATGACCGGGCCAGGTAAAGCAGCTAGGGGCACACCAGAGTCCTTGGCAGCCAGTGGGGGCCGATTCTCCTTCAGGGCTGTGGTGGTGTGTATGTATATATATGTAGCAAAGAGCGTTCACAGTATATGTCTGGCAGGATTCTTATTGGTTAGAAAGTCATTGCTTTTATTAGGATTTGGTAAAAGTGTTATGTTGAGGATGGTCTTACTGTTCTTTTCCTTTTCTGTTTTTATTTGTGTCTTTTTGTGGAAAAACATTCTTTGTTCTGGATTCAATCTAGTCTACATCATTCTTCGTCTTGGATTCAATCTGGTCTTTCTTCATTTTGCGCTTTACTGGCATTTTCATATCATCCTCCATGATTTTCTTTCTGTTTGTACTGTTTTTTAAAAAAAATTTTCTCTGGAATTTTCCTTTCTTGTGCCTGGGATTACAAAATGAACTTTCATTACCATTCATGGTGCATTCCCAAAGTCTGAAAGTGACTACTGTAATGGTAGACAAAAATAACTACATACGCAATATCTCACTGTTGGTGAACCCTTAAAGCTCTAGCCGAGGAACAAAAAAATTCATGGTGCTCCTTTTGACACAGTAATACTGATTTCTTCTGCCTGTACTAAGAGATGAAATTTACATTCTGGCATTTAACATACCATCCCTATTTCTAAATCAAACCTTGAACTTGACATCAATTGCTAAACAATACCATGCCCGATTTTAGAAACGCTGCAAATGCAAGTTTCGCAACTGGCCAATGCACAAATGATATCACTAATTTTTTTTTTTTTACATTGGTGCACGCATACTTTGCTTTTAAAACTTGGTCTAAAAGACAAGCCTGCTGCTCAGTGTACTTATGCAAACAAGCCTGAAAGCTCAAAGCAGCAACATGGTAAAATTTTGACTTTTGCAAAAGATTAACAGTGGGGTGCACCTCTTCAAAAACAAAAGAGAACAGAAAATTGACAGAGCTTGGGCTTTGCTTGATTACAAAAAAAGCCAAGAATTGCTCTCTTTCCAGTCTGGTCTTATCTGTGAAATGCTTTAATCAAACCTCAAGAAAACATATAGTTTCTGGCTGATTTTTCTGGACAAAAATTATATGATCGATCACCTCTGTGACAAATCATTTCTCACAAAAATCACACAATAAAAATGATATTCAGGTCTCTTCTGTGTCTCTTGGTCTACACTTGGGCAAAATTTGAAAAACAACATGCTGTACTTACATTTCTAAAAAAAATACTTTGACGAAGGAAAAGGGCGGTGTCTTCATAACTAATCCATCTAAACCCACACCTATGTAGGTATACATTCACTTTCACAGGTTATGAACAAACACAAAGAGAGAAGAAAGACGGAGCTATTGAAAGAACAATGTTTCAGTTCTATCAATGGGGAAAAAAAGAGTTTGATATATGGGTTGAAAAGAAAGGTAATCATCTCATGTTCAGTTCTATAAATGGAAAAAAAAGTTTGATATATGGGATGAAAAGAATGC
>CM060330.1:44857483-44859983 GCA_030674155.1 Stramonita haemastoma
AAACTGTACATCCTTTGTGAATTCTTATCTTACTATACACACAAATCACTGCACTTACACTGGTCTCCAAACAATCAAGTGAAAGATCAGGTGTGCATTAGTACGAGACAAAAAAAAGATAGGCCACAAATGTAAGAAGATATGGAGTTAACGACAGAACTGACTGTTATGGCTATGAAAACCAGACTGTTAAGTCATCCATCACACAGCAAGAACGCGCTCTATCTACAGCCAGTTGTCTTACATCAGACTGGGAATTTCTCTGCGCAATGAGCATCTGAAAACAGCCACATTCTACTTTGGCATCTTCACATTTTTGCGAAACAACACTTTTTTTTTACCAAAAGTGACTATGACAGTAAGCGATAATTGTGTGCGCAATATCAAAAACAATGTGTAATGTATGAACAATGATACAGATGGTAACAATCTGTTAAACATGTTACCGTCAAATGAGTTTCTGTTATTGAAAAAAATCAGCTTATTTACACATGAAACACTATTTACAATAGAATCGGTGACATCAAGTCACGTCACATACACATCCAAGTATTTTTCTACTATTTTTGTAATCTCTTTCAGAACAAACAATTCGAATTGATTTTGAAACATTCCGCAGCACCTGCATCAATCATTCACACGAATCATCTCAGATACAAATATGCCCTACTCCTGCTGAAAGCTCTGATTGGCTGAAAGATTCTAACCCTTTACTTAAACGCTGGACGGTTGGACACAACCCTGTAAACGCTTCAAGCATAAACTGGACAAATGTTTGTAACCACATTCTATTTCTAATGTGCTGATTGACGTGCACTTTTGACACTATGTTGAAAGCGCGGTCTACACACTGTAAATCTTTTCTATGCTAAAACACTAAGTCGCTGAAAACTTTTGACATTTTCCGTGATTAAAACATTGACTGCTGAACACTTTTCATACTTTTAATGAAAAAAAAAGAGATTCCTGGCTGAATAGTATTGACTTTTTTTCTATGCTAAGGCACTGGCTTGTGCTTAAGGCACTGGCTGGCTATGTATTTAAACCCTTTCATTGCCTAATGTGCTGGCTGGTTGTGCATTGTTAACCCTTTCTATGCTTAGTGCTGGCTGGTTGTGCATTATTAACCCTTTCTATGCTCAGTGCTGGCTGACTATGCATTATTAACCCTTTCTATGCTTAAGGTGCTGACTTGTGCATTAACCTGTTCTATGCTTAGTGCTGGCTGGTTGTGCATTATTAACCCTTTCTATGCTTAGTGCTGGCTGACTGACTGGTTGTGCATTATTAACCCTTTCTATGCTTGGTGCTGGCTGACTATGCATTAGTAACCCATTCTATGCTTATGGCGCTGACTGGTTGTGCATTATTAACCAGTTTTATGCTTAATGCTGGCTAACTGTGCATTAGTAACCCTTTCTATGCTCAAGGTGTTGACTGGCAGTGCATTTTTAACCCTTTCTATGTGTAAAGTCCTGACTAGCTGTGTGTATTAACCCATTTTATGCTTGAAATGCTGACTGGCTGTCAGCATTGACCTGTTCTGTGTTTGAAATGCATGCTGGCTGGCTTTCATTATTTACTCTTTCTATGCTTGAGGGGCTGAATGGCTGTAAGATGTTAACCCTTTCTATGCTAAAAGCACCAGCTGGATGTATGTTTTTAATCTTTTCTATACTTGGCCTACAGAGCACATAAGAATTAGATTACATACCTTGCTTGCTCTTCTGTGAAAAAAAACAATGCACAATGCACTAAATTGTTTATCTAGCCATATTTTGGCCGTCGAAATAGGTGTTTGGATACCTTTAACTTTTTTTCAATATTTTCTGAAGTTAAGCTGATCAAGATTTCAGCAGTATGGTACACACACACAAAAAAGCTTCCCTTCAACACAACAACTTGAACAGCACCTTAGTAATAGCTGAAGTTACAAGTCTAACGCTCTAATTGTGAATCATTCCAGCCCCTGGGTTGAGAATCACTTTTGCACAGCCAGTTTCTGACTGCAATGCTCTGATGTACCATTGACATGTGCTGAGTGCTTGGTGTTGAAAGAGTTAAGAGGAAAAATTCCAAATGTGACTTTCAGTGAGGCAGGTAACGGGCAAGAATGAGACCACAGAGAGAAAAAAGAATCAGAAATAAAAGAGGATGCTACTCATGTGGAAAGTTTTAGAACAGAATCTCGAGACGATACAACAATCCAAACGATATCTTCCTGACACACAACACCTATCCCGTTAGTTGTCTAGACTATACTCTCTACAACACCTTCACTTCAAGGTACACATGTTCTGTTAACTGTACAGATTTTACTTTGTGCCAGTGACACTGTTTTTTATCTCCAAGCACTGTCAAAAACCACAAGAAACTTGGACCCCGGCAGGAAATCAATCCAGACTAGAGATACAACGAGCTGTTACGCAGAGAGGCACCCTGTTAAAAAGATCGGTACTGCAATACATCCAACTACCTGCTGTACACCACTCTGTCCCCT
>CM060330.1:44864983-44876003 GCA_030674155.1 Stramonita haemastoma
TCTCCCTCGTTGCTTCACCTTCCCTGACCTTAAAGAGGGCCAGGTACCCATTTACAGTGGGTGAACTGGGAATTGTTTGAAGCCAAGGCATGCAAATCCATCCAACTGTAACCGTGCTTGATGCTGCTTAACCTTGGCTGGGGGGGAAGCCATGCTCTGACCACTGAGCTATCCCGTCCCCTATAAAAATAAGACATACTGCAAATCCAATTCAGCAATACTTCTTTTTTTTTTTTTTGTGTTCTTTTCAGCTAGATTGAAGGTTATTATAGAGATTTGTTTGTGTTCCGTTTCTTTGCACAGTTAGATACTCTCGATTAGGAACAACTTGTTAATTTCTTTAGTAAAACTTCTGTGAACAATTTAGACAAGTGTTCCAAATTCAGGGACAAATGAATTCAGAAGATAAATTCATGTGAAAAACCTTAATAATCTTCCTGAAGGGATTAAAAAAGAAAGACAGAAGAAGATTAATCAAACAGAAAATAATCATAAAGAAGAAAGGGAAGGAAAACAGAAGAAGAAAAAGAAGAAAAAAAGAAGGGAAGAAGGCAGGAGGAAGGAGGAAGAAGAGGAAAGGAGGAGAGGAGGAGGAGGAGGAGGAGGGAAGAAATACAGAAAGAAAAAGCAAAGATAAAGAAGATGCCAGGGAAGACAATGACTACAACAAAAAGAAATGAAAACAACAAAGAAAAAGGAGGAAAAGCAAGTGACAAAGAAACAACAATAACAACAAAAAAAGAACACACAGAGAAAAAAAGATAAAACAAAGACAAAAAAAAGATGACAATGACACACAAAAACAAAAAAAAGAGAGAAGACGACGACCCACACAAACACACAGAAACACACACCACCTCACCTTAAAGTGGTACGGCTTTCCAGAAGCTCGCTGGGCTCATCCACAAGCTGTCCTCGTCCAGGGACTTGCCCACCTGGTTACAAGGGGTGATGTTCACAAACAGCTGCCCCTCCTCCAGACCCTTGTAGTCCTGTGATGGCCAGTTGTCGTCAAAGTCCAGGGCGTAGGACAGCGACTGCAGGAACACGCTCGCTGTCCCGATCAGCACGTCCTCTGTCGGCTCCCAGAAGGGGTCCTCTTCACGCGGGCAGTTGAAGATGTCCTCCCGTCCAGGTATTTTTGGTACATTTCCTGGGGAAATTAAAGTGTGAAGTTGTTTTTTCATTTTTATTTATTTATTTTTATTTTTTTGTTTTAAAAAGTGTGAAGTTGTTGATTTTTTCAACACAGCTCTTATCTATTCGTCTATTCTTTTATCAGCTGTAAATGGTACCAGTCTTCTTTAGGGTCAGGGACAGGTAAAGCATGACAGGGGTAGTGAGATTGGTGCCGCCCTCAGTGTTTCTGGCCCCTAGGGAAACTTTAGGTCTCTGATGCTTGCTCCCTAGACCGCCTAGTTATGAACACCTTTACCTTTTTTTTTTAACCTTTCTTTTATATCAAGGATAATGGAATAACACTTAAGTGCTTTGAAATTTTTTTTTTTTTTTTTTTACATTTCTGGTCATATGAAAAGTGACAAAACTGCCTACAAACAAAAACTGTGTGCACAAGCCACTACATCTCACATGATGCAGCTAGACATCTTGCGACATGTAAAACTGGTTATGCTTTTCGGAAGAGTAGGCCATTGTGTGCCAGTGGGAAGAGATGACAAAATTTACAAATGCACAAACGGGGCTTGATGTAAAAAGAGCACGAGTTGTTTGTTTTTCAATTCCTTCAAACTAAAGGTGATATAGACAACCTGTATTCAAACATCACCAATACTACTTTCTCTCGTCTCACTGCTCAATCTCATCTCTCTCATCACTCATCTCTGTATCTCTCTCTCTCTCATGAGTGCTTATCCAAAATCTCGAAAAAAATTAAAGAGAAACACACACACACACACCACACATACACCAACCCAACACACACACACACAACACCCCACACACACACACACACACACACACACACACACACACACACACCACACCGAGGTACCGCCTAGTCAATCTGACCTGTATGACATAACGTCGAGTCATGAAGGTGCCACGTTCCCACAGCCACGTGTTGCCATTCAGAAGATTCTTCATCTTCACCATCACCCTGACAAAAAAAGAAAGAAAGAAATGTAAACATGATATATATACATTACTACCAGGTAATTCCATTCTACTCCTTTACTTGAAATTGTTTTATTTCTCTGGGTTGTTTTTTGCATATGATCTTTTACTTTTGTCTATTAGGACCAAGGAAGAAAAGAAATGGAAGGGTGGGAGGGGAGAGGCAAGAAGCTGAGAGGGAGGGAGGGAGGGAGGGGAAGAGGAGAGAGGAAGAGAGAGAGAGAGAGAGAGAGAGAGAAGAGAGGAGAGAGAGAGAGAGAGAGAGAGAGAGAGAGAGAGAGGAGAGACAGAGAGAGAGAGAGCAGAGAGAGAGAGAGAGGAGAGAGAGAGAGAGAGATGGAGTATATGGGAGGGAGAACAAATCCATATCGATTTTACCACAATTCAGATAAAATGCATAAAATGATGCTCAGCTATTAAAACATAAATGTACCTCAACTGGAAATTTCATATATACATTTTTGTAAATCAAGGGTAACTGCCAATTTCTTGTGATAAAACAAATTTTCTTTCACACGTTTACAAAATCCCCAGAGATTTACTTTCAGAACATATTAGTTCTCACAGGCTGTTTTTATGTTCGATATTTTTTAAAAATTACTTTTTCACAGCATACATTACCCACAAAAGAATCTAATACAAGGACATATTCTTTTCATATTAATACATTACCCTTAATGAATACACCTAATTCTTGATTTCGTTCTTGAAGTCTAACTAACATTATACACAAAAAAAGTTTTCACCCAATTACTTAAAAAATAAAGATGTAAACGCAAAGCATGGAATTGAAGAAAATTCCTTGTTGAAGAACATATTGAATTCAAACAAAAAACTAACTAAGGCACCCATAATGTTATTACTTATGTATGTCAAATTTCTTTTTTTTAAAAACCCACCAGAACTTTTTAGAATCAAGCTCAGGCTAGATAGAACATGTGCACCAGGTACTTTCAATACAGTCATATACACAAAATGGAAGAATGCACACAAGAGAAATAACGCGATAACAGGGTGAAGCATGATAGCCAAAGACAAAGAGAACGACTACTCAAGAGAACTATCAAAAGAAAGAAAGAGAGAAAGAGAGAAGAGAGAGAGAGAGAGAGAGAGAGAGAGAGAGAGAGAGAGAGAGAGAGAGAGAGAGAGAGGAGGAGGAGAGAGGAGAGAGAGAGAGAGAGAGAGAGAGAGAGAGAGAGAGAGAGAGAGAGAGGAGAGTAGAGAGGAGAGGAGGAGAGAGAGAGAGAGGAGAGAGAGGGGAGAGAGAGAGAGGAGGGAGGGAGGGAGGGAGAGGGAGGGAGGGAGGAGGGAGGGAGGGAGAGGAGAGAGAGGGAGAGGAGGGAGAGAGGGAGAGAGGGAGAGAGGAGAGAGAGAGAGAGACAGACAGACAGACAGACAGACAGAGACAGACAGAGAGATGGCTTAGGTGGGATGACTGAGTCAGAGTTCACATTCTGGGTGACCCCCAGAGTGTTAAGCTGGGGAACGCACAACAACAATAACAACAACTTTCAGAAATGTTCATACATCTTTTGAAAGGAAAAAAAACAACAACAACAAAAAAAACCCACCAGAAAAAAGACCCAGTCTCTATTCTCTCTCTTTACAGCATCTGACAATTGGTCATCAGTACCTAACACTGATGCAAAAACTGAAGCATGCAAACTTTAATGCACTGAGCTTACACAAGACAGCTTAATTCGATCAACGACTTTTCTGATGGCAATTAAAATTGAGATTGGTGCATTTCTGCATGCACTTTTAAGTTTTTGCCAAGTCTACTCTGAGCCAAATTATTCCTGTATTTTTTGCTGGTGAATTTTTGTCAGTCAAAAAAAAAAGAAAAAAAAGTTTGCCAGTCATACTGAAATAATTTTGGGGGCACAGAAAGACAGACATGTATCCAATTTTTGCTATTTAAAGTTATACATGATGAACAGTTCTCTGAATTAGAGAAACTGATAAATGTTCATGCCCTTATTATACCTTATGGTATTCTTAAGCATTTTAAAACTTATTAATGACAATATCATAACTTAAAAAAAACCCAGTCACAGTGTATCAAGCAAAAAGGTAACATCTATACACTTCAGTTGTCATGAAAGACAAGAAAAAAAAAGAGATACAGACATACAGAATAAAGACAGAGAGGCAAGTACGAAAAGACAAGAGAGGCAGGAAGCAGAGCTAGCTACAGAATTACTTTCTGAAGAAATGGGGTTAAAAACAGCAAAGAAATCGAGACAAACTCTCATGACCATGAGAGAGATGGAGAGAGAGACAGAGGGAGAGAGAGAGACAGAGAGAGAGAGAGAGAGACAGAGAGAGAGAGAGAGAGAGAGAGAGAGAGACAGAGACAGAGACAGAGACAGAGAACAGAGAGAGAGAGAGGGTGGGGAGGGCAGGAGATGAACAGAGAAGGAGAAACAGACAGAGGCAGAAACAGAGAGGCTAAGACAGAGACAGAGGCAGTGAGCTTTAAAGCAACAGAGACAGAGAAATACACACACACAACACACACACACACACACACACACACACACACACACACACACACACACACACATACAAGCACATGCACACGCACACACACGCAGAGGCAACTGACAGAAACAAAAATAAAGGTACCATGGAAACTAACAACTCTGACATTTTGAAAAAAAAAAATCTGAAAAAATCATGGCACTGGAGTACACATAGAGCAGCACTGCAAAATTGATACACAACCATTTTTTCAATACAAAAAGAAAGAAAAACACCCTCCAGAGGAAACATTCCATAGATAGCTACATAATACAATACATAAATACACAGATGCAATACACTTGTTGATCTCTGCTGTAATACCTCACTGTCATAGGAATCCCAATTTTACTGCAAGACAAGGCAATGTATATTGAAAAATACAAACAACAGCAGTTGCTGTCATCCTATACAAATACCTAACTTTAAACCAATGATGCCTAAACAACCATTCATCTAACAAATATATTTTTTTTTAAAAAGCTTTCAACCTCCCTAAAACAAGAAATGATAAAGGCAAACTCCATGAGGGCACTGTTTCAATTCTGATATCAGTTTCCAATTTTCCAATGATTTAACCTATCCTGAAGGTTGTAGTGTGTGGCAACAAACCCTGGGATGATCATGAGCAATCAAGGGCAAGTAAATACAAGCATTTATAAATGTGTACAAAAAAAAAAAGCCACAACTAAACCAATGTAGGGTCAACACTGGAGGTAAGAGCATCCTGATGTACCAGGGATTAACAAACTGGATGTACTAGGGCCAACTGTGGTCAAACTGGTGAACGACTGACCTGCTGCTCAACACCACATTTTCAGGACTGAACTGAGTGAACTTTGGAGCCAAAACATTTTCAAGTGCAGATCTGTTTACATCCACACCAATGAATAAAGAGTATTGTACTTCCCCAGTGCTTGTAATCTCCAGTTACACCAATATAGCCTATATTGCAGGCTGGAGAAATGTATTATCTGTTCTACTGGTGATATTTTTTTCCACATAAAAGACGGATAGGTTTCTGATGCAAGTGTAAAATGCTGTCATTACAACACAGGGTGTTAACCAATACTTTTGTCTCAAAGACATATCAGAATAGGATCAAAACCAGCATTAATTCCAGGGGGGAAATCCCCACATATGGACAGCAGAGTGGAGACCCAAACTCACATCCTCAGACTGCTGAAGACCCTGAGTCACATGCACACTAACCACTAGGCTACGTTCCCCATTCTCTAGCTTTGCTTAGTGCACGAGTCACACTCCATTCACAGATAATAATAATAATAATAATAATAATAATAATAATAATAATAATAATAATAATAATAATACATGAATTTGTATAGCGCTTTCTCTTGTAAAGACAAATCAAAGCGCTTGCATTTGACCTACAGAGCCACAGATCATGCTGCCACCAGGCGCAAAGATCAACGACGAACAACGATGATCAACTGTTGTTGTCTTGTTGCTGCTGTACATTTTAGAGCGCAAAGCCTGGGCAAGTATGTATACTTTGCATCACATCATTTTTATATCCAAGTCAGAATATCCAGTAGGTGCAGATCCCATTTCTCTTTTGGGGTCTTCCAACAAAAACAAAGAAATTCACATAAAGGCCTACATTGCCCTACCCATGAAGGTGAATAGCAGACACAACCCCCCCCCCCCCTCCCAGCAGAGTTATGTGGTAATTCTTAGAAGCTATCAGCTCTATCATAAGAGTATCTGAAATCAAGAAAAAAAACAGAGTAAAACTGAAAAAAGACACTTAAACTCTGTGGTGTGTGTGTGTGTGTGTGTGTGTGTGTGTGTGTGTGTGTGTGTGTGTGTGTGTGTGTGTGTGTGTGTGTGTGTATGTGTGCATGCGAGCGTGCATGTGAGCGTGCGTGTGTACATATTTCATACTCCAACAATCAGTTATCTTCATTTTACATCCTCCATATGGGAGATCAGTCACCAGACCAAAACAAATGAAAACACTATTTCATTTTAGGTGGGATTATCAGTCTCACTATTCTAACACTTAAGAGACTGCCCCTCCAAAAACAGTCCTGCCCACACAATTCTATGGTCCATGGATACAATTCTGGAATCTTACAATCAGCCAAAATATCTCCCAAACTGGAAACAAAAATAAATTCTTGCACACAAATCATATCAACTGCAGCTCAAGGGTGGGAGGTGGGGGTAGCAAAGGTTGGCTACAGTTTAAGGAGGGAGAGGGAATGTGGCAATACATTCTCAATCATTAAGTAGTAACAGATCTGAAACTTAAAGTCTGACAACACCCACTCATTCAATGGTTACATAATGAAAAAAATGAACAAATCAACCCAAACAAGAATTATTACATAAGCTGAAAAAATGGGAAATATAACAAGGAATATGGGTAGGGTCCAGCAAAATGATTTTGAGTAAACTTAACTGGGAAATCTAGCATGTCTGTCTTGATATCAATATTTGATTCAGTATCTTAACTTTACAAAAAGAAAGTAACAGTCAATGGTTATCTGCACATACTTTTCCTTGACACAGTCATAGCCTTGAGTAAATTTTATCCATCCACTAATGCTCTATACCCTACATACTCACCCTGCTTTCACATTCATACTATTCAAAACAACACACGCAGGCCATGAAATATGCTAGGTAGCAGCTAAGAGGCTTCTCTAAAACTGTGTGACTACAAAGTGATAAAAGATGCCACTTAATTGTGTTCCTGTTCTGTCTGCAGGCATACACAGCATATCAAAAAAAGATGTGAACAGGCTTCTGTGAAACCATGCTCTCTCTGATCTAGGAAAGCAAAAGACTGAAGTGAAAGGTGTGGACAGACAGTGAATGAGAGTGGAGAAAGAGATAAAGAGGTGTAATATACACCCAGGGAAAAGTATCGGGGGTAGACTGTGTACAGGTATTGTCATGTCTAATACTGCAAGGTCAGTATTGCTGGATCATGCTTGGTATTTGGAGACAAGAGTTAAATTAATTGAAAATTCACATTGAACTTTGTGTGAAAACTTGGTTATATGCGATAACCACACATTAAGTACTACCACTGTACCACAACTATTAACTATAGTAACAGTACCAGTGGCATTAGCAGCAGTAGTAGTAGTGGCAATAGTAGTAATGATATTGATAAATAATAGGAATGTTTACAGGGTGCAATATCTTAATTCTGTATGGTTTCAGTCACCATTCCCAAGTTCTCACATTCACTCATCTTTTGCAAAGAATACAATCGTTCCTCAATGACAGCATAGGCTATGGGACACCTTTACCCTTACTTTACCTTGGGGTTTTTGGGTGCCACATGGCTAAGCACCCAGATCTACCTGTTGTTAATATTACAGAACTTATGCCTTGGGAACACAGAGTGGTCAATATTGATCTCAAAGCAAATATATGTCTCTTCCAAAGGTATATTTTCCACAGTATGTTTCCTACTGTATGCTTTCTCCATTATTAAATGAATTTTTTGCCCAAACTAAGTTGATAATTTTTTTCAAATAAAAAATGATACAAAATATGTACAACCTTTTCCATCACTTAATCAATACTTCCAAGCTAAGATTTTTTTCTTTAAAAAAAATCCCCCCATGGGAAAGCTGGGAGCCTGTCAATATAAACAGCATCCCCACCTTCTGGAAATGATGTGCTAGGAATTCCCCATTTTCCATTCCTATCTTTGTTTCTGCCTTGTTCCTGTTCTTCCTGTCACCTCCTCCTTGTCAATTTTCTGCCTTCTTGGTCCATTCTCCTGCCTTTTTACAGAAAGACTTAAAAGATAACATTTCTCTCCTATGCTTAAGTCGGATGCGCAAGGCATGACTTGTTAGGCACATAACAGCAGCACAATGCCTTTTAGCTCATATGACAGACAGCAATAGTTGCTGTCTGAGCTTTAAATAAGAAGGAGGAAAATATATAAAAAATTATCTTCTCTTGAACTCCCTTGTGCATTGTAAAATATATCATCATATTGGATGGAGTTAAAATCATGTGTACTCTTAGTCCAACCCAGTGCCATCACAGCAAATCAAACGCACAGACAGTCACACTCTGAAAAAAGTATGTCCTTAGACACACACACACCCCACACACACACACACACACACACACACACACACACACACACACACACACACACACACACACACACATCCCCACAACAGTTAACAGAAGCAGCCAAGCAAGCACACACATTAGGGTTGTATGACGATGAAGTATTAAGGTGTGGTGGTGTGTTAGAGTGCCATGTCATATATCACTTCACTTATCTACAGCAAGGGACTACCTCATTTCAGTATCTGACATGTCGTGACAATGTCTGAAAGCAAATGACATGGGAGCATTGTGTCATAAAGGACTGTCTGCTTAATAGGTGAGGCACTGCCCACTGAAGATGCAAGACACTGATACAAACACTACAAGAAACTGATGATGCTTGGCACATTTTGTTGACAGAATCATCGTTGACAAACCACTATATATCTTGTTGAAAGATAGCCATCTGTAATATTGTGCTAACAAAAAATCCTCTGAATATCTCGTTGACAGATAGCCTATAATGTTGTGCTGACAGATAATCCTGTTTTATCTTGTTGGCAGATAATCTTCTGTATATTTTGTTTGACTGATAATCTCCATGTGTATTTCATTGACAAACTGACATCTGAACAGACTATACATCCTCTTGCTGAAAAAATATTACATCTTGCAAATAACAGACTGTGTGCCAGCTAAAAATAATGATCAACTCTAAAATATCAGACTGACTGAACTTAATATACTGCATCCTCCCCAAAGACAGAGTATCTCTCTCATACACATACATCACACACACACACACACACACACACACACACACACACACACACACACACACACACACACACACACACACACACACACATCCACACCCACACACACAGAGGCAAATTTTATGAACTTGTGAGGTTAGACTAAGTATACTTATAAGAACTGAAAACCTGTGTATGTAGATGATAAAAGACAAAGAAACAAACTGACTTCAATAATTAACTTCAAAGATGACTTCCAAAGCAAAAGCTAGAACTGACTTCAAAATTGACTTTTAAGTTTTGGGAAAAGCTTAAAAAATATATATATGCATATCTGCCACTCAGTACACTAGTCACTCGGCATAAAAAAATAAACGCAACCATGCCCTCCAAACACACAAAACAAAACAAATCAATCCATGATGCAACACAAAGCATGACTGTGACAGCAGTGGCAACAAGCTTTGCTGGGATATGCACATTTTCAAATGCGCAGTCACACCTACACACCCTCACACACTGGCCACTGTACCTACGTGGGTATAAAGATATCACTTCTGAAAAGACACACACACACGCACATATATATATAGATGTGTGTCTCATTATGAAGCCAAAGATTAAGCAAAATTTACGACAATACTCATAGCAACAACTATTGTTTCTAAATCTTAGGATCACTTTCTTTTGTTATTAACAGAATTTTTATCTGTGTAATAAACAAACAACACTTGTTATAACTATCTAAATTCATTCTGAATCTTATTATGTTTTTTTTCCACACACACATACAGGACAAATATGATAATAGAAATACATTTTATAGGTATAACTGGCTTGATGCAAGTCAGAAATATTACTTGGAAAGATTTGGATAATTTCTCAAGTCAAACATCTATACATTTCTTACTGATAGTAAGTATTAAAAGAAACTTAACCTATGATTTGTAAATAACAGAATGAGTCACAGACTGAGTCTGAGTGTTTTTTTTAAAATAAATTTTCTGGTAAACAGGGTTCAGTACAGAGTCCCAGTGACTTCACGGACCTAAGAAAAGATTAAAGTGTGTGTGGTGTGTGTGTGTTGTGGTGTGTGTGTGTGTGTGTGTGTGTGTGTGGTGTGTGTGTGTGGTGTGTGTGTGTGTGTGTGTGTGAGTGTGTGTGTGTGCACATGCATGTGTGTATGCATGTGTGCATGTGTGTATGCATGTGTGCATGCATGCATGCGTGAGTGTGTAATGCATATAAGTGTTAAGCACCTAAATGTGTGCATGAATGCAGGGATGTTTTGTGATTACTTGTACATTTACTTCCATAGAAAATATCTTTTAAGAATTTAAAAAGTCAAAATGTTCACAAATTCTTTCTTTACTTCAGATATACAACATATAAACATCATAATATGCAGCACCAAAAAAAATCTGGAGAATAAAAAAGCAGAAAAGCATGAACTAGCAAACCACACTGCAACCTATCTAGCCCTAAATATATTCTATCAGAATTCACACAAGGCATCGCATAAAGAATACGATTTGAAAATAAAACATCTTAAAAAG
>CM060330.1:44876103-44891103 GCA_030674155.1 Stramonita haemastoma
AATAAATTGAGGTCCTGGTGGCATGAGTTTAAGTTACCACTGAGACATCCATTTGAGGGGATTTTCTTCTGGTGTTAACATCAGTACCAACTCCACTCTCCCAATAGTCCTTTGTTTGGGACAGTAGAGTGAGGTCCTGTGTACAAACACATGCAGAACATCTTGTGAACACGTTGAAATCCATTCCGCCTTTCAGAAGGGTAGTCTTGCTCCATACTAGTAGGAACGAATGACAACATTTTTTTGTATGTGGCGTTTAGCAAGCAGCAAATATTTTATGTTCTTTTTCTTACATGCACACTAGTATGGTATTTAGACATCATCCCCAGAGTCACAATGCGGCTTCCTTTAACAGTGGGCAAACATTCCTATGCAAAATCTCACCATCAGTGAACCACAGAGGTTTGACAATACAGTATCAATCCCTCTACTCATCCCCCCCCCCCCCCCCCCCCCAAGTTCCTTGTGTTTGCCTGTGTCAGTTGAAGTGGCAGTGTCCTGGGGTGATTTGGGTCAGCGCTTTACGGCTCTCCTCCTTTATCGGGAATCAGATCCCCCATACCTGCTGTCTGCCACAGATAAACAGATTTTGGGAGGAGGTGTGTGTCTGTGTGTGTGTGTGTCTGTGTGTCTGTGTGTGTGCGTGTGTGTGTGCGTGTGTGCGTGTGTGTGTGTGTGTGTATGTGTGTGTGTGTCTGTGTCTGTGTGTGTGTGTATGTGTGTGCGTGTGTGTGTGTGTGTGTGTGTGTGTGTGTCTGTGTCTGTGTGTGTGTCTGTGTGTGTGTGTGTGTGTCTCTGTGTGTGTGTGTGTGTGTGTGTGTGTGTGTGTCTGTGTGTGTGCATTTTAACGCCTATCCACTAACAAGTGATTTTGCACTGGAGAAGGGAAGGAGGTGATAGAAATGAATATGTGTGTTTGTTTGAGTTGAATGAATGATAAAAAAAAATAATAATAATGATAATAATAAAATGGACCCCCCCCCCCCCCCCCATTTAACAGGGGTGAAGAGATATATGATCAAGGTGACTGGTAGAAATAAAACTCTTTGAAGTCTGGGGGAAAGAGAATTGTTAAATTGTGGTACACTAACACAGTAACAGTCATGGGGATTTCCTGTGTTTGTGATGGTCCTGTGTGGTATTATAGCAAATGTATAGATCTCTGTGTATGTAGTTTGTCATGCTTTGTTTTTGTTCTTGTTTGTGTGTGTGTGTAATATATATGTTTGTACAGACCTGTATGCATCAATATTACCAGTTAGCATCCAGCCTCATACAAAATGATTTCTGTTCACATGCAGTGCATACACACGCACAAACACCACACACGCACGCATGCACGCACCCACTACTATGTATACATGGTTTGTATTCTCACTTTTGATTTTTTTTAATACTCTCTCTGCACATACTCTTTTGGAAAACATTGTACATAATGTGGATACTGATTCTTTCAAACCAGGTTTTGACACTTTCTGTTTATCATTATTATTATTATTATTATTTTCAGGATACATTGTCTAATATTGTTCTGTTTTCTGTCTGTTGCAGAAGAGGAGCCAAAGAAGGTAAGTGCAGAGAGTGTGTGTGTGTGTGTGTGTGTGTGCGCGCGCGCACGCGCGCAATGCAAAATTAATTTTACCCTAAGCCATATGTTTTGTGTTACATTTTTAATGAATTTTATGTAGTTGGTAAAGCCTGAAACCATGAACTTATCCTTTGGAGTTAGAAAGTAATGAGTTTTTTAGATTAAAAAAAAAATTGGGGGGGGGGGGGGGGGTGCTTATCAGCTAGTAGGTACTGAGAGTGTGTGTGTGTGTGTGTGTGTCTGCGTGCGTGCGTGCATGCAAGCGTGCATGTTTGTGTGTAGATGTGCTCACATATGTGCCTATGTGTGTCCATGTGTGATTGTTATCAAAGGAAAAGCGGATGTATTGTACTTCATGTTTTTATATATCTAAATTTGTGAATAGTGGTCTTAGTCAGTGCTTTGACATGCATAGGCATATGTTATCGTTTATTCCTTATCTGTGCGCGTGCGTGTGTGTGTGTTGTGTGTGTGTGTGAGAGAGAGAGAGAGAGAGAGAGAGAGAGAGAGAGAGAGAGAGAGAGAGAGAGAGAGAGAGAGAGAGAGAGGGATGGATAAGAGAGAGATCAAATCAAATCAAAATTTTATTTCCAGATGGTGCATTGAGTAAGCAATAAATGTGCTTTTTTTTCATCAAGCCATCTATCTAGGAAAAGAGAGAGAGAGAGAGAGAGAGAGAGAGAGAGAGAGAGAGAGAGAGAGAGAGAGAGAGAGAGAGAGAGAGAGCAAACTTTTTTTGGTAATATTTGTATTGAAATTGAATACATTGTAGATATAGTCAGAAATATGGTTGACCATACAATTCTGAATATCTGCTGCTTGTTTTTGTTTTCAGTTTTCCTTTGATTATTCCTACTGGTGAGTTCCTTTTATGCTTTCATCATCTTTTGCCTTGGTACTGGTTGTAGTATTGATTACCTTATGCCATGACTATCATCCACACTTAGGTCATATCTAATAGGTTGTTGTTATTGTTGTTGTTGTAGTGGTGCATATTTCCCAGATTTACACCCTGGGGGTTACTCCTGAGTCGCTCATCCTAAGAATCATTGTGAGAGTGTTATGTACACATCATTATAAAAAATATGGTTGAGAAGTTTGTGTGTATGACTGTTTTCAAATACCTCACCATATGAACAGCTTTACTCTGACTTGAGGATTTTTGTTTTTTGCCATTAAAGGAGAGTGTAGGCTGTAATGCTAAGAGCTCATCATGGCTGAAGACAATCTCGGCATTTATAACATTTTTACTGCATTTCAGATAACTGACAAAGCTTTTAGTTATACCTTGAACGAAATATCCCAAAGGAAAGGTTTTGTGTGTGGATGGTATCTGAATTTTTATAGTAAATATTGAATATTGAGAGGGACAATGTTCTTATAAATATTGAATATTGAGAGGGACAATGTTCTTATAAATATTGAATATTGATAGGGACAATGTCTTATAAATATTGAATATTGATAGGGACAATGTTCTTGTTGCCATGTGCTGATTGCAGACTGCAGATGGAACCTTGATTAATTTTCTCATTAAAATAACAAGTACCCAGACCTCTACTCTGGGTTTTATGGATATGGAAGGAGGGGGGTGGGGGGGAGCTTGGGTTCAAAAGGGAGATCTATCAAACTAACACTTAGCATTTTCTACGCAGGAGTGTTACCTCTAGACCACCTAGCTATGATGTGATGTGATGTGTCTGTCTGTCTGTCTGTCTGTCTGTCTGTCTGTCTGTGTGAGGGTGGGTCGGTGGGTATATATGTGTGTGTGGAGTGTGTGCGTGCGTGCGTGTGCGCGTGTGTGTGTGTGTGTTTGTGTGTGTGTGTATGTGTGTGTGTGTGTTTTATGTGTGTGTGTGTGTGCATGAATACAAGCATGTGTGTGACTGCATGCATGTGTGTGAGTGTGTATGTGTGTGTGCGTGTATGCATGTACATATATGCTTGCATGCTTGTGTGTATGCATGCATGCGTGTATCCGTGCATGTGTGTGTATATATACGTGTGTGTTGATGGTGATTGTTGTGGGATGCCAGGTCGCATGATGGATTTGAAACGCAGCCTGACGGCATTCTGGAGCCCTCCCCTGGGTCCCGTTACGCCAGCCAGCGCCATGTGTTTGAGGACCTGGGACAGGGGGTGCTCAACAATGCTTTCGAAGGTGGGTACCCTACATACATACCCCTTTATTTACTGCTTGCTCCCACGCGTGTATGTGGCGTGTGTGGTGGTTGAGTCATAGGCTTGCAGTAGCTCATGAGTGTATGTATTTTCATTGCAAAGTCAGAGTCAAATTTTTATTTCCAGATGGTACATTGAATAAGCATTGATTTGTTTTTTTTCATCAAGCCATTTATCTAAGTTTTTGAGAGAGTTTGGGGGTTTTGTAAGATTTTTGTTTTCTTATGGTTTGTTTTTGTTTGGGGGAAAAGTGAGTTTCCTCATATTGGCAGTGTGTGGGTGTGTTTGTGTGAGTGTGTGTTTGTTAGGGAAACAAATGGCATCCTAGTCTTTATATACAAGCTGGGTTATTTGTTTGTTTTAATTTCTAACAGAGTAAAGACTTGCAGTAGTCACGCAAAACCTGGCGGTATATTCCGTCCCAAGATCTATCGTTATTGATTGGCAAATAATGGCATTGGCTTAAGTGCTCAGATCTAGACTAAAGAACACACAGCTATTCTGAGCTGTGTGTGTGTGTGTGTGTGTGTGTGTGTGTGTGTGTGTGTGTGTGTGTGTGTGTGTGTGTGTGTGTGTGTGTGTGTGTGTGTGAGAGAGAGAGAGAGAGAGAGAGAGAGAGAGAGAGAGAGAGAGAGAGAGAGAGAGAGATACATACATGTGCTTGTATATGAGTGGGGAAGGTTCTTTGGTAAATTGTTCTTCTTCTTTGAATGCTCAGACAGCAACTATTTTTGTCTGTAATATGTGCGAAAATATGTTACGTTGTCATTAAGCACTTGACAAATCTGGCCCAGTCCATTAGACTTTGGTATGGGAGAGAATTGTTATCTTTTAAGCTTTTCTGGGGGGGAAAAAGGCAGGAGACTGGTTGAAGAAGGCAGAAAATAGACAAATAATAGAAAATAAAGGAGGTGATGGGAAGAAAAGGAACAAGGTAGAAACAAAGAGAGGGTAGAGTCCATGCTTTTGACCACATTGTATGAAATATATTTTTTATTCTGATTCCATGTGTTTCTTTTCACACTTAGCCTTATATTTGTCTGTGGTCATAGTCTGCTAACAGACTGAAAGATGGAAAAGTTAGCTACTGTAGAGTGGTAAAAGAAATGACATGGAAGACAAATTTTTATCTCTTAATTTTTTCTTGTTGTCTGGTGTTGTACTGCATTACTTTATTCTGTTTCATGTGTTACTTCATTTTATTTGCACTTTTAATGTTGCTCTTTAAGAGAGATTCATTTAATTTTGATACTCTTTGTTTCTGTTCATTCTGTTCAAATTTTTCTTCATTTTTGGTTGCATTGAAGAAAAATTCTTTAAAATTAGTGCGAATAATCTTACTCTGTTTTTTTTATCATTCAGTTTGTTTAGTTTTTTCATGTTTTAATTTTACTTGCCTTTTTTTAAAATTCTAGCTTACTTTCATTTCTATTTTATCTTATCTTTGACACTGAACATTATTGTTCCCTTTCCCATGGCTGGAAATGACATCGACAACAACAACAATTTTTTTTAAAAAGAGAAGACATACTTACTGGCATGGGCAGAACCATTCACGTCAACAACAGCAACGATGACAATAGCGGCAAAGAGGGATTTTTTTTCTTGTCTTTTCTTTTTCTTTTTTTTTTTGGCATCTTCTTTTTAGTGATGTCATTAATGCCTGGTTGCCACCACAATGATGAAAACACCAGCACGGAGACAATGCTTGAAAAAAATCAATGCCAACGTGACATGAATAGAACCCTGTGTGGAGTTATTCGGGGGTGATAGATCTTTTCGTCTTGCCTCGAGCTGTATCTGTGTCAACACTGCATGGTCAGAAGGAGGTGGGGAGGGAGGGGAGAAAAAAGATGGGGGGGGGGGGGATTTGTGTTGTTTTGTGTTTTTGATTGTGGTGATTTTTGTTTGTTGTGGTGATGATGAAGGAATGGCATAAGAGGTCTTTGTGTATTGCTGTGTGTGCACACACAAAAAGGAAGTATACAAGACAAGTGTTGAAAAGGGGGTTGAGGGGTGAATGTATGCATGCATACACATACAGGCATGCACAAGCACACATGCACGCATGCATGCATCCACACACACATGCACGCACACACGCATGCATGCACGCACACACACATACACACTTACACACTTACACACACACACACACACACACACACACACACACAACACACACACAACACACACACACACAAATTCATTATTCTTTCTCTTTTTTTTTCTTCTTTTTTTTGTTTGCTCTGTTCCTGGCTAGAGCTCCAAAGCTTACCAACAGTGAGATTTTGCATATGCAACCATTCACCCACCATTGAAGAAACTGCATCCTGACTTGAGAAATAATAATCATTGATTTTTTTTTCTGTGTATATCCTCTGTGATTCTTTCACTATCATACTGCCTCCCTTTCCCCTCTTCTCCCCAAATTATGCTACCATACTGGTTTTTTTGTGTGTGCACTTCCTTACCTTCTTCACCTACTTTTTTTCCACCATATGTTACTTTTCTTCTGTTGTCATTTTGCTGGTGTGGTATCTGTGAAGTCGATTTCCTTGTGTGTTGGTCTGGTGGCAGCGTATTGGAGATCAATATTGCAGTACAGTAGGTACTGAATGGTACTGCTGGAGACTTAGCCAACTGATATTGCCTGACGCTTTGTATCACTGTTGTATTGAATTGTACTGTATACTATATTCAGTCACTGCAGATTTTTCTCTGATTGAAATTAGGGCTGCCCTCCTTAGCATGAGCATGTTGCCACAAGAGCAGCACCACCCATTAACCCCCCCCCCCCCTACCCCCTGTCTGCATGTGTGTTTGTTTCCCTTTGAGAGTGGCATTTTTCTTATAAATGCAACTCTTTTGTTGCCATGGTATCTTTTCATGCGCACTGAATTTATGTCGCTCATGGGACTTTAGTTTATTGCCTCATCCACAGGACTAGTACCCAGACCACTACTCAAGGTCTAGTGGATGGGGGGAAAGTTTTGGGCACAAAAGTAGAATTCAACTCACACTTTCTACTTTCTAGGCAAGTGCATCACCTCTAGGTCCCCAATCCACTCTCTCCCACCAATCCATTTGTACCTGTGTAGGCCTTCTGTATTGGTGTATTTGAGATTCATTCCACATTTTTTGTCCTAACATGTACATAGACTTGCAAGAGCTCATTCACTACATGGTTTTGCTGCCATGAGTGGTTAAGAGTGTTTGATTTCAATCCTTTGGGTCCATGCAGTCATGGGTTTAAGTACCTTTAGCAGCATCTTGTGAATCAAGGGTCAAGATGCAATGCAGTACAAAACAATGCAATACAATGCAATACAATACAATGCAATACAATACAATACAATGCAGTGCAATACAAAAAAATGTAAACAATACAATACAATGCAATACAATACAACGCAATGCAATACAATGCAATACACTTACAAGAGCACTGACGCATTTAATAGAACTGTGAGCAGGACTGACAGATAGCATAAGGGTATACTAGCATGATCATGACTTGTGTTTCCAGGCTACAACTGCTCGCTGTTTGCCTATGGCCAGACTGGGTCAGGAAAGTCCTACTCTGTGGTGGGCTATGGACAGAACAAGTGAGTGTTGGAATGATCATTGTATGTTATTCTCACTGGTCTTCATCTTCATTGTCTTTCTCTCTGCCTTGTAGATCTGTCACTTTTCGTGTGTGGATGGGTGAGGAGTGTGTGTTTGTGTGTGTGTGTGTGTGTGTGTCTGTGTGTGTGTGTATGTGTTGTATGTGTTAATGTTATGTGTATGTGTGTGGAGGGGGTGCTTGTGTGTGTGTGTGTGTGTGAGAGCTTGTGTGTTGTATATTTTTTGGGGGGGGGGGGATAGCTTGTGTGCATATGTATTTTGTGCCCATGTGTGTATGCATGAGGTGTGTGGGAGGGGAGGGGGAGGAGTGTTGTTAGTAATTGTCCTCATCTTTATTGTGTTTGTTTTTACCTAGTTCATCAGTATCAGTTACTCTGTGTGTGTGTGTGTGTGTGTGTGTGTGTGTGTGTGGTGTGTGTGTGTGTGTGTGTGTGTGTGTGTGTGTGTGCGTGCATGCATGGGTGCATATGCATATGGACATAGTGTGTGTGTTAGCAGGCATTTATGCATATATAACATTATGACAAATAACTGTTTTTGTTCTTTCCTCACCTCTACCTGCATTGTCCATTAACGGTATTACCCTTCTTTTCCCTTGCAGAGGCATTGTCCCCATCACCTGTGACGAGTTGTTCAAAACCATGAAGAACAGCGGTGGGGGCAACACGGTGAGTCTTCACTGTGTTCTCTCCATGCTGACTGGAGTGTGTGGGTAAAAGAAAAAAAAAACACAGTGTCTTAGTGCTTTTTTTGTTGTTGTTTTCTGCGTCATCTCCTGTGACGTTCCTGTCCTGCTGATCCCACGCTGCTGCTCATATCCCTGCCCTGAATCATACCCAGATTTTGTTATGTTGCATTCTCAGGGTCAGAAGTCCACTGAAAGCTCATCAGTATCAGGTTGCTGTATGTCACCAGCCTGAGGAGCCCTGCACTGCTGCTGAGTCATGTTTGTGGTGTTCAATGGTGCCTGTTCTGAGCTAACATAAGCAAGACACCCTGCCTCTAAATTGTTGAATATGGATACTAATAATATAGCTGGTTTAGAGTTCAAGTGGGGGGCCGTCATCACCATCATCATAATCACCATCATCATCATCATCATCATCATCATCATCATCATCATCATCATCATCACCACCACCACAACTATTGTCATCATTCCCTTGAACCAGGCAGAGCCTATCGCTCTCCAGGTTCAGATAGCATTGGTATAAACATCAAAATAAGATCCACTAGAAAGAGAGGATTTCACCTTTACAATGTTCCATAAATATGTAAACATGTTAGATACTGGATTTTTAAAATTTTTGGTGGCAGCGTTACGAGGTGACGTTTTCCATGCTGGAGATCTACAACGAGCAGGTGAGGGACCTGCTGTCCAAGGACAACCCCAAAGGTGGCCTGCAGGTGCGACAGAACCCCAAGCTGGGCATGTTCTACGTGGAGAACCTCAAGAAGACCCCTGTGGGAAGCTATGCTGAGATTGAGAAACGCATGGAGCAAGGTAAGCACAGTCCTCAGTGGTGGTTTTGAGATCACTTTGTTGTCACAGGTGTATGCATGCTTGCACACATGTTCGCTATCACACACGGATACACTTTCGCACACATGACTGCTTGTACACTTGCAAACCCTTAATATGCATGGACTCACACACGCATGCTCACACTCATGAATGCTTGCTTACATGAATGCTTGCTTACATGAATGCTCGCTCACGCATGCATGCACGCACACACACACATGCACACACTCACACATGCACACACTCACACACACACACACAATACACACACACACCACGCACACACACAACACGCACGCACACTCACACACACACACAAAATACACACACACACACACACACACACACACACACACACACACACACACAACACACACACACACACACACACACACACATATTTACAAAACTGCATACACACGGGGATTGGATGTTAATAAAAAGCATGTGAGTGCTTATTCCATTATCCTCAATATAAAAGAATGATTTTTTTTTTTTTTAATAAATAAAACACATCCTTACTTTGACCCATATACATACACATACAGCCAAGCATGGTCACTTTTACCACCAAAAAAGCTGAAAAATTTTCTCTTCCAGAAACTGGAACAAGTGGAAATGACAGTTTGTTGGTGTCCAGAAGCTGATACAAATGGAAATGACTATTTGTTGGTGTCGAGAACCTGGTCCCAATGGAAATGACAGTGTGTTGGTGTCCAGAAACTGGTCCCAATGGAAATGACAGATTGTTGGTGTCCAGAAACTGGTCCCAATGGAAATGACAGTGTGTTGGTGTCCAGAAACTGGTCCCAATGGAAATGACAGTGTGTTGGTGTCCAGAAACTGGTCCCAATGGAAATGACAGTTTGTTGGTGTCCAGAAACTGGTCCCAATGGAAATGACAGTGTGTTGGTGTCCAGAAACTGGTCCCAATGGAAATGACAGTGTGTTGGTGTCCAGAAACTGGTCCCAATGGAAATGACAGTTTGTTGGTGTCCAGAAACTGGTCCCAATGGAAATGACAGTGTGTTGGTGTCCAGAAACTGGTCCCAATGGAAATGACAGTGTGTTGGTGTCCAGAAACTGGTCCCAATGGAAATGACAGTTTGTTGGTGTTGGCTGTTTCAGGCACATCGAACCGCACAGTGGCCTCCACCAACATGAACGCGACCAGCAGTCGTGCTCACACCGTCATGACCATCACTTTCGACCAGATCATCAAGAACGAGGCAGGGTCTGAGACCAAGAAAAGCAGCGTCATGAACTTGGTGGATTTGGCAGGTGAGATTGGGGTACTTAGGTAAGGTAAAGGTGTCCCATGACCTTGGCGGTCAAAGGGGAGCAAGGCATCAGAGACCTCAGCTTCTCTAGGTGCCAGCATGTTGAGGGTGACACCCATCTCCTCTCCCTCGCTGCTGTACCTTCCCTCTCCCCAAAAGTCCTTCGGATGAGACTTAAAACCGAGGCCCCATGTGCGAACGCACACAGAGCATCTTGCACACACGTTAAATCCTGTCCCGCTTTTTGTAAGAGTAGGCCATCATGTGCCGGTGGGAACAGATGACCATATTTACAAAACTGCATACACACGGGGACCGGATGAAAAAAAAGCACACGATTGCATATTCTGTTATCCTCGATATAAAAGAATAAAGAGATAAAGAGGTACCCATTTACAGCTGATTGGGGTACTTATTGGTTTTAAAATTATCTGTTCCCCAAAGTAAGGATGCAGTTACCTTAATGGTGTGCAGAAATGGTCACATACACTAAATCTCACCATTGGTGAACCTTGAAGATCTAGTTGAGGGATGAAAAGGAAAAAGTGACCTACTATTTTCAAAAAGGATTATTGGTGTGTGAATTTTTACACTCCTTGGTAGCGCAGTTAGGTATTTTTTCAGTCCTTTTCTTTCTCAGAACCATGCACAAGTTAAGGAAGTTGATAATAAGATCTCTTAGATGGAACCAGAATTTCAGTATTATGCGTACGAGTTCTTTAACTACCAGAGTCATGAATTTGAGTAAGTGCCATGATCTCAAGGCTTTGAAAGTCTAAATGAGTACAGATTATGAGTTGATATGTATGGTGCTGTCAGCAATAAGTGAGAGTTAAGGTCTTGTGCAGTGGGAAATTGTGTGAGTAAAGTTCATCTTTAAAATGACTTTATAGACCATCTGAGGTCTCTGACTGCTCAGGAGAGACCCTGCAGCTCTGAGTGTTGAGATAGAATATTTCCACTCTGTAACATTTGCTATCCTATTTTTCTGTATGTATGTATGGGATTGAAGGAGGTTTGACATCCCGTGTGCAGGCTCAGAGAGGGCAGACTCCACAGGGGCCACAGGAGATCGTCTGAAGGAAGGAGCCAACATCAACCGCTCCCTCTCTGCCCTGGGCAACGTCATTTCTGTAAGCACCACAGCACACATCACTGTGCGGATGTGTTCATTTGGATTCTTTTAACCCTCTTGCATTCGGTGTCTCTGAACACAACAACCCCTAGATTTCGCATTCCATCAGGAAATCAGGTCAGGCACACATCCTGGCTGGCCTTTTCCTCCTTCTAAGTACATACCAGCAGCTATAATTACTTCCAGACACTCTACAGGGTTTCTTCTTCTGGCTTGATAGAGCTTTGACATATGGTAGCAATTAGTGATGGTCACAGTGTGATGGAAATTTACTGTGTGTAAATCCCGGCAAATCCCGGATCGGGACTTAGGGGAGGTAATTATTCAATCCCAGCAAATCCCAGATCGGGACTAAGAGGGTTAAGGCAAATCTTTCCCTGATGTTCAGATTCTTTTTTTGCTAGTTTTGCCTTTAAAAAAAGTGTCTGTGAATGAAAGTGGTGCCAGCATCTCAAAACAGTAATGGAAGGTTACTGGATCATGGTAGGAAAGAAATCCCCACCCACTTTCCCTGTATGACCATGGTATTAACATGTGATGGAAAAGGAGCACCACATACAGATTGTTGTCCACAACATTTTTTTTCTCCAAATTATAATTTCTACTGGCATACATTGGCCTACTCTTCTGAAAAGCAGAATGGGTTTTTTAATGTGTGTGCAAGATGCTCTTCATGTTTTTACACATGGGAACTCAGTTTATAGTCTCACCCAAAGGACTTTTGAGGGAGTAGAGTCAGTATTGATGTTAACTACAGGATAAAAATCCCCATGAACAGGCATAGTGGTTTTAACCTGTGCCATCAGATTGAGCTCAATGCTCTAATCATTAGGCTGTCCTGCACACACACACATACACACACACACACACACACACACACACACCCACACCACACCACACCACACCACACCATGGAGGAAGCAAACTCACAGTAATGGTGGGGTATGTCACCAGGCACTGGCAGAGCTGTCTCAGGGCAAGAAGAAAGTGATGGTTCCCTACAGAGACTCCGTCCTCACCAAACTCCTGCAGAACGCCCTGGGAGGCAACAGGTGAGAAACAGGTGTGCTGCACAGGTATCGTGGAGGATGACAGCAGCAATGATCATGAGGACGATTTTGTTTGTTTTGTAACAGAGTGGACGTCTTTCATGTCCCATCTCTGTACAACATCTCAGGCACAGGGCACAGCTAATCAGTTAGGATGAGACCTTCTAAAAGAGTATGCATAAATTCTACATTTCACCCTGAAGGCGAAGTGTATGCAATGGAGGGGTTTTCTACCTCCACCCAAGGAAACAGAGCATCGCCCAATTCGCAGGTGTGTCCGGATTTAGTAACACAATGCTAAAACAGGGCTCTGATCGCATGGGAGGTAATCTACTTACCACCCCATCACAGTTTATTGGACATTCCCCAGCTTGACAGTCTGGGGGTCTCCTTAGAGCATACACTCTTGTCTCAGTCATGACACCTGGAAATCATTGTTAGACTGTAAGTACATGCTGGATGAGAAGTGTGTATGTATGGCTAGGTTGTTTTTTTTTCAAATATCTCACCATACAGGCAGCCATACTCTGATTTCAGAGTATTTATTCTTCTTTAAAGGAAAAAATGTGGCAACCTTGTGAGGCTCAAACCATGTGGCCTTGCCAGGCTCAAACCAGAATCAGCTCTGTATGTGTGTGTGTCATGTATATGTGTGTGTGTGCGTGCATGCGTGCGTGTCAGTGTGTGTGTAGTGTGTGTGTGTGTGTGTGTGTATGTGTATTGTGTGTGTGTGTGTGTGTGTGTGTGTGTGTGTGTGTGTGCGTGCGCGCGCGCGTGCTTGCATTTTGAACATTATGACTTATTATAACCTTACTATGTGTCTATACTTTCAGCAAAACGATAATGATCGCTGCACTGTCCCCTGCGGACATCAACTATGACGAAACCCTGTCCACCCTGCGCTACGCTGACCGAGCCAAGAAGATCAAGAACCAGGCCGTCATCAACGAAAATCCTCTGGACAAACTCATCCGAGAACTCAAGGTATTTATTTTTTTATTTTTTTATTCTTTTTATATAGAGGTTAATGGAATAAGCACTAATATGCTTTTTTTCGAACAAACTCATCCGAGAACTCAAGGTATTTATTTATTTATTATTTTTATATTGAGATTAATGGAATAAGCACTAATATGCTTTTTTGATACAAACTCATCCGAGAACTCAAGGTATTTATTTATTTATTTATTATTTTTATATTGAGGTTAATGGAATAAGCACTAATATGCTTTTTTTTCATACAAACTCATCCGAGAACTCAAGGTATTTATTTATTTATTTATTTATTTATTTATGTTCTTTTTATATCGAGGATAATGGACTAAGCACTCATGTGCTTTTTTTTTTATCCAGTCCCTGTGTGTATGCAGGAAAAGATATATATACATCTGCAATGAACAGTTAACATTGTATATGAAGCTTTGTGAATTTTTATTGTTGTGGGTTTCTTCTTTTTCTTTACAATATTTAGCTTTTAACCTCTTCAGTCCCATATGACAGCTATTTCTTCTTAGAAAAGTTCTCTGTGAGGAAAAAACACTATCTTCACAATGCAGTGCATAGATAAATAGCATATTGCCACCTAATATAAAGTACAAAACAATCAACCTCAAGTCTTAAACGGAAAATAGTTTAGGTTAAAATATTATGAAAAGTGGTATTGCTCCCTTTTTTTTTTTTTAGTAAGAAGATGAAGAAAAAATTCACTTTGCATCTTTTCCCAGAATGGTTTTTTGCACTTTTTGTATTCCACTGTAGGACATGTTCAATCACAGCAGATTTCTCAGCATGAAATTGAGGCTGCTCTTACAGGGTAGAGCATTGCATCACAGGAATCTTCACTTTTTTCCCTATATGAATGCATATTTGTTTACAATGAAAGCAGCTCTGTTTCTTCAAAACTTTGCAAGGCTCCACCATCATGTTAGCATTGTTGGTGCTTTGACTTGTGCTAAAAAGTTGTTTGTAAGAGGTGTAACTTGAACACCTTGCTGGTGTCTTGTGTGATATTCTGGACCCTGACTGAAGATTTTTCTTTGCTGCAGGAAGAGAACGAGCGCTTGAAGAAACAGTTGTCGGGAGACATCGACATGACAGCAACAGCGCAGATGAGCCCGGAGGGTAAGTTCCCTTGTGTGTGTCTCAGCTGTCAGTTTCCCCCACTTTCAGCTGCTCTCAGCTGCTGTCTATTCCATCCCATTCCAGCCCAGCTGGTGCTAATTATAGCAAAAACTGACCACTTTTAGACTAGGTAAATGGAAGGGGTGCAATGAATTTAGCGCTCTTGATTTTGGATTAGCATGCTAATTTGTTTATTGTGAGAGAGCGCGTCACCACAAGTGCAGCGCCTATTTTTTTTCCTGTCTGCAGTTGTATCTGTGGTGTGTCTACTTATTCAGTAGTTAAATGCCAGTGTACAGAAATTTATAAATTGTCACTTGTGTTGTGTGTCTATTGTGAAATTTTTTGTTGTTGAAACCAGTATAAGAAAATGCATCACTTATTGTCAATTCAGTTTGAGTTTATTTCTTATAAATTTTTGATGACAGATAACCTTTCTTCATATCATCTTGAAACTTTGGTTTAGCAAACAGAAACAAAAATGTAAGGTT
>CM060330.1:44892666-44902666 GCA_030674155.1 Stramonita haemastoma
GTTTTGCCACTGCCCTCCTGAGCAGCGGCGAGAGATGAGGACGACCTCAAAGGACTTGTGCTTGTTCAGCTCCTCAGAAATGGCGTTCACCTCTGACACCATGGGCAGGATCTCCAGGATCTGCTCCTGGGCCACTTGTTGCTCTGTCCACAGTCAATGTCAGGTATTTGTGTGTAGTTTTGTTGCAGAATGAAAGGCATAAATGTTTTCTATTGTACTGCATTAACCCTCTTGCATTTGGATTCTCTGAAGACAAACTGCCCCTAGATTTCACATTCCATCACGAAATCAGGTCAAGCACACATGTTCACTGGCCTTTTCCTCCTTCTAAGTACATACCAGCAGTTATGTTTACTTCCAGACTCTCAACAGGGTCTGTGCCTCTAGCCTGATAGAGCTTTGACATGTGGTAGTAATTAGTGATGGTCACAGGGTGATGGAAACCTACTGTGTGTTAAATCCCGGTTCGGGATTCAGGGAGGGCACTTATTCAATCCCGCAAATGCTGGTTCGGGACTAAGAGGATTAAATATTGGAAGAGTAGGCCATTGTGAGCTGGTGGGAACAGATGACAAAAGTTACAAAACTGGACACACACAGGGATGGATGTAAAATAGGCACATGAGTGCTTATTCCATTATCCTAGGAATAAAAGAGTAAATAAATACATAAAGAATAAATAAAATACTGCATACCACTTCTAGTCATAGTATATTTCTCTGTTCTTATTTAGGGTTTTTGGGGGGGAGTTTCTTGGCAGGAGCTCCAAGGTTTACCAATGTTGAGATTTTGTATATCTATGCAACAATTTTCTCCCACCATTAATGTAGCCGCATTCTGCCTTAGGAGATGATTTCTCTGTATGAAGTTCACACTGCTCTCTTCTCAATGACTGCATGGTTCAACAGGGGCAGTGCCACTTTCTTTCTTTCTCTTAGATTAATTTTTTTTCCTGTGTATATGTGCATTCATTTCTCTATGAAGTCACTTTTATTTTTTGCAAGGACAACTCTGGTTGCTGTGCATTCTTTCACATGTGCTAAATAGAAGTTGCATAAAGGACCTAGGTTTATTGTCTCATTTGAAAGACTAGCACCCAGATCACCATTCCTCAAGGTCTGGCCTGTGGGGGGGAAAAGTTCGGGCACTAGTGAGGACCACCCATCCAGGGCTTATTTTAAGTGACTCACTCTCTCTCTCTCATCACTACCCCCCCCCCCCCCCCCCCATACATACTCTCTCATACACACACAAACACACTACACACCCCACCCACACACCACCCACACCTCACCCCCACCCCATCCCACAAACCCACCCCACATCCACCCACCCTACCTTTGGTCAGGCCAGCACCCGACTCTGTGGCAAAGCCCTTGGCCTGAGCGATTTCCTTCTGGGCAAACTCATAGGTGATGTCTGCTGGGGTGCCACTGGGCGGTGAGGCTTAGCAGGGTTCACAAAACATACATATGGTTTGAACCTGCACAGCAGAACAGTCCATGACTAGTGAATTTAAAAGAATGATTTGTATAAAAAGCAGAAGGAGAAGAAGAAGAAGAGGAAGAAGAAGAAGAAGAAGAAGAGAAGAAGAAGAAGAAGAAGAAGAAGAAGAATGAGAAGAAGAAAAAGAAGAAGAAGGAGGAGAAGGAGGAGGAGATAATGAGTAATTTCTTACAGCTAGCTAGTGTCCGGTAAGATAAGAAAGATCATTGTGTGAACGATTCAAGCCCCCAAGAACAGAAGAGAGAAAAGAGAGAAGGGGGAGGGGGGAGAGGGAGAGAGAAGAGAGAGAGAGAGAAGAGAGAGAGAGAGAGAGAGGAGAGAGAGAGAGAGAAGAGAGAGATAGAGAGAGAGAAGAGAGAGAGAGAGTGTGTGTGTGTGTGTGTGTGTGTGTGTGTGTGTGTGTGTGTGTGTGTGTGTGTGTGTGTGTGGTGTGTGTGTGTTGTGTGTGTGAGTGAGTGAGTGAGTGAGAGATGGAAGGGTCAGCTATGGAAGAGAGGGAATGAATGCAATACATAAGATACATCAGAATATCTTAAATTTTGGCATACTGCTGATACATCAGTATATTTTAAATTTTGGCATACTGCTGTATTGTTGTTGTTCAGTTGACAATGATTAGCTTTGTTTTGTTTTGTATTGTTTTGTTTCATTTGTGTGTGATTAGAATCTTAAATTTTCGTTCTGACTCATAGTTTTCCTGATCTATTAGTTTTTGGGTTGACTTGATGCAAAAAAAAAAAAGAAAAAAGATATGCTTGCTTTTTCAATGTACAACCCCCCAACCCCCCCCCCCCCCCCATAAAAAACCCAAAATGACAACACCAAAATCACTGTTAAACAGCATACACATCAAAACCTTTCATCCACAGAAACAAGGGAAGACAATCATCAGAACTGACCAAAGAGGACGCGGTCATGGTGATTTAGAGTTGTCTTCCCTGTCAGCGGCATGCCGTTGACCTTGATCTTGGCCCCTGAACGGCAGGTTCAATCTCGATCTCCCCTTTGCGATTGGTGATCACAGCATGCTGCTTCTGGATGCTGCCAACCACAAATAAATAAATAAACTCAGAATGACCGCAAGCACTTTTGGGGTTACAAAAATGTTCATTCTTTTTTTTTTTTTTCCATCTCCCTCCTCATCCCCCCCCCACTTTAAAAATCAAATCCCCCCCAAACCAAGACAAGAAACAATCAAGAAAGACCCCTTCCCCTTTTACATTAGAAAAAATCGCAACAGTAAATAACAGTATTAACCCCAAAGCAACAACAAAACCCAAACAAAATCAACACAATTAAATCAGTCAAACAAAAACCATAAACATTGTTTCTTCTTTTCTCCGTTGAACGCTTCAACAGCAACTGTTGTTATCTCTCCTTAAACAAAACTGCATTGCACTGCCGTTAAGCACCTGACAAATCAGGCCCAGTGCATGAAACTTCAGTATGTGGTTTATTGTATCTCAGCTTGATCTATTGAAGCTGCGGACTGACAAACAAGTTTTAATGTCATTTTTCTTCCTTTTCTTCACCTTCACCCCCTTCCTCCAGTAAAAGATATGATTTAACCCTTTTCATCCCACAGAAAACTGAGCAGATCTCATTTTCAAACCCAAGTGAATTTTGAGCAGTGAGTGCTGAGGGAGGGTAAGGTCACAAAAATATTCATTAAAATTTTGTTTCTCAAAGATTGGCATCGAACACAAAGTTGACACGTGGCACAGAAAGAACCAAGATTGACCTCCCTTCTTATCATTGACAGTTAGCGAGGCAAACCATAGCTATTCATCAAAGCCAAAAGTAATGATCAAGACACGAGTCCCTTGTTCCGCCAGCACTGAGAAACGAGTAAGTCACGAGGGCTTGTGCCGCAGGAAGAAATGTGTTCAGTAAAGCTCACCTCAAACCAGTTAGACAGATGCTGGGAGTGGGGCTGGCGTCTTTGCGGCCAAAGGTGGTCTTCTCGCCTTCTAGGAAGTGGAAGACCACACCTGACAGCATGGGGTCCTCGTTCAGGTTCACCAGGTGGGGGTCTTTGTTGCGGCGGTTCAACTCCCGCGACTCCTCCTGGGCGATGGCGTCTGTTTCTGTACGGGCTGCCGTCAACTGGAGAAAAAGAAGAAAAAAAATGAAAGAAATTTTTTTTTTACCCTCTTAGTCCCGAACCGGGATTTGCCAGGATTGAATAATTACCCCCCCCTAAGTCCCGATCCGGGATTTACACACAGTAGATTTCCATCACGCTGTGACCATCACTAATTGCTACCACATGTCAAAGCTCTCTCAGGCCAGAAGGAGAAACCCTGTAGAGTGTCTGGAAGTAATTTCAGCTGCTGGTATGTACTTAGGAGGATTAGGGCATCCAGCATGTGAGCCTGACCCGATTTTGTGATGGAAAGCGAAATCTAGGGGCAGTTTGTGTTCAGAGAATCGAAATGCAAGAGGACTAAATTGAAAAAAAAAACACCCTTGAGTAGTATTTTGTCTCATTCATCAGGCATAGGAATCATGTTTATGATTTGCTGCGCATAGATGTTTTTTGTGTGTGAGACAGACTCATGTTCAGAATATTTTTGTTGCCATAAAAGTCGTGTGTATGAGTTTGTTTAATGTTTTCATTTTAACAATCGTAATATGAGTTATTTATTTCTTTATTCTTTTATTTCAAGGATAATGGAATAAGTACTCATGTGCTTTTTTACAATTAGTCCCTGTGTGCATGCAGTTTTGTAAATTTTGTCATCTGTTCCCACCGGCACACAATGGCCTACTCTTTCAAAAAGCAGAACACTGCACCAATGTTAACTCCAGGGGAAAAATCCCCTTGAACAGGGTTTGAACCCGGGTCGTCAAGATTGCGAGCACAATGTTCTAACCACTAGGCTGTGAGTGAGTGAGTGAGTGAGTGAGTGAGTGAGTGAGAGTGTGTGTGTGTGTGTGTGTGTGTGTGTGTGTGTGTGTGTGTGTGTGTGTGTGTGTGTGTGTGTGTGTGTGTGTGAGTTTGTGTTTGTGTGTATGTCTCTGTGTGTGTGCATGTGGGTGAGTGCGCATGCCTGCATGTGTGTTTGTGTGTGTGCCTGTTATCTATGTGCATGGTTGTAAATGTCCATCATCAGTGCTATGAGTGGTACAGTACAGTGCTGGGTGGGACAGAGGGTGGCAGGATGGTTAAAACATTCACCTGCCAACATGTAAACTGTGAGGTTCTGGGTTCGATTCCCAGCCTCACCCTTTCTTCCCAGTTTGACAAAAAAATTGAACTGAATGTGAACGTAATTCGAATGAGACTATAAACCAAGGCCCCAAGTGCAAATGCACGAAGAATATCTTGTGCACACGTTAAAACCCCGTTCCGCCTTTCGGAAGAGCAGGCCATTGTGTGCCGGTAGGAGCGGATGACAAAATTATAAAAAAACCAGCATGCACACAGGTGTCGTATTTAGACACCATCCCTGAGGAAAAATCAGGAGTTGTAGTCCCCAGGGTGGCTTGGGGCTGTATATGTATAAAAAAAAATATTAGGTAGGCGCTGCACTTGTGGCAGCGTGCTCTCCCCGGGGAGAGCAGCCCGAATTTCACACAGAGAAATCTGCTGTGACGAAGTGGTATAAAATAAAAACAAAAAAATAAAGGAAGGCAGGCAGGAAGGAAGGACCCACCTTGACGTCCCAGTCCTCATCGTTGTCCCTCAGCATCTCCTGGTTGGCCATCAGCTGCGCTCTGATCTCCTCCTCCATCTGCAATCGCATCTTGGCAATTTCTGCACACACACGTACGCACGTTCACATGCACACACATACACAAACATACAGACACACACATACAGACACAGACACACACAGAGACACACACACACACACACGCAAACACAAAAATATACAAACACACACACACACAAACACAGACGCACAAACACACACACACACACACACACACACACACACAACACACACACACACAACACACACACAACACACACACACACACCACACACACACACACACACACACACACACACACACACACACACACACACACACACACACACACACACACACACACACACACACACCACACCACACCACACACACACACCATTACCACAAACTGATTAACATTAAAAAACCCAACTTTGTCTCATGTATTAATTTTTTCAAGGCTGAAGAAACATGCACATGATCAAACCGTCGCTGAAAATGATGACAAAATCAGTCAAGTCTTGTTAAGGATTCAAACAGGAGATAAATACAACACTGTTCTTTTGTTTGAATCTTGTAAGAAATGAGTACAGTAGTTTTTTTTCATGTTATTTTGCTCTATTCTTTACAACAAACCTTACATTCTTGTTTTTGTTTGCTAAACCAAAGTTTCAAGATGATATGAAAAAAAGGTTAGCCGTCATCAAAAATTCATAAGAAATAAACTCATACAGTACAGACAAGTCATACATTTTCTTATACTGTTTCAACAATAAGAAATTTCACAATCAACAAATAACACAAGTGACAACTTATGAATGTCTGTGCAGTGGCATTTAATTACTGAATAAGTAGAGAAACACACCACAGCGCACAAATCCAAAATCACTCAGTCAAGAGTGCTAAATTCAGTGCACCCCTTCCATTTACCTAGCCCAAGAGTGGTCAGTTCCTGCTATAATTGGCACCAGCTGGACTGGAATGGGATGGAATGGATAGCAGCTGAGAGTAGCTGAAAGTGGGGGAAACTGACAACTATGACACACACAAAGGGAGCTTACCCTCCGGGCTCATCTGCGCTGTTGCAGTCATGTCTATATCTCCCGACAACTGTTTCTTCAAGCGCTCGTTCTCTTCCTGCACAAAAGTAAAATCTCCAGTCAGGATCCACAATATCACGCAAGACACAAGCCAGGTAAAATTCAAGTTACAGCTCTTAAAAACAACTTTTTAGCACAGGTTAAAACACCAACACTTACATGACAGTTGAGCTTGGAAAGTTTTGTAGAGACAAAGCTTTCAATGTAAACAAATATGCAATCATATAGGGGAAATAGTGAAGATGACTGTGATAAAATGCTCTTCACTGTAAGAATAGTTTAATCTTCATGCTGAGAAATCTGATGTGACTGAGAATGTCCTACAGACGAATACATTAAGTGCACAAAACCACTCAGGGAAAAGATACAAAGTGAATTTTTGTTGACATTTTCTTACTAAAAAAAAAAAGAAGAATAAAAGGTCATAATACGTCTTTTCATAACATTTTTTTCCTAAACTATTTTCTATTTCAGACTTGTACATTGTTTTGTACTTTAAATTGGGTGGCAATATGCCGTTTATCTATGCATTGCATTATGAAGACTGTGTTTTTTCCTATCAGAGTGAACTTTTCTAGGGAGCAATAGCTGTCATACAGGACTGAAGAGGTTAAAATGCTAAATACTGCAGAGAAAAATAAGAAATCCACAACAACAAAAATGTGCAAAGCTTTATAAACAATGTTAACAGTTCATTGCAGATATATATCTCTTTTCCTGCATTATATACACACAGGGACTGGATGTGAAAAAGCACATGAATGCTTATTCCATTATCCCCAATATAAAAAGAATAAATAAATAAATAAATACCTTGAGTTCTCGGATGAGTTTGTCCAGAGGATTTTCGTTGATGACGGCCTGGTTCTTAATCTTCTTGGCGCGGTCAGCGTAGCGCAGAGTGGACAGGGTTTCATCATAGTTGATGTCCGCAGGGGACAATGCAGCGATCATTATCGTTTTGCTGAAAGTATAGACATGTAGTAAGATTATAAGATAAAAAGTCAAAATGTTCAAAACATAGACACAAACACGCACACAGACACACACGCACACAGACACACACTCACACGAACACACACACACACTTCACACACCTACTTCACACACTCACACACACACACTACACACACACACACACACTACACACACACACACACACACACACACACACACACACACACACACACACACACACACACTACACATGCATGCACGCACACACACACACAAGCACACACACACACACTACACACACACACACACACTACACACACACGCACTCCACACACACACACACACAATCCACACACACATACACACCACACCCACACACACTATACACACACACACACACAATACACACACACACATGAACACATACACACACACACACACACACACACACACACACACACACACACACACACACACACACACCACACACACACACAGCTGATTCTGGTTTGAGCCTGGCAAGGTTGCCACATTTTTTCCTTTCAAGGAGAATAAATACTCTGAAATCAGAGTATGGCTGCCTGTATGGTGAAGTATTTGAAAAAAACCCAGCCATACACACACACTTCTCATCCAGCCAGTGCTTACAGTCTCACAATGATTTCCACGTGTCATGACTGAGACAAAGAGTGTATAATTATTCTGAGGTGACCCCAGACTGTCAAGCAGGGGAATGTCCAATAAACTGTGATGGGGTGGTAAATAGATTACCTCCCATGCGATCAAAGCCCTGTTGTATCATGAAGTTACTAATTTGAGACACACCTCAAACATTGTGCGATGTTCTGTTTCCTTGGATGGTGGTAAAAAAAAACCCCTCCATTGCATACACTTCGCCTTCATGGTGAAAAGTAGAATTTATGCAACCTCTTTTAGAAGGTCACTTCCTAACTGACTAGCTGTGCCCTGTGCCTGAGATGTTGTGCAGAGATGGGACATGAAAAATGTCCACTCTGATACCAAACAAACAAGACTGTCCTCATGATCACCACTGCTGTCATCCTCCACGATACCTGTGCAGCACACCTGTTTCTCACCTGTTGCCTCCCAGGGCGTTCTGCAGGAGTTTGGTGAGGACGGAGTCTCTGTAGGGAACCATCACTTTCTTCTTGCCCTGAGACAGCTCTGCCAGTGCCTGATGACATACACCACCATTTCTGTGAGTTTGCTTCCTCTGTTTATCATGCATTCAGAGTGAGAGGAGTGAGTGAGTGGTGTGTGTTGGTGTGGGGGGGGGGGGGGGGGGGGGGGGGGGTTGCAGGATAGCCTAATGATTAGAGCATTGAGCTCACAATCTGATGGCACATGTTAAAACCACTATGCCTGTTCATGAGGATATTTACCCTTGGGTTGACATCAATACTGACTCTACTCCCTCAAAAGTCCTTTGGATGAGATTATATACTGAGTTCCCATATATGAACACAATATGCTGATCATCTTGCACACACATTAAAAAATCCATTCTGCTTTTCAGAAGAGTAGGCCAATATGTGCCAGTAGAAATTATAATTTGGAGAAAAAAAATGTGGACAACAATCTGCATGTGGTGGTCCTTTTCCATCAGATGTTGATGCTATGGTCTTGAGTGGAAAGATTGTAAAAGTAGGGGAGGATTTCTTTCCTACCATGGTCCAGCAATCTTCCAGCACTGTTTTGAGATGCTGGGACCACTTCCATTCACACTGACCCATGTTGAGGATAAACTAGCAAAAAAGAATATGAACATCAGGGAAAGATTTGCCTTAACCCTCTTAGTCCCGATCTGGGATTTGCCGGGATTGAGTAATTACCCTCCATAAGTCCGATCCCGGATTTACACACGGTAGATTTCCATCATTAATTGCTGCCACATGTCAAAGCTCTATCAGGCCAGGAGAAACCCTGTAGAGTGTCTGGAAGTAATTATAGCTGCTGGTATGTACTTAGAAGGAGGAAAAGGCCAACCAGCATGTGTGCCTGACCTGATTTTGTGACAGAATGCTAAATCTATGGGCAGTTTGTGTTCAGAGACACTGAACGCGAGAGGGTTAAAAGAAGCCAAATAAACATATACACCCAATGATGCGTGTGGTGCTTACAGAAATAACGTTGCCCAGGGCAGAGAGGGAGCGGTTGATGTTGGCTCCTTCCTTCAGACGATCTCCTGTGGCCCCTGTGGAGTCTGCCCTCTCTGAGCCTGCACATAGGATGTCAAACCTTCTTCATCCCCATACACACATACAGAAAAATAGGATAGCAAATGTTACAGAGTGGAAATATTCTATCTCAACACTCAGAGCTGCAGGGTCTCTCCTGAGCATTCAGAGACCTCAGATGGTCTATAAAGTCATTTTAAAGATGAACTTTACTCACACAATTTCCCACTGCACAAGACCTTAACCATCACTTATTGCTGCCAGCATCAAACACATCAACTCAAAATCTGTACTCATTTAGACTTTCAAAGCCTTGAGATCATGGCACTTACTCTAATTCATGTATGCATAATATTAAAATTCTGATTCCATCTCAGAGGTCTGATTATTAACTTCCTTAACTTGTGCATAGTTCTGAGAAAGAAAAGGACTGAAAAAATATGTAACTGTACTCCTCAAAGAGTATGAAAATTCATACACACCATTCATACACATCAATAATCTATTTTGAAAATAGTAGGTCCGAGGTTAACAAATGGTG
>CM060330.1:44907666-44915166 GCA_030674155.1 Stramonita haemastoma
GGAGAGAGTGGATTGGGGACCTAGAGGTGATGCACTTGCCTAGAAAGTAAAAAGTGTGAGTTGAATTCTACTTTTGTGCCCAAAGCTTTTCCCCCATCCACTAGACCTTGAGTTGTGGTCTGGGTACTAGTCCTGTGGATGAGGCAATAAACTAAAGTCCCATGAGCGGCATAAATTCAGTGCGCATGAAAAGATACCATGGCAACAAAAGAGTTGCATTTATAAGAAAAATGCCACTCTCAAAGGGAAACAAACACACATGCAGACAGGGGGTAGGGGGGGGGGGGGTTAATGGGTGGTGCTGCTCTTGTGGCAACATGCTCATGCTAAGGAGGGCAGCCCTAATTTCAATCAGAGAAATCTGCAGTGACTGAATATAGTATACAGTACAATTCAATACAACAGTGATACAAAGCGTCAGGCAATATCAGTTGGCTAAGTCTCCAGCAGCACCATTCAGTACCTACTGTACTGCAATATTGATCTCCAATACGCTACCACCAGACCAACACACAAGGAAATCGACTTCACAGATACCACACCAGCAAACCTACAAAATTCCATCAAAATGACAACAGAAGAAAAGTAACATACGGTGGAAAAAAAGTAGGTGAAAAAGGTAAGGAAGTGCACACACACAAAAAAACAGTATGGTAGCATAATTTGGGGAGAAGAGGGGAAAGGGAGGCAGTATGATAGCGAAAGAATCACAGAGGATATACACAGAAAAAAAAAAATCAATGATTATTATTTCTCAAGTCAGAATGCACTTTCTTCAATGGTGGGTGAACGGTTGCATATGCAAAATCTCACTGTTGGTAAGCCTTGGAGCTCTAGCCAGGAACAGAGTAAACAAAAAAAAGAAGAAAAAAAAAGAGAAAGAATAATGAATATGTGTATGGTGTGTGTGTGTGTGTGTGTGTGTGTGTGTGTGTGTGTGTGTGTGTGTGTGTGTGTGTGTGCGTGTGTGCGTGCATGCATGCGTGTGTGCGTGCATGTGTGTGTGGATGCATGCATGCGTGCATGTGTGCTTGTGCATGCCTGTATGTGTATGCATGCATGCGTTCACCCCTCAACCCCTTTTCGACACTTGTCTTGTATACTTCCTTTTTGTGTGCGCACACACAGCAATACACAAAGACCTCTTATGTCATTCCTTCATCATCACCACAACAAACAAAAATCACCACAATCAAAAACACAAAACAACACAAATAACCCCCCCCCCCCCATCTTTTTTCTCCCCTCCCTCCCCACCTCCTTCTGACCACACAGTGTTGACACAGATACAGCTTGAGGCAAGACGAAAAGATCTATCACCCCCGAATAACTCCACACAGGGTTCTATTCATGTCACGTCGGCATTGATTTTTTTCAACCATTGTCTCCGTGCTGGTGTTTTCATCATTGTGGTGGCAACCAGGCATTAATGACATCACTAAAAAGAAGAAGCAAAAAAAAAAAAGAAACAAAAGAGAAAAAAAAATCCCTCTTTGCCGCTATTGTCATCGTTGCTGTTGTTGACGTGAATGGTTCTGCCCATGCCAGTAAGTATGTCTTCTCTTTTTTAAAAAAAATTGTTGTTGTTGTCGTTGTCATTTCCAGCCATGGGAAAGGGAACAATAATGTTCAGTGTCAAAGATAAGATAAAATAGAAATGAAAGTAAGCTAGAATTTTAAAAAAAGGCAAGTAAAATTAAAACATGAAAAAACTAAACAAACTGAATGATAAAAAAAACAGAGTAAGATTATTCGCACTAATTTTAAAGAATTTTTCTTCAATGCAACCAAAAATGAAGAAAAATTTGAACAGAATGAACAGAAACAAAGAGTATCAAAATTAAATGAATCTCTCTTAAAGAGCAACATTAAAAGTGCAAATAAAATGAAGTAACACATGAAACAGAATAAAGTAATGCAGTACAACACCAGACAACAAGAAAAAATTAAGAGATAAAAATTTGTCTTCCATGTCATTTCTTTTACCACTCTACAGTAGCTAACTTTTCCATCTTTCAGTCTGTTAGCAGACTATGACCACAGACAAATATAAGGCTAAGTGTGAAAAGAAACACATGGAATCAGAATAAAAAATATATTTCATACAATGTGGTCAAAAGCATGGACTCTACCCTCTCTTTGTTTCTACCTTGTTCCTTTTCTTCCCATCACCTCCTTTATTTTCTATTATTTGTCTATTTTCTGCCTTCTTCAACCAGTCTCCTGCCTTTTTCCCCCCCAGAAAAGCTTAAAAGATAACAATTCTCTCCCATACCAAAGTCTAATGGACTGGGCCAGATTTGTCAAGTGCTTAATGACAACGTAACATATTTTCGCACATATTACAGACAAAAATAGTTGCTGTCTGAGCATTCAAAGAAGAACAATTTACCAAAGAACCTTCCCCACTCATATACAAGCACATGTATGTATCTCTCTCTCTCTCTCTCTCTCTCTCTCTCTCTCTCACACACACACACACACACACACACACACACACACACACACACACACACACACACACACACACACACACAGAGCTCAGAATAGCTGTGTGTTCTTTAGTCTAGATCTGAGCACTTAAGCCAATGCCATTATTTGCCAATCAATAACGATAGATCTTCGGACGGAATATTCCGCCAGGTTTTGCGTGACTACTGCAAGTCTTTACTCTGTTAGAAATTAAAACAAACAAATAACCCAGCTTGTATATAAAAACTAGGATGCCATTTGTTTCCCTAACAAACACACACTCACACAAACACACCCACACACTGCCAATATGAGGAAACTCACTTTTCCCCCAAACAAAAACAAACCATAAGAAAACAAAAATCTTACAAAACCCCCAAACTCTCTCAAAAACTTAGATAAATGGCTTGATGAAAAAAAAACAATCAATGCTTATTCAATGTACCATCTGGAAATAAAAATTTGACTCTGACTTTGCAATGAAAATACATACACTCATGAGCTACTGCAAGCCTATGACTCAACCACCACACACGCCACATACACGCGTGGGAGCAAGCAGTAAATAAAGGGGTATGTATGTAGGGTACCCACCTTCGAAAGCATTGTTGAGCACCCCCTGTCCCAGGTCCTCAAACACATGGCGCTGGCTGGCGTAACGGGACCCAGGGGAGGGCTCCAGAATGCCGTCAGGCTGCGTTTCAAATCCATCATGCGACCTGGCATCCCACAACAATCACCATCAACACACACGTATATATACACACACATGCACGGATACACGCATGCATGCATACACACAAGCATGCAAGCATATATGTACATGCATACACGCACACACACATACACACTCACACACATGCACGCAGTCACACACATGCTTGTATTCATGCACACACACACACACATAAACACACACACACATACACACACACACAAACACACACACACACGCGCGCACACGCACGCACGCACACACTCACACACACATATATACCCACCCACCCACCCACCCTCACACAGACAGACAGACAGACAGACAGACAGACAGACAGACACATCACATCACATCATAGCTAGGTGGTCTAGAGGTAACACTCCTGCCTAGAAAATGCTAAGTGTTAGTTTGATAGATCTCCCTTTTGAACCCAAGCTCCCCCCACCCCCCTCCCTCCATATCCATAAAACCCAGAGTAGAGGTCTGGGTACTTGTTATTTTAATGAGAAAATTAATCAAGGTTCCATCTGCAGTCTGCAATCAGCACATGGCAACAAGAACATTGTCCCTCTCAATATTCAATATTTATAAGAACATTGTCCCTCTCAATATTCAATATTTATAAGAACATTGTCCCTATCAATATTCAATATTTACTATAAAAATTCAGATACCATCCACACACAAAACCTTTCCTTTGGGATATTTCGTTCAAGGTATAACTAAAAGCTTTGTCAGTTATCTGAAATGCAGTAAAAATGTTATGAAAATCTGAGATTGTCTTCAGCCATGATGAGCTCTTAGCATTACAGCCTACACTCTCCTTTAATGGCAAAAAACAAAAATCCTCAAGTCAGAGTAAAGCTGTTCATATGGTGAGGTATTTGAAAACAGTCATACACACAAACTTCTCAACCATATTTTTTTTATAAAGATGTGTACATAACACTCTCACAATGATTCTTAGGATGAGCGACTCATGAGTAACCCCCAGAGTGTAAATCTGGGAAATATGCACCATTACAATAACAACAACCTATTAGATATGACCTAAGTGTGGATGATAGTCATGGCATAAGGTAATCAATACTACAACCAGTACCAAGGCAAAATATGATGAAAGCAAAAAAAGGGGACTCACCAGTAGGAATAATCAAAGGAAAACTGAAAACAAAACAAGCAGCAGATATTCAGAATTGTATGGTCAACCATATTTCTGACTATATCTACAATGTATTCAATTTCAATACAAATATTACCAAAAAAAGTTCTCTCTCTCTCTCTCTCTCTCTCTCTCTCTCTCTCTCTCTCTCTCTCTCTCTCTCTCTCTCTCTCTCTCTCTCTCTCTCTCTCTCTCTCTCTCTCTCGGGGGCTCTCTCTCGGTGTGAAGCAGTGATGGACGTGCTCTAATGGTGCTCCTCATTATTCATGAAAAGTGACTTGTCTTTGTGCATGTATTGTGACGAATTTTTGCAACAGTGTCAATGTAGGTTAGGTGCATACGAGGATGATATCTGTTACTTGCAAAGGTCAGTCATTATGCTGGAATTAACATTTTTATTAATTACAAAGGTTTATAGAGGGATTTGGATGTGAGTTCAATTCATTCCTGAAAAAACTGAAGGGGAACCACCAGTGGAAAATGCACGTGTAATGTGACGTTGGTTTGGGTGCACCACAAGGCTGGCTGTTGCCCCATACTGCAAGTAGTCCTTGACCTTTGATTCCTTTCTCGTGTTTGTGTTTCGTGCTAGTGTACCGGTAAAAAACAAAAAAAAAAAAAAAAAAAACAAAAAAAAAACGTGGTAGTGAGGAATAGGCGCTTGAAAAAGAAAAAATGTCCCAAGGCGAAATGTTTACATCACCAGCAAATTTAATGCATATGATGAACTGGCGCTTTTCTCAGATTCAGCAGGGACTCATTTTACATTCTGATGGAATAAAAAGTAGTATAGAAGACAAGTTTAAAGTTTTAGATGGAAGAATTTCTCATTTCATTGAAGAAATTATTTCACTGAAAGAGGGTGTGACACAAAACAGGGATGACATCAATGACCTACAAGAAGACAGACAAGTGATGTTGGATAGACTAGAAAAACTGGAGAGAAAAATAGAATATATGGAGCAAAGTGCTAAAGCCAATAATGTAAAGTTCATAAATGTGGAAGAACTTGAAGGGGAAACTGAGTACACCATTACTCAGTATATTGTTGACATTCTCAATGACCACGCCCCTTACTTGGACTGGCGCCATGAGGACCTCGCAAGAGCTTACCGGATTGGAAAGCCACGTTCCTGGAAGGATGAACCACGACCCATCATCGTGCATTTTTGCCGATGGTCTGACAAGATGGCGGTGATGGGAGACAGGGAACTACGGGACAGGCTGAGAAGGAGTGGTATTAAGGTTTCTTCTGACCTTACCACTCATCAGAGGGAAACCATCAACTTCCATCGAGGCCAGGGAAAATTAGCATACTTCCACCATGGAAAACTGCAAGTGAAGGACAAGCAGCAATCCAGTCCATGGCGTGAAGATCAGAGGGTAAACTTCAGTCGGCGACCTCATTACCAGCAAGAAGAGGACTGGCCCCCAATTCCAGACAGAAGGAGTGGCTCATACCACAGAGGTGTACGGCAGGTGTATCCAGACAAACATCAGTCTGGGAAGCAGAGGGCTCAGCAGAACTACGGTCCTCTGCAGGTTGAAGAGGACCACCACCAGCGTGACGACTTCCAGTTACCAATGTACACCAGATCCTGGCAGAGGAGCTTCAGACCTTCCCGTCAGCATGAGGCTCAACAGGATGTCCAGGAAGCAGCCAGAGGACAGCCTGCCAGCCACTTCCGCACTGTCAGCAGGGATGACAGTAGACAAGCTCAATGGAAGACTGCTCACCAGGACAGGAGAGGTGGCAGGGTTGTGCCGCTTGTCCCAGGACCACATTCCTACAGTGGGGCAGGCAGTCAGGAAAAACATGCAGAGACCAAGAGAACAATTTTTGTGAAAGAAAAAATACAAAACACTAACTTCTCAGGACAAAACACAGTCCCACCTGGTCAAAAGCAAAACTCTGCAACTCATACATGCAGATTTCAGCAAAACAAAAGAAAAGTTGTGACCAGTGTACATGACAACAGTGACTGTGACAGGGACGAGTATGAAAACTGTAGCCAACAAGACAGTGGAAGATATCTTTACCTTGATTCAGAAGGTTTAAACAGACAACTGACTGTTGACAACCTTGAAGTCACAGATGACGGTATTAATGATGTTGAGATGGAAGAGAAGGACGACGACCACCTACCTGACAAAACTGAAACCGTTGATGACATATTTGACAAAGTAAATGATCATAAAGCTGACAGAGAAGAAAACAGAGACAGTGATACAATTGACAATAACACTACGACTATCAACAACAGAACACAGATGACAGAATCTGTTAACATTGAACCAGGGTATGACATAACAGGCGATGATGAAAGCACTGGCAGCAAAATAGAAAATACAGATGGTATCTTACAAAGCAGAATGTGTACTAATACTAAAAGACCTTGCAGGAAAGATGTTACAGGTATTGCAGGTGAACCGATGAATCCACAGAGCAGTGACCCACCACAGAAACAGAGAGGCAGGCAGACCAGACAGTCTGTGAGCATGAAGCAGGCTCCACGACCCAGACGTGCTGCTTCTCAAGCAGGTCCTACAAAGCCAGGCTGCCGTAAAGTGCCAGCAAGGTCTGGCAGCCAAAGCAGCATCACCGAGTCTTTTCATAGACTACACTCAGGTGATAGGGAAAATGGCAAAGACATGACCCCAACGTCAACAGCCAAATCTAATGAGGATAGCCCATGCATGTCCAAATAGGGATTCGGCCGGGCCAGAGAATCTCATTGTCAATGGCAGAAGGTCTCTGCAGCTACAACTGGTATTAAGGATTTAGAGGCAGGACCTGATCAAAGTGTTAATGCTTCCGGCATACATTTTTAAAATTATAATGTAAATGGTCTTTTACCTAAAGTTGACAACATGGATTTTGTTAATTTTTTGCTTAGATTTGATATAATTTGTTTAACAGAAACCTTTGTTGCTTCTAATGTTGACTTTCCCATTTTCAGGGATTATGTAATGTTCATTTCAGGGGCAATAAAACTGTCTCATCAAGGAAGATATTCAGGAGGGGTCATTCTTTTAGTCAGAAAATCCATTGGAACCTTGGTGGAAAAAATTGAGGTTGGTTTTGACAATACTATTGTTGTAAAGCTGCACAGAGACTTATTGGGTACTAGTAAAGATATTATGTTAG
>CM060330.1:44922666-44937666 GCA_030674155.1 Stramonita haemastoma
AGAGAGACAGAGAGAGAGGAGACGAGAGAAGAGAGAGAGAGAGAGAGAGAGAAGAGAGAGAGAGAAGAGAGAGAGAGGAGAGAGAGAGAGAGAGAGAGAGAGAGTTCAGACTTTTCCCGTACATTGGCCTTTGGCCACAATACAAAAGCATATTGGGCATAGGAATGACACAAAACAAGAGTTGTAAACATACGACTACCATCATATGCTGAAAATTAAAGTGTCCCAATGTTTATGAAAACAAGAAAATTAGAGAGAGAGAGGAGAGAGAGAGAGAGAGGAGAGAGAGAGAGAGAGAGAGAGAGAGAGAGAGAGAGAGAGGAGAGAGAGAGAGAGAGAGAGAGAGAGATCTAAATGTCAATTTTTTCTGAAGCCAAGACGGTCATCAAGGTCAAGCAACACAACAAGTGGATTGCTACAAATCACAGCAACAGGCAAACTTCAACAGGTTAAACCCCCTACTTCCTGCTGACACGACAAAGAACAGGTCTGTATATATATATCAGACTAAGGACAGGCCACAACTACCTAAACCACCGTATTATGTACACAAAACTCCAGAGGCCACACAGAGCTGGGCCCTTGAAAGACTGGCAGCCAGAGTGCTCTACAGTCCTGTCTACTACATGAGGTAATCCAAAAGAGGATCTGGCCTGACTGACCCCTATCACCCCAGTGGCCAAGAAGCTCTATGGAGACTGGGAGGGCCTGCAGTGTACAGCTGCCTTCATTGCAGAGACTGAACTATACATCTAACACACACAACCACCCCCTTCCCGCATCACTAAATACACACACACACACACACACAACACACACACACACACACACACACACACACACACACACACACACACACACTACACACAGATCATTCTACACAGATGTGTCTATCGTACACAATGTGCATGCACACACACGCATGCACGCACACACACATGCACACACACATGCACACACACAAATGCATCATAAATGAAAAGATGCTAAAAAATCACTTAAGGCAAAAGTGATTGCACTAACTGCACTGCACTGAACATGGCCATAATATTTACATAACCATCATATAACCATCTTCCCATCGATAACAACTCAGTCACACCATATTTCTTGTCAAGCTTCGAGGCAGTACATGGTTCTGCATACTTAAAAAAAAAAAAAAATCTGAAGCTAGCGCAAAAGGCTTTGAGGCAAATACATATAAAACCCCTCTTCATACATATAACAACCCCCCCCCCCCCCTTTCCCAAAACCCAAACTTCCAGAGAACTATATTGTTTTCTGAAGCAAAGACAAACGTTTTCTCAGGCAAATACAGTTTTCTCAAACCAAGAAAACTCTTTAGAGACAACACATGCAAACAGCACGTAAAAAGATTTCAAGACCTTTTTTTAACTGAAAGCCCCCCCCAAAAAAAAACTTCCCAAGGCTTATTGTACACTAACTTTAGCAGTGTCAAATACATTCTCCTCATTTATCTTAAAAAAACGTTTTAAACCTGATCAGTCATGTATCTGAGGAGAAGGGGGGGGGGGGTGAGATGGTCAAGTCTGAACCCTTTTAGCGCCAAGCAAAGCGCCATAAATGTTGCAAAAGGATAACATGGAACGTTTCCACTCCCTAAGGATAGGACAGACACTGATCAATAATGCATCCACAATCAATACAGCCATCAGTCCTTCCCTCTGCTGGAAACCAGCCCCATGTTCTCCAACTGTCAAGGGACTGATTTCTATCCCATTCAAACGGCTGCAGTTTCCGTTATCTATGTTAGGGGACCGATTTCGATCCGATTGAAAAATGCTGAAGCGGAAGGTTCGTTGTTGTCTACTTTTCTTGTGTGTTTACCAGCCTTCGTTTTTGTCAGGAATATTGTCCGTCTATCTCCAATGCTCAGTTTCTAAAAAATCTTCCGCAAATATAATTATCTCTTTCTGTTACAAAAATTTTGCATTTTTTTGTTGTGTGTGTGTGGTGTGTGTGTGTGCGTGCAAGCATGCATGTGCTCTTTTATTTCGAGGATATTGGAATGAGTACTCAATTTTTTACATCCAGTCCCCATGTGCATGCATTTTTTGGTGTAAATTTTGCCACCCATTCCCACTGGCACACAACGGCCTACTCTTCCAAAAAGTGGAATGGGTTTTAACATACATGCACACAAAATGCTCTGCGTGCGTTCACACATGGGGCCTCAATTATAGTCTCATCTGAAGGACTTTTAGGGAGAGTGGTGTTGGCACTGAGTCTAACTTGAGGAAAAATCTTCTTGAACAAGATTCAAACCAAGGTCAGCAGATCACAAACACATCACTTTAAGTATAACCACTAATATCCTGTCCCATGTGTTTGCGTGTTTACCCTTGAAGGAATTAAAAAAAAACAAAAAATCCTCTTTTCATTTTTTGTCTTCTTTCTGTTCTTTTCTTTCTGAAATATTAGGGGTTTGTTGTTGTTGTGTGTTTTATAGCAGTATTCTTTACTTTAGGGCTGAAAAAATGTACTCATGCTCATAAACACACACAAACACCCTCCTCACACACCCCACACCCACACACACACACACACACACACACACACACACACACACACACACATTCTATACATTTAAAACCCATTATCATCTTTTCAATATATTGATTTTATTTTTTTAGCCTGTACTTTTACACTTTCATTGTGCACTCTTTACATTTTTTTTTCTTAGAACCCTTTGCCAGCATCAATATTAGTTCTATTACTGTGGTTGTTACTTTGTGATCCTGTTTCCCATTCCTTGCCTTAATTGCACAGATCTTTGTTTTCAAAACACTTTATAGTATTAACATCATCTACCTGAGGGTAAGTGCTTTCTTAAGATAAAATGACAATCAATCAATTAATCAATCAATCAATATACTTATGAGACATGAAAACACAGAGTTATACACATACACACATTTTGTCAGCCTCTTTCTCTCTCTGTCTGTCTGTCTCTCTCTCTCACACACACTACACATGCCCCGCACACACACACACACACACACACACACACACACACACACACACACACACACACACACACACACACACACACATCTTCTCTTCTCATCCCTCCCACCACCACAATCAATTACTTTACACACACAAGACACACAGACACACACAACACACACACACAAAGCCTCAACACAAGCCTAAACACAACACAAAAACTCCAGACCGTTACACAATCATTTTACTGTTCTACCCAGCTTTCAGGCCCTCTCCCAATATTTTATTTCCCCACACCCCCTACTTCAGGAAACCCACAGGCTCTCAAGCCACCCCTGATTTATGTCCTTTCCACCCCACTGACACACCCTGGTCCATGAAACATGTTCTCCACGAGGCAAGAGGCAAGGTGGACGGGAGGTCTAGAGGTAGACACTCATGCCTTGACAGCAAGAACTGCAGGTTTGAGCCTCAGCTTTTCTCACTTCCACTCGACTTTTGAGTAGTGAACTGAGTGCTAGGTTTTTTTTCTCCGGATGAGAGAGTTTCCCTGGCAAAGATTTGGTGGAAAACTACTCTGGAAGGAAAACAAATTTATACACATGTAATTTTTGTATACAAAAAGGAAAATCTTTAAATGACAAATAAACAAACAAACCAGTAACAACCCCCCCCTCCCAACAAAAAAAAAAAAAAAAAAAAAATCAATACAACAAAAAAAACAAACACAACAAGAGCACACACACACACACACACACACACACACACACACACACACACACACAACACACACACACACAACACACACAACACAACACAACTTTCACTTCAAGTCTTCCTCACCACCAGAGCAGAGCCAGCAAGCTCCATTAGTTCAAGTCAACATATCAATATTTCTGTGTTTACACTCCATTCCCTGAATTTCTGATTTATAGCCAGAGAGACAATAATACTGCATTCCCACAGATTTTTTTTCTTCTTCTTTTTTTTTGTTTGTTTGAATTTTACTTTCACAACTAAGGGATCTAGTGTAGTGGCTGGATGGACCACTTGTCAGAAAGTCATGGAGATATGTGCAACCCCTTAAAACACACGAAACACACACACACACACACACAAACACATACCCACACATGCGCGCGCGACACACACACACACATACCCACACACCACACACACACACACACACACAACACACACACCACACACACACACACACAACCACACATGCACATACACTCTTTTCTTTCTTTTTCTGTATTTTTTGTGTGCTTAAGTAAACTAAATCAAACATTCATCTCTTCTTTTCATTCCCTTATTGGGTGCGATGCACACAGTACCTGGATTTCTCCTGTGCCTGTAACCTTGCAGGAGATGTGTGCCTGCTAGCCTCGGCCAACATTCTGCTCCTCCAATGATAAATTTTCTATTTGCCCCACCTTTCTCAAATGGAATGTGGTAAATGACGTTTTGTTTTTTTTTTTTTTTTTTTTTTTTTTTTTTGGGGGGGGGGGGGGATATTTTTGTTGTTTTTTTATTTTCTAAATGATGATGCTTTGGAGAGTGTACCAACAGAAACAAGCAGATAAACAAAATTTCTGGTTGCTTTAAGCTAGCTGTAGTGATGATTCATGAAATATTGGGACATCAAATTACATTAAACTATGCAGTACTGCAAATGCAATACTCAAGTCATATTTTGCCATCATACTGAAGTGGAACATTTACTTCAATCCAATCCAATCATGTTGTTTATAGCCCTGCGACCAAACAGGCCATATCGGCCACATTCCTTCTTTCATAATAATCACCACATCATTAATCATTATGTACAATTTGAGCAATACTGGATTCAACACAAAAGCCATATGTGTTTGGCCCCTCATTTTTTTCCTTCTTGTTCCTCAGCTAGAACTCAGAGGTTCACCAACCGTGAGTTTACATGTACATGCGACTGATTACCCACCATTATGGTCGTTGCATTATGACTTCAAGGATAATGTCTAAATACAACACCAGTGTGCATGCGTTGTTTTTAAATTTTTTTTTTTTTATAGAACTTTGTCATCTGTTCCCACCAGCACATTAATGGCCTAAGCTTCTGAAAGGTGGAACTGGTTTTAACGTCAATTAGTCAACCTCTTCAGTGTCCTATTACAGCTACTGCCATGTTGATACTGCGTGCTTCAAGTGCTTCCGGGACTGAAAGAGCTATCATCATCATTGCCTGAGTTTTCCTATCTTTCTTCACAACAGTTTGTCTTTGGATCGGTTTGCCAATGTGTACAAGTCTAATCTGAGTAAAACACCCATGAGAAAAGTGATTGAGTAGGATAAAATATCACCAGTTTTTTCTTTTGCTCTGTGTGGTGTGTGATTCAGATTCAGATTCAGATTCAGAATATTTATTGCCATTTAAGTCATGCAGACCTATTTGACACAACAAAACAAACATCAGTTTTAATTATCTTTCTGCCCAAATTATGTCCACTAAAAGCATGTTGCATTCTACTTTTCTTTGTCTCGTTTCTCCATACATTCATTCACATATCTAATGATATCTGCTTGATAGATATCAACTGTGATTATGTCGCTTAACTTATCTATACATTCTTTACATTCTTTGTCTCTTGTTTTAATCTTTAGTAACAAATTGTTTCTAAGTTCATCATGTAAGACACATTCATCGAGTAAATGAAATTCGTCTTCTATTTTGTCACAGTTTTTACATTTTCTGTCCTCTCTGGGCATATTTTGGTGCCTCCCTTTCCTCTATCATTACATGATATAATGATATCATTATCATTACATTACATTACATTGTGTGTGTGTGTGTGTGTGTGTGTGTGTGTGTGTGTGTGTGTGGTGTGTGTGTGTGAGTTTGTGTGTGTGTGTGTGTGTGTGTGTGTTGTGTGTATGGTGTGTGTGTATGTGTGGTATGTGATGTGTGTGTGTGTGAATTGATGTGAGTGTGATGCTGTGTGTGGTGTGCATACATGCATTTGAGTGCATGTGAATGTGTGTGTTGGCGCATGCATGCTGTGCTGTGTGTGTGTGTGCTGCACGGCTGGTGCGTGCTTGTGTGTGTGTATGCATTGTGTGCTGCTTGTGTGTGCGTGCAGCATACGTGCATGCGTGTGTGCATGCGTGCATGTGTGTGACACTTTACAAAACTGACCTACCTCCCCAGAACCTAACTCCCCTTGATAATTTAGCTATATCTGCTTGCACAAAATGGCACCCACAGTGCAACAGTTAGTCCAAAATCTGACATGCACTTAACAGCGAGTATGGAGTCCCACAATTTAGAGGCCAAAGACAGCTGATACCACAGGCAGGACTGTAGATGATAAGCAGTTAATGGTCTTGGTTGTTCCCCATGGCTAAACCCTCTGACCACTTGAGGCATACTTGTGAACATGCACCTGCCACTTAAAACAGGACATTCACACACACTGAGGTGATAGGCACTGATGATACTTTCCTAGAAAACCGCTGCACTCACATTCACACACATACAGTCACGCTCACAGTCACCACATCATGCACACAGTCACGCACACAGTCACCACACACACACACACACACACACACACACACACACTACACAACACGACACGCGCAGCAGCCACACACACACACACACACACACACAACACACACACACACACAACACAACACAACAACAACACCACACACACACACCACACGCACACACACAGAGTTTATCGACAACTCACAAATTATCAAGCTGTATTTGATCATTAATTTGTGAGAGGCTGATGAACAGACTGTTCTTTTAATATAATGTGCTGAATATATGTTGCATGTGGGACCTCAATTTATCATCTCATCTGAAAGACTAGCAACCAGACCACCACTCAAAGTCTAGTAGTTGGGGAAAAAGTTCAGGTACAAACAGGGATCAAACCTACGCTCTTCACTTTCAAGGCAGGTGCACAATCTCTAGATCTCCAAACCACTAACAGTATCCTGGACTGTTATCTACATACCTGACACAAGCATTATTGTCACTTCTCATAACTGCGATAAGTGCGAAACCCCCAACATCATTGACAACAGCAACACCAAAAAAAAAAAAAAGAGATAAAAATATATAAAAATACTCCCCCCCCAAAAAAACCCCAACAACAGCAATACAAAAATACAAAACAAACAAAAGGTACCTTTCACCACAGCTCAAAATACATTCAGAATATATACAATGTCCAAAAGAATGTGTAATGACTGTACATTCAGCATACTGTCAGAATTCTTCACTGTGCTTTCCACAACGTAGACCACCATGACAGCAACCTGCCAAGTCCATTGTCATGCCCCCCCCAAAAAAAAATATAAAGGTCTTAATCCCTTTAGCATAAAAATGTCTATATCCTATTCTGTATGCAAAAGTGACTATTGAAAATATTTTTCACACAAAAAAAAGAAGATAGAACTGTATCCATTAACATTTTAAAGCATTCTGAATGCACAAACTTTCTCTTCTTCTGTAAACATGACCTTTTGCTAATTTGTTTTGTTATCAATTCCTTTTAACTAGTTGCTACTTGATGCTGAGCAAAATAGTTCAGTGTGCATGCATTTGCGCCTGCCTACACAGGCATAAACTAGTCAGCATACACACACATCCACATGCACCTGTACATGCGTGTGTGCACATCTCTCTCTCTCTCTCCTCTCTCCTCTCTCTCTCTCTCTCTCTCTCTCTCTCTCTTCTCTCTCTTCTCTCTCTCTCTCTCACACACCACACCCAACAACAACACAAAAAACATGTGTGCATGCATTCCCCAAACCCCCCAACCTTCCAAATACCATATAATGGCACAAAAACACCAAATACTATTTCCTCCATACCATCTCGTTCCTTTATTGTTCCAATATTGTTTTTCAATCTTACACAACACATGACATGCAATCATGCATGCCCATTTCCCACAAACAGCGAACCTTGCCTCGGAAAGTATGTCACTTACGACGCACAAGTAACAAAGCTTCTTAGCCCACAAGCTCACCTTTGGTGTATAGAACAGAGGATTAAGGGAAGGAAGCCAGCCAGCCAGCCAGCCAACCAGCCCTAGGTGTGACCAATCAAGGTGGCAGAACAAAGAACCAGGCTGCATGGGCAGCGCCTGGTAATGCCAGCTTAAACTCGGTGAACCCTCAATCATTTGGAAATAATTATATTCTCTCTGCAATGCCAGTGTCAGATGTGGCACCAGAATCAGCTGTGTGGTGGTGCACAACCTTAACCTTTTCACTTGTTTTTAAGTGAAAGCGGTCTCTCTCGTGTCTGTCTCCCTCCCTCTCCCTCCCTCCCTCTCGCTCCTCTCTCTCACCCACATCACACACACACAACATCACACACACACACACACACACAACACACACACACACCACACACACACGACAACACCACCAACGCACACACACACGCACACACCACACACAAACGCACACCACACACACACACACACACACACACACACACACACACACACACACACACAACACACACACACAAGTCTGATAAAACAGTTTCATATTTCTACTGCTGAGATCAAGCCACCATGAGGTGCCTGTCTTGGGATTGTGCCTGAATTTAATTAATCATTTTTTTTGTTCCAATCTTAAGCTAAGAACCATGGAGCCATTTAAATTATATAATATTCTTATTATATTTTTTGTTCATTAAACTAAATTACAATAATAAAAAATATATTATTATATATAATATATATATATATAAATATAAATCAAATATATATATATATATGGAACCGTTTTTTCCACCCACCATTCAGGTAGCCACATTCTGACTTCAGGGATGGTGTCTAAACACAACATCTATGTGCATGCGTTTTTTTTTTGTTTTGTTTTTTTAATGGCCTACTCTTTTGAAATGCAGAATGGACTTTTACAGCATGTACAAAGATGTTCTCATGATTTGCATGAGGTACCTCATTTATAGTCCATCTGAAGGACTTTGACCTAATTCGTCTTCTGTCAAACGAAATGAAAGGCAAGCCAGAATCAAACCCATAACTCCTACTCCTGGTTTACTTGTCAAGCAGGGTGAACATCTTGATAAACTGTCCTGCAACCTTCCTTCTTCAGAAAACCTTTTAATCAAGCAGGACTTTAAGAAAAAAAACAAACAAATTATATAATTATAGCCAGGGATAGGAAAAAAGCTTGAATTTCTATGTAGCATAAGCACACCCCATGAATGATTTCTTTCCAGTAAGAAAAAACCCACTAAGTTTTTTCCATTACCTAATTCCAGTTGACTGGATGTACATAGTACACAATTATGTCTTGTGCTATGGGCAATTACTCCAGAAATGAGCTTGTCAAGAGCGCACATTGTGTATACAGTCTGGAGATTTTTTAGCCGAGACATGAGATTGAGAGCTTCAAGGTTGGAGAAATTGTTTCTTCTGTGGGCTGGTTCTGTTTTATAATAGTGTTTGTTTGTTACATTTGGTGCTCTGAATGTGTGTGTGTATGTGTGTGTGTGTGTGTGTGTGTGTGTGTGTGTGTGTGTGTGTGTGTGTGTGTGTGTGTGTGTGTGTGTGTGTGTGAGAGAGAGAGAGAGAGAGTGTGTGTGTGAGAGTGTGTGTTGTGTGGTGTGTGATGTGTGTGGTGTGTGTGTGTGTGTGTGTTGTGTGTGGTGTGTGTGTGTGTGTGTGTGTGTGTGTGTGTGTGTGTGTGTGTGTGTGTGTGTGTGTGTGCATGCATGTGCACATACATGCATACATGTGCACATTCATGTCTAGGTGTGCATCCATGCAATTAATGTATGCATGAATGGTTGTGCACGTGTGCATACAGCTCTGTCCTAAAAATGCTCAATTCTCCTCTCTACCCTCTAATGCATGCACACACGCATGCACGCACACATGCACACACACATACATATATGCACACATGCATGTATGCATGCACACACACACACACACAACAAAAAGATATGAACCAGCACACCAAGGGGGGAAAAAAACTATGAAAGAGTATCCAAGGTTGTAATTTATACCAGTTATTGACTCCGTAGACCTGTCACATTTCTAACCCTAGCTGCCTAGACATTTGAAACAATTTATGGGAAAAGCCACATGAAAAAATTAAATGTGTACTCACACGCACAGCGACGCACGCACAGCACGCACCACACACACACACACACACGCACACACACACACACACACACACCACACGCACCACACGCACGCACACACACACACTATCTCCTCTCTCTCACTCACTCACACTCACGCATGCACGCACACCACACACACACACAAACAAATACAGACAAAAAACCCACTCTATGCAACAGGTATGCCACACAGGTAATAAGACTTAACAGTAATTAGTCTGGCTGCTTACCAATGTCACACCTATTGTGGTTTCTGGATTCCTAATACACACACACACACACACACACACACACACACACACACACACACACACACACACACACACACACACACACATGCACACACACACAAACATGCGTGCACACACACACACCGCATGCATGCATTCACACACACCACACACACACACACACACACACACACACACACACACACCACACCACACACACACACACACTAACATGCACATGCATACTAAAATTACTATACATACAATACATGCATACAAAAATTACATGCACATGCCAAATACATGTACCATACACACATGTATACCAAATTAGCAAAATGAATTATAAATACATAACGTACACATATTTATTATAGCTGAATACCAACTACTCACACTCAAAGCATGCCTGATTGTTCAAATTGAGCACAACCACTTGAACCAAACCCAAATTTCTTCAGATCTTCATGAAGTTTCCTGACCTCTGAAATTCTTTCAATCAAGAAAGACCGTACAAGCCGTTTCATTCTTTACCTCCTTGGGGGAGGGGGAGAATAGGATCTGATACAACAAAGTAAAACTTGCAGACTCTACCCATTCATTTCACACAAAGCACACCTAGTTAGAATTGCCCTACCCCCCCCCCCCACCACCCCCTTGAATGCTTTCAACTGAAGTGTCCCATGTCCCATTATTGGGACAGACTTCTGTGGAGCTGCCATTCTTTAAAATGCCTACTTCTGCTGATTGTAGATAAAGCACAAAGGAGGAAGGTTAACCCTTAAGCCCAAGTCTCCTTCAGCATTCTATTAGAACTTCTTTCAGAGGAGCACACACAATATAGCTTCAATTAAACCTAGCAGTACTGTGACAATTGAAAATATTGATTTGGGGAAGGGGGGGGGGGGGTAAACTCCTTTCTTTTCTTTCCTGCAGTGTTTCATGTCGCTCTCCTTAGTAACAGTGGCACACAAGTCGGATCGGGATAAGCTGGGCCAGACTTGTCAGGTGCATAGCAGCAGGGCAAGGCATTTTCGCTCATGTGACGGGCAACAATAGTTGCTGTGTGAGCATTTGACAAAAAAGGAGTAGTTCGTGTGCAGCATTTATTCCCACTCAACCCTCAGATGAGATGATTAGCCAAAGTCCTGTGTGCAATCCATTTAATCCACCTGAAAGGCACAGGTCAACAAACCAGGTAGCAAAATTCTCTCATAAAACCCACCTTCCCTGCCAAACAAACTGCAGCAGGAAGATAAGGGGGAGGGGGGGGGGGCATATCATGGCATTGTGTTTTTCTCCCATAAGAGCAGTCTGAATTTCACAAGCGAAATTTACCCTATAATTGCTCCATTATACCCCTATCTTCAAATGAGGGAAACTTGATTCTGACAAGCAAATTTTCCCAAACACCACACAGTGTTACTCTAGACAAAGTGAGCACATTGGAGCCAACAAGACCCACGAAACATGTATACAAACATATCCATTTTTTCCTTCAGCTCCAGCCAAAAGCTTTGTCAATTATTATCAATGCAAGCTAAGTGCAAGGCTTATATAAAATGTGTTATGCCTTAAAATGTTATATTTGAGAGTCTTCAGCCACGACAAGCTCTTAGCATAACAACCTGAACTCTCTTTTAAAGGAAAACTTCCTGATGGGAAAAAAATCCTCTGAAGATGGAGTATGGCTGCCTCCTACATGGTAAAGTTCATGAAAAGTCATACACATAAACTTCTCATCCAGCTTGTTTTTACCGTTTTATAGCAATCAGCAGAAAAGGATAGCACTCACCACCACACCCTAATAACTCCTCATCCCCCCACCTTCTTTAAAAACAAAGACCTCCCCCCAAAAAACAAAAATAAAGAAAAACAGCAACAACAACAACAAAACAAAACAAAAACAAAACAAAAAAACAACAAAAAAGAAAAAGAAAAAATTCGTTATACTGATTCATTCATCCACATCCAAACCCTAACCACAAACATAAAACAAGTCAACCTTTACCCCTACCTCAAAGTCAAAGATCAACCTGCTCCCCCTCCCTCCACCCCCCCACTGTCCTACCCACCACCCCCACCCCCACCAAAAAGAACTCCCTCACCCCCAATATGAAACACTATTCCTGTAAATGTTGTATGACCCACTAACAGACAACGCCCCCCAGCAACTCAGGACATTGTGAAAGACTGCTGAAGACATGTCAGCCAGAACATTCATTATTGCCCAGACCCTACAGCTACAGCATTTCTTCACCTACACCACTACTGCCAACCGCCACAATGGTTGGAAAACGTTGGTCGCTCCATATTAACTTTCCACACCACTAGATCATTTTTGCTTTCTTGCTCTGGTCCTTGAGCTGTCCCGCAGAGGTCAGGGTCCTGCGACCCATTGCCAGTGGCCTGACGTGACCCTCAAACTATGTCAACATCGGCACCATGATTGTGTTCAGAGAAATTTATCCTCTTTTCATGCTCCACTTCCTCCCTAGCAGAAGCTTTCTTTTGGTGTTCATGATCTGGAGACTTCAACACTGTTTCTTGATTGTTGAGGCTTTGTTGTGATTTTTTTTTTTTTTACCCGAAAGCTTTCTTCTTTTTCTTGGTTTAAAATTTGGGAATTTTGGGCTTTTTAACATATGGTATCATGTACAAGATATTCAACATGTGTTATCACACTGGATCGCCGTTGTTAGTCTCATAAATCCAAAGGATTTGGGGGAATTATGGAAATTGATCTTTTCTTTGTAGAAGAGGGTTTGTTATTTCTTATCTGAAACTTTCTTCTTTTCTTTGTGGGAGATTATTTCACAGGCAGGTCTAATACCACAAAAATGGTTCAGACTTCCTCATTTCAACACAATATAGCACACACCAGCAACTTTTCTCCTTTTCCACCTTTCTTTGGAAGCAAGAAGAGGAGTAATAAAAGAGTGAGGGGTGAAATTTGGAGGTGGGGGTGGAGTGGGGCATGAGGGTATGGGGGTAGGGTTAGGGGTTCTTTGATCAAGTAGGGATAGCAAAGCTAGAAATGAGATAGCTATCAGACTGTCACAATCACTGAGTCACACTGAGGGGGCTAACCCAGGAGCTAACCCAGCAACTCAACACGCAGGATGAAATCTTGTCCTTCAGTTCAGATTTATCAGCTACTGACGAGCAGCCAAAACGGTCCCCTCAAAATGGTGTTCAGTAACCACACCATAAAACAACAAGTCCAAGTGGGGTGCAAATACGGAAATAGCTCAGTGGTTGGAGTGTTACGACTTGATAGCTCAGTGATTTCGGTGTACATATAGACTTGTAATCTGAAGGCACAGTCTCTACTGAGCTAGCTGTCTGTGGGAATTTGTTCCCCCCCCCCCCCCCCCCCGAGTTAACCTTGGTTTTTATGCCATTCCATGACAGGTCCTTTGGACTCATGAGACTAAAAATGGCGATCCAGTGTGATAACATGTTGAATATCTTGTACATGATACCATACATTAAAAAGCCCTAACCTTTCCATCTTTGGTAGAAGAATAGGCTATGAACAGGATTTAACATGTGCGCAAGATGTTCTGCATGCGTTCGCACATAGGGCCTCAGTTTATAGTCTCATTCGAAAGATGCATATAGATTTAACTATGTTAGCTGAAGATGCAACCATATATACAGATGCTATAGGGAGTGACTGAGGCATAGGAACAAGTATTAGAAGGGACTCTATATTATAGCAGATTCTACGGACTACACTGATGACAGGCGCATGCCAGTAAGACTAAGACCAAGGAAAAAGCAGCTCAGCTGGAATGATTTTTTTTTGTCAGTGAACTTGTGACCTGCAAGAGATGTCAATATCATGAATACTGCAACACAGTGCAAGTGCTGAGGTGTTTTCTCAATGCTATGACTGCTGTTTTTTATGTTTGGTTTTTGTTAGTTTGGTTGGGTTTTTTGCTATAGGTGATTCCCTCTTATGTTTCTTACTTGATCTTTTCTTTTTCTTATTCATTCTCTCTCTCTCTCTCTCTCTCTCTCTCTCTCTCTCTCTCTCTCTCTCTCTCTCTCTCTCTCTCTCTTCTTTTTTTTTTTGGGGGGGGGGGTTTACACTTGTACACCTTGCTCACTGTTACAGAAATTTTCGTCATCTTTAGTCCTCCCTGTCTGTCTTCTCTTTCTGTCTCTTCTCTGTCTCTCTCTTTTAGGGAGTGGGGGGAGAGGCTGTTCTGACTGAATGTTTTTATTCTGTCCTCTGTCACATACATGAATTTCTTCTCTGTTCCAGTCACTCTTATTCTTTTTCATTGACTGTCGTGGATAGTTTTTCTCTTTCCATCTGACACTAAAGGGACTTCTTTTCTTTGCTGGCAAAAAAACAAAAACGCTATGTACATTCTTCACCCAACCTCCCTCCCATCTTCAAAAACAAATTTCTCTCTTTCTTTGGTATTTTTATATCTCAATTCCCCTACCAGCCTCATCCTCCCACCCTCCCATCTCCATTTCTCCCATCGATCCTTTAACAACACTATACCCTCACCCCCCAAACAAAGCCTCATTAACATCCAGTAATCCATCTAAACAAAAGAGGTAAAGTGACATTTCTAAGCCTCATAAATACTGCATGTTAAGTTG
>CM060330.1:44942666-44950166 GCA_030674155.1 Stramonita haemastoma
GTTCTCACCGGCACACGATGGCCTACTCTTACGAAAAGCGGAACAGGATTTAACGTGTGCGCAAGATGTTCTGCGTGCGTTCGCACACGGGGCCTTGGTTTACAGTCTCATCCGAAAGACTTTTGGGGAGAGTGGAGTCAGCACTGATGTTAGCTCCAAGAGAAAAATCTCCTCTAACGGGAATCGAACCCAGGTCGTCAAATTGCGAGTGCAATGTTCTGACCACTAGGCTATCCCGTCCCCTGACGCTGTTGATGGGATAAAGCGCTGCAGTGCAATAAAGATTTTGTGGTGTCATCGATGGGTTTAATTCTCTATCGATTACAGAAAACCGTGCACAGCACCATGCCAGTTTTGATGCGTGATGTGAAAGTAATCAGCTATAACTAGAGACTACTGTTTTCTCCACTACTTTTTCCTTCTCTACTTTTTCCTCTATAACTAGAGGTCGGGACAATGAATGTGTTTGTCGAGCAGCACTTGAAAACACAAAGGGGATCGAGACAGAAATACTGGGGGAGCTGGTATTGAGCAATATCAACACACATCAACATTTTCAAATTTGCCGTATTTCATCGTCATCATCATAGCAACATCACCATCATCGTCAGGAAATCTTTGGTAAAGTTGGTTTTAAACCCTGGGTTTTGTTTGTTTTTTTTTCGTCCGAACGCTCAGACAGCAACTATTATTGTCTGTTATTTGAGCGAAGAAACGTCAAGCTGTTGTGAAGCGCCTGCCTGACATGTCAGGCCCAAAGCATCCGACCAGCATAAGACATAATTGTTATCTTTTTAAGTCTGGCAGGAAGAAAAAAAAAAAGGCAGGAGAATGGACCAAGAAAGCAGAAAACAGACAAGAAGGAGGTGACAGGAAGAAAAGCACACACACACACACACACACACACACACACACAACGACGCACACACACACAACACACACACACACACACACACACGCGCGCGCGCGCGCGCGCGCGCACGCACGCACACACACACACACACACGCGCACGCACGCACGCACGCACGCACGCACCACACACACACACACACACACCGCACACACACACACACACACACACACACACACACACACCACACACACACACACACACACACACACACACACCGCGGCACACACACGCCGCACACCACACACACACACACACAACACACACACACACACACACACACACACACACACACACACACACACACACACACCGCGCGCACACACACACACAAGCATGCATGCTCCCCCCCCCCCCCCCCCCCCCCCCACCTCATGTAGCCTACGAACCCGCATACGTATGTATCCACATCGACACAAACACACAGACGCTCAAACATATGTGCATGCACGCACACACACAACACACACACACACACACACACACACACACACACACACACACACACACACACACACACACACACACACACACACACACACACACACACCCTTGTCTTTTGAACGTGTTTTCACTTCCGGCTTACTTTCACTTCCTGTCTTTCCTTTCCCTCAATTACACATCAAAGGGTTAATCATCAATATTTGTCCCCATTACCATATCATCTGATCACTGTCAAGAGAGGATACAGATGCTGCTGCTGTTGATGATGATGATGAGGAGGAGAATGATGATGATGATGATGATGATGATGATGAATGATGATGATGATGAGGAGGAGGAGGAGGAGGAGGAGGAGGAGGAGGAGGAGGAGGAGGAGATGGATGATGATCATGCTCATGATGAAGAGGAGGAGGAGGAGGAGAAGGATGAAAGATGATGATGAGATGATGATGATGATGAGGAGGAGGAGGAGGAGGAGGAGGAGGAGGAAGGAGGAGGAGGAGGAGGAGAGAAGAAGAGATGATGATGATGATGATGAGAGGAGGAGGAGGAGGAGGAGGAGGAGGAAGAGGGGGGACAGTGATGACGACGACGACGATGACGATGACGATGATGATGAGATGATGATGATGATGATGATGATGATGATGATCTTTATTTCCAAGGAATAAATTTCATAGACAGAGGAACATTCACAAGTGTTTTATTTTTTCATCCAGCACTTGAGCTAAAATAGGGACTAAAATGAGAGAGAGAGAGAGAGAGAGAGAGAGAGAGAGAGAGAGAGGAGAGAGAGAGAGAGAGAGAGAGAGAGAGAGAGAGAGAGAGAGAGAGAGAGAGAGAGAGAGAGAGAGAGAGAGAGATTGGTTGTTAACCTTTATTTCAGAGAGAGAGAGATTTGATTTGATTTGATTTGATTTATTCTTTTATATCGAGGATAATGGGATAAGCACTCTTGTGCTTTTTACATCCAGTCCCCGTGTGTATGCAGTTTTGTAAATGTCATCTGTTCCCACCGGCACACGATGGCCTACTCTTACGAAAAGCGGAACAGGATTTAACGTGTGCGCAAGATGTTCTGCGTGCGTTCGCACACGGGGTCCTCGGTTTATAGTCTCATCCGAAGGACTTTTGGGGAGAGTGGAGTCAGCACTGACGTTAACTCAAGGAGAAAAATCTCCCCGACCGGACTCGAACCTGGGTCGTCAAATTGCCAGCGCAATGTTCTGACCAAGAGAGAGAGAGAGAGAGAGAGAGAGAGAGAGAGAGAGAGAGAGAGAGAGAGAGAGAGAGAGAGAGGAGAGAGAGAGAGAGAGAGAGAGAGAGATGATTGATTGATTGATTGATTGATTGATTGATTGATACTTTATTTCAGAGAAGACTTACACTTAAAGGAAAATCTTTAAAAAGAAGAAGAAGAGAAGAAGAAGAAGAAGAAGAAGAAGAAGAAGAAGAAGAAGAAGAAGAAGAAGAAGAAGAAAAGATAATAGGTAATGTTGCTGTTGTGGTGCCCTCTTCGCCCTGGAGTTAACATCAGTACTGACTCTACGCCCCGAAATTCATTCCAATGGCCCCGTCTGTGAACACATACAGAACAGCTTCCTCACACACAATATAAACCTGTTCCACCTTTTGGAAGAGTAGCCATTTCGTAATAGTAGGAACAGATGACAACCCCCCAAAAAAAAACAACAACAACACACACACATGCACACAGGTGTTGTGCTATGACACCATCCCCGAAGTCAGAATGTGGCTACCTTAATGGCGGGTAAAAACAGTCGCATACGCAAAATTACCATTGGTGAACCTTCGAACTCTAAGAACAAATGGCGAAGAACAAACAGCAACAAAATCAATTTTCATGCGCTTGCATATTTTTTATTCATTGGCATTCCATTAAAAACAACTACAAAAGTCTCCTGAGGGCAAGTCTATTCTTTTTGCTGTCTTTATCTCCACGTACAGGTGAAAGGGAGAACACATTGTAAAATGATTTATGAGTAAGATCTCTCGCATTGTCTCCCTTCTATTCTGCATTTAGGGGCTACACTCGGGTATTGTTTTCGGGGTCATGTAGTATGTATAGAGCGCGGGTCGGAAAAACTGTTGTTGATTTTCACATATTTTTTAAAGTACGAAAAAAATGCACTGTGCACTTGTTTTGGAGATTGAGGACATAGAGAGCAATACCAGATAGTCACGAGAAAGTTGAAAATGATCATCCAATGAGGATCGCTTGTGTCCCTAAGTGTTGACCTGTCGTATATATATATTTATTTATTTATTTATTATATTTATTCTTTTATATCGAGGATAACAGAATAAGCAATCATGTGCTTTTTTTTCATCCGGTCCCCGTGTGTATGCAGTTTTGTAAATATTGTCATCTGTTCCCACCGGCACACGATGGCCTACTCTTACGAAAAGCGGAACAGGATTTAACGTGTGCGCAAGATGTTCTGCGTGCGTTCGCACACGGGGCCTCGGTTTACAGTCTCATCCGAAGGACTTTTGGGGAGAGTGGAGTCAGTACTGATGTTAACTCCAGGAGAAAATATATTGGGGTTAGGAAGCTAGCAGACGACAAAGGAGCGAGGGGTTCAGTGTTTGCTGAAAAATAATAATAATAATAATAAAAAACCAAATTTGTGCAAAATCTCATAAGTTTCGAGTCGGGGGATAGTCTTTCACAAAAAAGTGGTTGTTATTTCAGTGGATGCCTTAGTACGTGCAGTGCGAATGCAAGAGTAATATTATATGAAAATAGAAAAAGGTAGTCAAAAATAATACCGGTGTGTAGCCTGTTTATATGCAGAGCTTTCGCAACCAGTTTATTATTGTTTAGGTACTGAAAAAAAAAATCTTCTTCTTCTTCTTTAAATTCTTATGTATGAGAAATATGTACCCCCGTGAAAACGAACAACAGAAAAAAAGTTATTGAGTTTTTCAAAGTAGGACAAAAGAGATAAGTCTTTAATACATAGTTATTTTACATTTCTAAACACTTTCTGGTATCGTTAAAAAACAACAACATTTTTCGAGTCATAAGCTGTCTCTATCAATTTACATATCAAACGTGAATTATTTCCCTTCTTCTCTGACCTGCAGTGCCCGAGAGAGAGGCAAGGCAAGGAATGGCAAATTTCTAGGGAGAGAGAGAGAGAGAGAGAGAGAGAGAGAGAGAGAGAGAGGAGAGAGAGAGAGAGGAGAGAGATGCGCGGGCGTAAAGCAAGGAGAGCAAGGCGAGCTTTACCAACAATTTCTCTTACTGTATACTCTCCCTTCCATCACTGAATCGAAATAGCCTAGGTAGCCCATCTGCAGGAGGCTTTCCAGTAGAAGGCCGCTATTTAAAACGTGTTAACATCCATGAAGTCGGAATGTGGTTAACTTAATGCGCGGTAAAAAACGGTCGCTTATCTTGGGGCCCAGGAACAGGGTTTGGGGGGGGGGGGGGGGGGGGGGGTCGCCGCATACATGTATGCACATTTTCTAATAATGTTATATGTTCATGCGTTGATGGAATATACCCAATCATAACTCGACCAATGGCATCATGAGAAATAACTTTTAGTCTTGCTTCCCGATCCCCCCCCCCCCCCTCCCTCACCCTCCACACACATACGACAGCATGCCTGATAACTTGATTCAGCATTTGGATTCGGTTTGTGGGTCCCTGAAGTCATGGGTTCAAATCTTGGCAGTGGGGTCTTGTGAATTAGGGGTAAAGTTTTTTTATTATTTTTTTTTTTTTTTACGATATCCCAGGTCAATGTAAAGTGCAGATGTACCAGTGCCTTACACCCCTTCATGTATCTATATAGGCATGCAGAAGATCAAATATGCAGGTTGAAGATCCCATGATTTATGACAAAAAATTCATTGGGTTATCCTGTACCAAAATGAGCTGCTCTGAAGTCGGAATGTGTCGGCTGAGGACAGCGGGCAGACCTCCACAGAGTGACAAGCACAGGAGAAGACCAGACACTAAGCTTTCCTCCACCTGATAAGGGAGCAGAGAGAAGAGAAAAGAACAAAAAGAGAAAAAAATCCATTCTAGTCTGAAAATTAGGACGGATTAGGCGCTGTTCCAAGATTGGGGTTGTCGTGCCATGAATCTCCAAGTTGGTCGGTCTTTTTCCAGTTGCATGCACTCAGCTATCATATTGCTTGATCTTTCTTTTTTTTTTTTTCTTTTCTTTTCCGTTCTGTTCTGTTCTGTTTGTTCTGCTCTTTCTTTCTTTCTTTCTTTCTTTCTTTCTTTCTTTTTTTTTTCTTTCTTTCTTTCTTTCTTTCTTTCTTTCTTTCTTTCTTTCTTTTCTTCTTTCTTTCTTTCTTTCCTTATCATGTCCATTATTGTCTTAGTCTTCCTCTACCTCTCCTTCTTTCTATTCTCTATGTCAGCACCGATTTGGATAGCCTGGTTATACGGCCAAAATATGACCGTTTAAGAACTTTAAAAAAAAAAGTTTGTTCTTTTTCTCCAAGAGCAATTGTTCGTTTGCGTATTTTGTCTTTGGAATTGAGTGTTGCCATCTTGATGATTATAGATCCGCATTTTCAAGGTTTTTATACGTCTCTGTTTGTTTGTCTTAATATTTTTTTTTTTTTTACCTTTAAATCTTTTTTTTTTTCTATCTTTCTCTCTTTTTCTTACAAAGATGAACAAACACTCTCTCTGTTACTCTGTTTCTGTCTTTGTCTACCACTGTCTGGTCTCTTGTCTGTCTGTATATAGATCTCTTTTTGAATATTTCAAATGGGTTCTTTACCTTCTTTTCTGGTAATAACGGATGAGTCGTTTAATAACCATACTGTTTGATTGCTCGGTATTTTCTTAAATGTTTATTCTATTGATCTTTGATTTTTCAATTTTTGAACTATTTAAGAAATGGTGTCTGTATTCCTTAAGTAATATATATAGATTTTCTTAAGTAATATATATATATATATATTTTTTTTGCTGAAAGTGTATCTCAAAACAGCTGCACACTCATTCTTTTTATGTAGAAAGATTCGTTTGTTTGTTCGTTGTCCGTTCTATCTGTCTGTTCATGTTGCTGTCTGTCTGCCTGTCACTCTCTATGTTGCACTAATGTATAAATGACCATTTGCACGAATCGAATATCTTTTAGTAATGTGCTGGGTAATGGTTTATTGGAATTTAACTGCTTACACATTGGGTTGTGTTGTTGTTGTTGTTGTAATTATTAATGCATGTTCCGACCTACGTTCCGCTTTCAGATGAGACTACCACCAAACTTTAATGGAAGTCCCCCATGGGAATGTACGCACAACATTTTGCAGACTCTTTAAAAACCCATTTTGCTTTTTCATGCATATAATTTTTCCAGATGATATATTGAACATGCCTTCGCTCTCTTTCCATCCATCTTTTGGGGGAACAGTAGGCTCTCATGGGTGAGGTTGGTCTTTAGCATAAGCCGGAGACTTCTCCAGTTCATGGGGTTATGCATTAAGGGAAGTAACATCTGTCAGGAGGTTAATATGGTATAACCTGCATGGATGAGTTGTGTGTGTGTGTGTGTTGTGTGTTGTGTGTGAGAGTGTGTGGTAGTGTAGGAGAGAGAGAGAGAGAAGAGAGAGAGAGAGAGAGAGAGAGAGAGAGAGAGAGAGAGAGAGAGAGAGAGAGAGAGAGAGAGAGAGAGAGAGAGAGAGAGAGAGACAGACAGACAGAGACAGACAGACAGACAGACAGACAGACAGACAGAACAGACAGGTAAACAGACAGACAGACAGACAAACAGACACACACACATACATAAAAAGAAACAGACACAGGGAGAGACGGACAGAAACAGAGACAGAAAGAAAGACACATTGAAAAAGCCACACATAGATAGAGATAGACACACTCACAGACACAGACAGAAGCTCAAAGAGAGACAGAACCAGACAGTGACAGATCTAGAGGGAAAAAAAAAAGGCAAACAGAGACACAAAGACAGAGCTAGCCAACCAGCCAGCCATCCACACACACAACAGACACCATGGACACCGCACACACACACACACCACACACACACACACACACACACACACACACACACACACACACACACACACACACACACACACACACACACCATGGACACACACACACATCACACACACACACACA
>CM060330.1:44957666-44982666 GCA_030674155.1 Stramonita haemastoma
GGGTCTGCTGCATGGGTAACAGCTTGCCCTCCATGCATACTTGCCCAGGCTTTGAGCTCTAAAGACTAGAGCGCAACTCCATAGTCTTCCGAGACTGATGGGTGCCTTCTACTACAACTCGTTATGTTTTCTTATTTGCTATTTACATATCAGCGTCTTTTTTTTATCATAATCATCATTTGCTTGTTTATTTCGTAATTTATTTTTTGAGTGTGTGCTTTTTATTACTTTATTATTGTCTTTCTACTGTCCTTATTTCCTGTCTTTAGTTTATTACTGTTGTTGTTGTCTCTTGTTTTTGTAATTTGGTTTATTACTGTTGTTGTTGTTTAGTTAGAAGGCTGTTTTATCTTGATCTTATTCCTGATAAGGGCGGGGACTGGATATGAAAAAGTACATAAGTGCTTATTCCATTATCCCCGAAATATAAACAGAAAAAAAAGAAAAAAAGAAATTAAAAAAAATCACTATTCTCGAAATAAAAGAATTTGACTTGACTTAACCCGACTCACAACTCATACAACCAATTGCACCTTTCACACTTCGCCCCACTTAAAGATTAAAAAAAAAAAACCCTTAAAGAAAAAGGCGCCTTTATTTTATCTTTGGATTCAGGAGGAGATTGCAGCTGAAATTCTGTTACTGTTGTCAGCTTTTGGTCATGATGACAACATTAATGACTATGACGACGGTGTTATATGTTGATGGCAATGATAACAGTGATGAAGATGATGATAACGGCGATGATCATCATTTTATAGCTCATTCATTTATTCACGGTCTCTTCCCACGAGGCTGTTCTGGATGTTTAGTTGTTTGTTCGTTTGTTTGTCTTTTCTTTGTCATCTGACCTTCTGCTGAATGTGTGTGTGTGTGTGACTACATCATACCACTGACAACCACCACCCTCATCCTCCTTCTATTGTCCACGCCCACTTTTCTTGTGTTGTGTTTCTGATCACCCTCTACCTACACCCCCCACCCGCCACACACACACGCATATACACACACACACACACGCATGCACGCACGCATGCGCGCACGCACGCATACACGCACACACACACGCACACACACACACACACACTTACTATCCTCTCCCTGAACCCTCCGTCCACCTTAATGTACTCATTGCACTGCACACACACACACACACACACACACACACACACACACACACACACACACAAAACACACACACACACACACACACACACACACACACACACGTCACACACACACACACACACACACACACACACACACACACACACACACACACACACACACACACACACACACACACGCATAAACACGTCACACACATACACACACACACACGCAACCCCCCCCCCCCCACACACATACACACACATACACAACACACACACATGTACCTAACACACACACACACACACACACACACACACACACACACACACACACACACACACACACACACACACACACACACACACACACACACACACAGAGCCTACACCCTGTTTATCAAACCTCAAAGGGGATAGATATCTAGCACTGTCACATTTTTACGTTTGATTGAAGGCTAGTTAAAGGTTAATCTTTTCATGGGTTAGGAGAAAATGATATCGGTGGGCTAATGCCATTCATGTTCCGGCCCTCAGCAGTGAAGGGTATTTCAGTGTTATTTATGCACTGCACATGTTTCATAGATAACAATCTGATGCACTGCAGGGATGTTTGACCTTCAGTGCAAACCAATGGCACGTGGAATACGTTCTGTTCATGATAATTTGACCCAGTTATTTGCATACCCACATGTCCACAGAGACATTACCTGCATGCTTGCATGCGTGTGGATTCTTTGTGTGCGTGCACACACACATACACATATGCATGCACACACGTACACACATACGCACACACGCACGCACACACACATACACACACATACACCAAGCACACACACACTGACACACACATACGCACACATACACCAAGCACACACACATTCACACACGCACGCACGCACGCACGCACTCACGCACTCACTCACACACCACACACACACACACACACACACACACACACACACACACACACACACACACACACACACACACACACACACACACACACACACACACACCAAGCACACACAAACACAGAGTCTTCAAAGCAACAACAATAGTTTTTGGTTTGGGAATTAGTGGTCTTATCCATCTTCCATTCAAGCTGATGATAATTCCAATAATTGCCAATGGAAGGAAAAACAACTGATATGAAACCAAATGGTCAATGTGCTTTTCTGACATCATCAATAAACAGCAGTTTTCATTATCCTGCAATTTTAAAAAGCTTCTCTTTTTTCCCCAGAAATTTTCTTCTGGTAGTTATTTGAAATAATTTGTTAATCGTATCTTTGCATGTGTGTTTAGCCACTTTCAGTGCGTGTGTGTGTGTTACCAAATTTTCAATCAAAACGATTTTGCTCATTCAGCTTAATGAGTGAACAGGCAGAGTAGGATTACACAATCTACTTATGGCATCAAAAAAATGCAATCAATCAAACATTCTATCTGTCATTCAGACTGCTTCTTTGTTCGTTTTTGTCCTCTTTCGCGTGCAGACCATGGAGCATGTCAACATGATTTTTGATTATCATTTTATTTATTTTATTTTATACTTTTATTTTGAGGATAATGGAATAAGCACTCATGTGCTTTTTTTAATTATTTTTTTTTTTACATCCAGTCCCCAGTCATCAAAACAGTGAGTTTAGTAAACAAAAAGACAGCGACAACAGAGCAGCACTGTGTGATGCCGTCCTAGAATCTTGGATCCACAGCTTATTTTGATTTGACCTTGAGTTTCCCCTTTCCTTCTTGAAAAGTCATGTTTCATGTTGTTTATCGACCCCCCACCCGTGAAGGTCATATCAAGGCTGTCATCTTATTTAGTTTTAGCAAAACCAGTAGCATTCATCTGAAGTTCAAGATCGAAGCAGTCTATTCTTTTCAATTATCTAACACTCCATCTGAAACAAACAACAAAGTACCACAATTCTCTCATTCGTTAAGGCTTATCAAACAAGGCCATGCTGAGGACGCTAGCCATTCTGCTTATCTAGCATCTACAGGTTACAAAAAAGCATTAAAAAAAGAACACCTCAATAATGATGCAAAAAGTTAAATAATAAGAAAAATGCCATGTGAGCAAATAACACTGCAGAATGAACATCGTGTGTTCCTGTGCTAACAATATCGCTACCTGGTCACCAGAATAAAACAACACAGGCAAAATGTCACATTATAAAGTATGAAAAGAAAATTATTTGTAAGATTTGCTTGAAAACAAAGAGAAGAATGAACTAGGAAGGCAGACATAAGCAAAAGAGATAATAGAATGGCAAGAAAAAAATACAGAAACAAAGAGAGTGATAGAAAAGTAGACATTTCTAGACCAGAATTTTCAGAAGGTGGGGATGGTGAAAGGGCCCCGGACATCTTCAGGAGGGAGTGAGGTGGGGGATGGGTGTCCTTGAGGAGTAATGGAGACACGGTACTGAAACTTTCTGATGTTTTGAGTATGTTGAACCTGGCGGAGTCCGTCCATCACAGTTCCAAGATTGTATGCTGATCGTGTTCTTAGCATCCGTACTACTGGCCACAGCTGGTCTAATTTTATCGTCATATGAAATGATTTTGATTTTTTGTAAACTGTATGTGGTCAATCTATAAAAAGGTATAATCTGTGTTTCCCTTGACAGATAGAAATACAGTTTTTATAAACTATGTCCGAATGCTTGGAAAACGTAAATATTCCGAAAATGCTGTGTGCACTTGTTCTGCTATTACTTTTTAGTCTATATCATTATCGTTTGGCCGCCCCGTGTATCTTATTTATATCAGAGCAAAGGAATAGACTTGTGAGATATATGGAAGTGTTCAAAGTGTTCTACATGTATTTTTCTTCTTCTTTTTTTCTTGCCTCAGCTGTATGCGACTTTTAAGATAACTGCATTCCGACTGCGGGGGTAGTGTCTAAACACGACACCTGTGCACATGCGCTTTTGAAATTTTGTCATCCATTCCTACCAGCATGAAATGGCCTACTCTCCCAAAAGTCAGAATGGGTTGCAGCGTGTACTCAAGCTGTTCTGTCTGCGTTACCATTCAGGACCTCGGTTTACAGCCTCACCCAAAAGACTTTCAGGGGAATGGAGTCGGTTCTGCTGTTAACTCCAGGGGAGAAATCCCCTCAAAGAGGTGCCTCAGAGATGAATCGATCCTAAGCTGTTAGCTTACAAGCGTAATGCTCTTACCACTTGTCTTTCCTATGCACCATGTTCTAAATGATGCCTAGCCACATGTCCTAGCACAAGCTGAGGACACCATTTTAAGGTAAATGTTAGGAATGATCTATAATAATAATTTTTCCTTATATTCATAATGTGAATGTGTACTTATTCCAATCATCTAGCAGTAGATGGGCATTTAATTAATGAGAAACACACACACACACACACACACACACACACACACACACACACACACACACACACACACACACACACACACAGAGGCCCCCCCCCCCCCCTCTCTCTCTCTCTCTCCTTGGCAGGGACCAAGGCATACATGTCATTCTTTGCAATACAATTAAACTGATGATGATTAGAAGATTGACTCACTGATAGAAAACAATAGCAGACAAAAACAATCAAACATATTTTTTCCTGACGTCATTCTAAAATAGCATGTGCATTACCAGGGAGCTTCAAAGGTCTTTCATTTTTTTTCAGAACATTTTTTACATCGAAATCCATTTGTTAATGGTGTTCTTGCGTGTGGGTTTCACTATTTGATTCAAAACTTTATTTCACCCCAGAAAATGGACATACCCAATAGGAACCCTCACAATTAACTGGCAGCATTAGACAAATTTAATGAATAAAATATTCTGTCTACTGTTAACATTGTGTGTTTGCTTGTTTTTGTTCTCAGTTGCATGCCGACCCATGTAGCACAGAACACTAGTTTTTAGATAAAACACTGGATTCAATGTAGATTGCATTGAGATAGATAAAAGATTTATGTAGTCAGATCATAATTTATTCTGGAACAGAAAGCCTACATTAGTTTATGAGTTGTCTTGTTACTTTCAGATACAATCGTTTGATATTAACAATTGATTAAACTAGATCTTTGAAAGTTGACAAAGGATCAGAGAAGTGAATATATATTATTATTATTATGTCTCTAGTGTGTCATTGTACAGTTGGATCAGTTTTACACCATCCATATTCTGTGCAAGAAAATTTCCCCTTTTCAAGAATTCACGTTTTCTCTTGCATTTCCCATTTGTTTTCCAGTTTCTTTCTTCTGATTCTTTCTTGCGTAATTTCTTCCTTTCTGGTTATGTCAATTTATAGAATAAAGCAAAATGACACATTTTTTGGTAAGAAATTTTCTCCATTATAGTACTCTTCTTTTGTCTTCCATTTTTCATCTGTTTTAAATTTTCATTCCATTGTTTCTTTCCTGATGCCTTTCTTGTTACTTTCTTTCTTTCTTGTTTTCTTTTCCCCCTATCTCCTTCATCTTTCTTTCTTTGTTTTTTGTTTATTTGTTTGTTTGTTTGTTTCTTTCTTCCTTCCTCCCTTTCTTTCATTTTTCTTTCTTTTTTTCTTTTTCTTCCCCCCTCTCTTTCTTTCTTTCTTTCTTTTTTCAAGCAAAAATCTGCAAGATGTGTACTGAATTACAGAGGTCACCCACCACCCACCCACCATAGACCAATGTACACAATGTTTCATATGTGACCATACAGCAGTTTTGATAGGCTCCACTGTGTGGTGAAATACAGAGGTCACCAACCATCTACCTGACAGTGCACAATGTCCATTTATGACCATACACCAGAGTTGACAGGCTTCACTGTGTACTGAATTACATAGGTCACCAACCACCCACCATCCACCATAGACCAAGGCCTTCACTTTCCTATGCTAAAATTTCGATACTATCCTTCAGCACACCCAGGCCTGTGGGGACAGAAGCCTCCATCAGCACTTCAGCTAATTTCCCATCTGGACAGTCATTACGGAATGAAGCAGCCGTCAGGGCGGTCTGTGTGGACAGCACACGCACAGCACTGCACGTGAGCAGCAGGGGGAGTATCGTGCTAGCCTGCAGGACAGGAGGGGGGGGGGGGGGGGGAGACTGGCTGGATACTGATACTTGTCTATGATCTCTGTCTGTCTGTGTGTTTCTCTGTCTGTTTCTCTGTCTTTCTGTCTGTCTGTCTGTAGGTCTCTCTCTCTCTCTCTCTCTCTCTCTCTTCTCTCTCTCTCTCTCTCTCTCTCTCTCTCTCTCTCTCTCTCTCTCTCTCTCTCTTGGGGGATGGGTGGCCTGGTGTCAGAGTGATGTGCTCGTGAAATGCTGACCAGGTTCGAATCTCGTTCAAGAGATTTTTCATCTGGAGTTACATCAGTGCTGACTTTACTCCTCCCAAAAGTCCTTTGGATGAGACTATAAACTGAGGTGCGTGTGCGCACACACCAGAACATCTTGGCAATGTTCCTGCTCTGCTTTTCAGAGATCTTAAGAGTTGGCTATTTTGTGCCCTGGGAACAAAGACAAGATTTATAAAGCTCATCCACACAGTACTAGGTGTAAAAAATACATGGCTGCTAATTCCATTATCCTCGAATAAAGAATCAAATTACATTAGAAATAGACTCTCTGTCTCTGTCTCTCTGTCTCTGTCTCTGTCTCTGTCTCTCTCTCCTCTGTGCCCTCTGCTTCTTCTCTGTCTGTCTGTTCCTTTCAAAGACACCAAAATAAAAAAGATCTCCATTCATTCCTTGCCTTACAAATTGTCAACTTTCCCATCCATTCCTTACTCTGCCTTATCTCAGCCCTGCTCTTCACTAATTCACGACTCACCAGCTTTTTTTCCCTCCTTGTTCTGTGCTAATCCTGATCAAAGACCCGCCAATGTGCCTTCCTTAACAAGGCAATGTCATAGAAGATAACGCCCCTATGAAGGAAGCAAGAGATCTTGAGATAAAGTCTGGTTCACATTTATTTTGTGGGTATGCTGACATGTCATCTGTAGCGTGTAAGTGGTATTGTTCAGTCATTGCTATGTCATCCCAACGCAATACATTCTCAACCAGAATCCCACAGGTATCTGATAATGTTGTTTTGCCATAGGGCCATGACCAAAAGAAGCGTTGTGGTACCATCAGGTCATTTTTGAGAGGTATAACAGTACATTTCTGATAAATTTTATGCAAGGAATCATTTAACTTACATCTGGAGTTAACATTTAGTGCCGACTCCACTCCCCCAAAAGTCCTTCAGATGAGACTATAACCAAAGTCCTTAATGTGCGAACCGCACACATTAAAATCTATTCACTTGTCGGAAGTGTAGGCAGTTGTGTGCCGGTGGGAACAGGTGACAAAATGACAAAACTGCATCACACGAGGACTGGATGTAAAAAAACATGGGTGCTTATTCCATTATCCTCAAAATAAAAGAATGAAATAAAATAAGTAAAATCCCTATTTATGTCCGATAATCTTCATTGTGGAGTCAGGGGGTGATGACCATCGTCAACGAATATTCCTACACCCAATGTTCTCTATGAAGTTCAGACATCTGACAGTTCAGCAATGCACCCATCACAGGCATTAGAAGTGAAGGGAAAAACAAATTTGAGGTAATTTCCTGAGCCAGGGAAGCTAGCGCCTGGCTGACTCAGATCCAGGGGAACAGAAGATCCTGGTGGTTAGAACACAGCATGTTGTGCTCGTGACCTGACAACACAGGTTCAAGCCCAGGTTTGAGCCACCATAAGACACCCATTGGGGGGGGGGGTTTCCTCTAGAGTTAACATCAATTCCTTCTCTACTCTCCAGAAAGTCCTTCAGATGAGACAATAAACAGAGATTGCAAGTGCAAACAAGCAGAACATCTTGTATATGCGTTTAATTAAAGTGGTTCTTCCTTTTGGAAGGGTAGGCAATGTGTGCTGGTTGGAAGGATGACAACATTACAAAATGGCACAGTCACATAGGAATTGGATGTAAAGAAAGCACATGAGTGGTTGTTCAATTATCCTCGAAGTGAAAGAAAGAATGAAAAAAAAAACACGATATACAGACACTTGCAGAGTTGTCACATGATTAAGGAAGCTTTCCTCTTGTCTTCTCCACTTTCCCTTATTGGGTGGGATGTAGTACCTCGTCTTCTCCTGTGCCTGCAACTCGCAGTCTATTACATTCCAACTTTAGAGCAGCTCATTTTATGTACAGGATACATAACGGATATGTTTACGTTTCTGTAAGTCACCGAATACTGGACATGAATTAAGAGATCATGAATGTGCATAGTTGATCTGCATGTGCATATACATAGAGGAAATAAATGCACTGGTAGATCTACACTTGAAGTTGACCTAGGAGATTTTAACTTAATCCCCCCCCTCCCTCCTTCATTCACCAAGTGACACTGCCAAGATTTGATCCAACGACTTAATACACCTTCAGAATTGAATTCAAATGGTTTTAACTACTAAGCTTTAGCCCTTGTCAAGCAACAATCCAAATCATGTTGTAGTATGGGGGATGCTGCTTACTTTGCGTGGATGCAACAGTGTGTGACTGGGTAAGGAAGGACAGCATGGAAAAAACAATGCTGTAAAATCGTAGAAGATGAGACAGGAACCCCCTTCACCCCACTGAAAGAGCAAACTAACGATCAAGCAAAGAAGCAAACAAACAAATAGACAAACAAACACGTAAACAAGAGCAAGTAAAACTCCTACAAATAACCCCAAACAAACAAAAACTCCCAAATCACACAGCTATTCCCAATACATGGAGGACAGATGAATGTCAACACCCCACATCACAATGATATATGAAATGCATTATTTGATTATATTCATTTATTCATGAATATTGATATATATTGGGAATTTTTTGTATTCATGTATTCATTTATTTATTTACCTACTCTTTCAGCTTGCTTATTTTTCTTATCCTTTGTGACATTTATTAGTTCGATTAACTTATTCATTATTTTCTCCCTTAACCCAGAATTGTTATGAAGGTCATAACATTATATTTGTGTCGTTTCTGTTAAATTCTGTTTCGCAATTTGACCTTTAACTGATTGTGGTCATGTGATTATGGCGGTTCCACAGAGGATCCCTATGTCCATCTGTCAGTCTGTCTGTTTATCCGTCCGTTTGTCTGTCCATCTGTCTCTGATTTTTATCAGCATCACTTCTCTCCCCTCTCCTTTCGCTTTCTTCTCTCTCTCTAGAATTCTCCACGCCCAATACACACATATGGCGCATGCCACACACACACACACACACACACACACACACACACACACACAACACACATCACACGCAAGCACGACACAAACACTCACACGCACAAACACCCACAAAACCACACACACACACAACCACACACACACACACACACACACACCACAAACACACACACACACACACCACACACACACACACACACACACACACACACACACACACACACACACACACACACACACACACAACACACAACACACACACTTTTATTTCATTTTTCATTTCATTTTCATACCACTTTAAATCAGGGCAGATTCTCTGTGTGAAATTCGGGCTGCTCTCTCCTGGAGGAGCACGTCACCACAAGAGCAGCGCCACCCACTATTTTTCTTTTCCTGCTGCAGAAAAGATGTTTCTTCCATATTAGAGAACCACCATGCAGCTGAGCTTACATCTGAAACTGAACAGCATCATTCCTCACTAGTGCTGCCACTCTTGTGCTTAGAGTCATAAGACTTTGTCCTTTCTTTCTCTCTTTACCTAGGGAATAGATTACAACTGTTCAAATCACTTTGGTCAAAAACTTTACCACTAAATGAAAAGGAGGTGCCAAAGCTGATGCTATAATGTTGATATACTTTAAACGGCTTTGCAGGGAATTGTTATTGCTATCCTTTAAACTGGTTTTTAGGAATTGTCCACATCATGGCAATGTCTTGTCCCACAACTCTCGTTCTCCATTAAAAGGTGAAAATTCTCTAGAAAAGGAACTGAGTTGCCAACATGATGAAATGTTTGAAACTATCCCAGTTTTAGTACTTTTTGTTTTCTTATTCAGCAAATATCTATGATCTCACGGTGATTCCCAGGTGTGATAAGTGAGACTGAGCAGCAAAGGACAGGGTATTCATGCAGAAGAATGCCAGACAGCAGGAATGATTCGGGATGATGGATGCTGTCAAGCAATGGTTGCTTGAATGGCAATATGATCTCCACAACGTAGGACAATAATTCCGTAATAACTTGACATCACATCGTTGATGTATTCCACACACACATAGAGAAGTAACTCAGTGATAGCATCAAAGGCATAGGTAATAGTCCAGATCCACATAGTGTCCCTCCCACCCCCTCATCCCCCCAAGATCAGAGGTGTCAGTTCAGTTCAGCACACCCAGGCCTGTGGGGACAGAAGCCTCCATCAGCACTTCAGCTAATTTCCCATCTGGACAGTCATTACGGAATGAAGCAGCCGTCAGGGCGGTCTGTGTGGACAGCACACGCACAGCACTGCACGTGAGCAGCAGGGGGTAGTATCGTGCTGGCCTGCACGACAGGAGGGGGGGGGGTGTGACTGGCTGGAAACTGATAACTTGATGAGGATAGTATTCGCCTGTCTCTCCTGGAAGGTATGGTTGTCAAGTGGATAAGGTGTTTGACTTCTGATGTTAAGGGTTTTTGAAGTCAGTGGTTCCAATCTTGATTCTTCCTTGTATGAATTTTAAAATCTTCTATGTCAGGTAATGTGTTGAATTGTCTGTGCTTGAATCCAGTTGTGTACACACACACTCACATAGCGCACCACAAAACACACACACACACACACACACAAAACAACAACCCACAACACACACAACACACACACACACACACACACACACAACACACACACACACACACACACACGATCCCAATATGAGCCAGATACTCTCCAAGATTACCTTAGTTTGGTTATGCACTTGAATCAGCCTCTGCTACATGGGTTTTTGACATAATGTTTTCTTGGTTCAGCGTATATTTTAAACTTTTAAGTTGACAATTTAAACAACTGAAAACTGGAACTCCCCCCCTCTTCCCCACCTATTTATTAGACCCCTCCTATCTCAACCGTACTCAAATAGGTCCCTAAACCTCATTTCATCAATAACCACAACCACAGCCACCTCAACCATCACGCGAAGGCGCCCCACCACCACCACCACCACCACCACCACCACCACCACACCACCATTACTGTCAACAGGGATTACTATGACTGTACTCTTTAGGGGCTTGGCAACAGGCAAAGCTCACAGCCACAAGTCAGGATTCTCTGATGCAAATAGTGTCTTGAAATAGAGAATGAATGGAGGGAGAACATGGATATTACCTGACGTGACAATGAATACATGACGTGAAAATATATACAATGTCGAATAAAATCAAATGAAAATCAGTATACTGCAAGACAGAAGGACTTACAATGAAATAACACAAATATGTATTCTGATTCATAATATACACAATAGCAAAGTACAGTCAGAAAATACATATGTGATGACACAAATGACATATAATTCTATAACATTCATACAGATGCTTATAATTACACAAAAAGTATACTGTAGGAATTAAATGTTCAGTAGTCAGATGAGTAAAAACAGAAAACATGCACACAAGATTGTTTTAGTCATGGACTTAGCACGTAATGTCACAGAAAAAGCTTATTCCTGATAAAAATGCTGACATAAGTAGCAGAATATATATAAAAATCTAAATTTCTGAAAAAAACCTACAATACGTAAACTGAAAACTACAATTAGAATCTACATGATTTATGGCTTTTCTGTCTCTTAATTCAATTTGAAAGTGGGTTTGCATCAGTGTATTTTCACCTAATCTGTCACATATGACAGTTTATGACATAGAATCCTCTACCTTTTCATCCTGTTGTTTGTTTGGTTTAGTAAGCAATCTTAGCAGGAACTTTCTATTTACTATAACAACTTACAGTGCACCCCTCCTAAAAAACCGCAAAACAAACAATACACCCAACAACAAACAAAAAACTAAATAAACAAAACAACCTCCCCACAGGCTACTTATGAAATCCTTCTGAAATTTGTTTTATAGTATAATAATCATCAATTTGAAATACACATAACAAAGATTAAAATGAGCATCAAATGGAAAGACTGCTACATTTTCTAAGAAATAGAAGGAAAAATACGAACATCACTAGAAACCCCCCCAAAACAAAATCTACATACTGTCAGACAAAAATGACTTAAGAGCTAGGCCTACCAAAGGTGCACAGTAATAGAATCTGCTCTTTCCGATATGAAGTTCTCGGGCATTACACTGTATTCTTCTTACTCCTTCCCCCTCCAGCCCCCCCCCCCCCCCCCTCCCCCCCTGATCCCCTCCCCCAAATGATGCATAATAATGATACCCTATATGATACACATTCCCCCGTCTGCTTAATAAAACATGGCCAGACTACATACCCCGTACTATGTAGTATGGCACACCTCCAAACATGAGTGAATAAGAGAGAGAGAGAGAGAGAGAGAGAGAGAGAGAGAGAGAGAGAGAGAGAGAGAGGAGAGAGAGAGAGAGAGAGAGAGAGAGAGAGACAACAGACAGACAGATAGACAGACAGAAACAGAGAGACAGAGACAGAGAGAGAGAATAATGTAGACTGCTACATCTATGATGTTTTATTTGTTTTTAGTTTTTTCTCTCCAATTTCGGTTTTTCTCAACTCCAGTAAAAGCACAAAGATTAAAATGATCAAAGTAGATCTCATTCTGCAGTTTTTTTAACATGTGTTGATTTTAATTTTTTTATTTCTTCATTTTTTAAATATTCAATTAAAAAACAACAACAACACCTGTCTTTCTATAACGAAGCTCGCAGTCAAAGATAATGATAATGTCAAACGGAATACTGTACCTAACTATTCCAATACACATCTTAGCAATCAGGATTAGTAAGTTGATGTAAATGGTCAGACGCTCATTTCTTTTATATCCATCAAAACGGACTGGTAAATTCAATGGTGTCAGTTTAATGGTTATGTTCAATTTATTTAGTATTTTATATTCAACATAATTTCTAAATCTGATTTATTCCTTTACACTCACGGGGGAAAAAAATCTTCAATGTACTCTGTCTCTTCAGACATAATTTCTAGAAGGATGGGGTATTAACTGCATAAAAAGATAGGCACAGTCTACTGCAGGGGAAGTTTGAATATGGTTGTTTTCTCAAACACACAGTGAATTGATTTTTTTATATCTCCTTTTTTTGTTATTAGCTTATTCATGCACTCTATGTCTTTTTCTGCCACACGAAGGTATAGTCAAAAAAAAGAGAGAAAAATATTAAGAGCAATCATCGAACCGCCCTCCCCCCTCTCAGGCAAAAACAAAACAAAGACAAAAGTCACAAAACGAACAAACAAACAAACAAAGGTCCCATGCATGTTTGGAACGCCTTGTTGTAGTTCTGTGCTGTTTATGGCGATTAATAAGTTAAAGAAAAAATGCCATGGGCACCTATAGTCACTTTTTAACATATATCATTGTTGAACAAAATATGACTGCATATATGGAATGCTGTAAATGGGTACATGCCCTCTTTAGGGCCAGGGAAGGTAAAGCAGTGAGGGAGAGAGATGGGCGCCGCCCTCAACATGCTGGCCCTGGAGAAGCTGAGGTCTCTGATGCCTCGCTCCCCAACGACCACATAGGTGTATGGGAGGGGTATGGCACTGTAAGCTGTAAGCTCTCTGATAACACATTCGTGATTCATTCTTTTATCCTTTAGATGTCTAATCCTTTACTCATTACCTAACTGTATTTCTCTGTTTTGAGATAATAAAGTATATGGAATAGGAACTGGAATGGGAAATTCCTGATTCCAGGCAGGAATCGAACCTACTACCTCTCGTGTTTTAGATGGGTGAGTCACCGCCAGACCCCACAGCCCCACCATGGCGTGTGTCAGGCTTTATCACGCATTGTGCTTCTTCCAGCAGGTACGGGGAGACTATCTGGCAATGAGCGCCCTCTCCATCCCTCCCCCTCCCTGCCTCCTAAACCAAGGGGTACCCTCCTCCCTCCTCCATCTCCCATCTCCCGTTACCTTCCCCCCCCCCACATGTATCACATGGCCCCCACTCACTCATTCACATAATGTAATTACTTTGTTAGCACGTGTGAGTGTCGGAATTTATGATCATCCCACGAGGTTTCTTACCCCGGCGGTGTTTTCAAAGTTTGGATAATGAGGGTGATGACATATGATGATGATGAGATAAACGATGGTTGATGATGATAATTATGGGGATATGGTGATGGTATGAATGATGATGATAGTCTTGATAGAGAAGCAGTGGAGAAAAACGATGAGTTTGAGGAGGCAGAGAAAAAGATGTAAGAGAAGAAGAAGAGGAGGAGGAGGAGGAAAGGAGGAGGAAGAGGAGGAGGAGGAAGAAGAGGAGGAGGAGGAAGAGGAGGAGGAGAAGGAAGAGGAGGAGAATAAGAAGAAGAAAGAGGAGGAGGAAAGAAGAAGAAGAAGAAGAAGAAGAGAGAAGAAGAAGAAGAAGAAGAAGAAGAAGAAGAAGAAGAAGAAGAAGAAGAAGAAGATTGCACAGGTTTAGTAGATGTGCCAGAAAACGCTTCAACAAAAATATCTCATAACTAAGTTAGTCCTGTCATTCCTGCGCTCAGTCCATGAGTGCTTTTGCCAAACTTATGTAAGTAATACATGCATGCACCTTCATTTTACGTTCCTGGGCTAGAGCCTTCGTGTTCACCAATGGTGAAAATTTGCGTATGAGACCGTTTTTGCCTCCCATGAAGGTAGTCGAATTCACTTAAACACACTCTTTTTACACTTTTAAATGACACACACGGGTGTGCATCTATCTCCCACATAGTTATGCAACCAAGAGACCAGGTAAGTAATTCCCAATGATTTTAGGGAATCCATATAAAGTAGAGTCCCATTGCTTTAGAAGCAACTGGTCTCAAATTGAGAGGAAAGTTAGTGCAAAAAATAAACCTCTGATTGTGTGATTGTGTGCTTTTCTCTTAGATCACAGGAAACGTTACGTTTTGTTCATCGTTAAAAAAGAAGAAAGCTTCTCTGCTTGAATAAGTTTACAGATTTCATAAGCAAGGAGAGGTAAGAAAGGTTGGCACAATACTTGAAAGCAGCAGAATTGAATTGTTCTGGTTCCTGGGCTAAAACTCTGAGGTTTACCAATGATGAATTTTGAGTATGTGCCGTTTTTGTCCACTAAAAGTTTGTATTTGATTCTTGTTAATACAGGCAGCCAATGCAAATACGAAAGACAGAGACAGAGAGACACAGAGAGAGGTAGTTCAAGCCTCAAAAAGTTGAATACATGCTAACAAAACGTGAAAGCAAAAAAGGATAACCCCTACCTATATTTCTATCCACCTGATAGACAGAAAGGATAGCCCCTTTTCCCTGATCACCTATCCAAAGATGAACTCTTTTAATTAGGTCACCACAGCACGACACCCAGCTGTCGACGACGCATGCAGCGAAGCGTGGAGAACAACTGGACGTCACGCAGTTTCTGCTGAGACTACGGCACTCACGTATGCATTGCAATGGGCTGCAAAGGGGCCGTAATAAGCCCCGTTAGGTGGCGCGCCCGTTTGCTTTGGGGGGCCTTATGGGATTGACGGGCGCCATGTTGGTAATGGTGATGAGAGTTGTCAGTGGCTAGGCTAACTAACTTCTGCCTGGCTGCTTGCTTGCTTTGGCTCCCCAAGTTCTTGTTTTTGTCGATCGGTGCGAATTTAATTAATTAGTGCCAGTGGTGTGTGTGTGTGTGTGTGTGTGTGTTGTGTGTTGTGTGTGTGTGTGTGTGTGTGTGTTTGGGGGGGGGAGGTTGAGGGGGCAGGGTGTGTGTATGTATGTGTGTGTGTGAGGAAGGGAGGTTGGTCAGGGTTGAATTGTTTGATCTTTGTTCTTCCTTTCATCCTTTTTCAGCTGAATCGCCCTCTCACGCGAAACGAGATAAAAGGCAAACACAACTTCCCCCCTGTGACACACACGCACACAACCCCATTCATTATGATTTAATTAGCGAGATGGTCTACACGTGTGAAAATTAACAGTCGGATTGCTATTGTTTGCCATCTTTTTTTCAAGTCCGCATTTTAGCCCCCCCCCCCCTTTTTTTTTCTTCTCTTTTCTTGTTTTTTTAATGTCATTTCAGTGGTTCACGTGAAATGAGGTATTGAAAACTAGATGGCTAGTCTGTCAGAATCTATTTGATCATCTAAACGTCTTCAAAAGCTGTAAATTAATCGTGCAGTATTCACTTTGATCATCATGATACATTTGATCATTTTCAAGCGAAAATGCTTTTTGAAGGAATTTTCATACAACTGGTTTATGTCTAGGCCTAAATATGTGAAAGTCCTTTCCACCATAGAAAATGAAAACTTTAGCTAGCAAGAAAAATTTTGAAAAAATCCTCAAAACAGCATGTGCCATCTGGGATTGTTGTCATTCTTTTGTCGGCTGGAAATTCAAAATTTACCACTACAGGTGTGTGTGTTGTGTGTGTGTGTGTGTGTGTGTGTGTGTGTGTGTGTGTGTGTGTGTGTGTGTTTGTGTGTGTGTGTGTGCGCGCGCATGCGTGCGTGCGCACTCTGGAAAGAGGAAGACAATTCCCACTTGCACACTCTGGAAATAGGGATAAGAACATAATTCCAATTTGCACACTCTGGAGAGAGGAAGACATTTCCAACTTGCACACTCTGGGAAATACATTAGGAAGACATTTCCAATTTGCACACTCTGGAGAGAGGAAGACATTTCCAACTTGCACACTCTGGAAAAAGAAACGACATTTACCAATTTGCACACTCTGGAAGAAGAGGAAGACATTTCCAACTTGCACACTCTGGAAATAGGAAGACATTTCCAATTTGCACACTCTGGAGAGAGGAAGACATTTCCAACTTGCACACTCTGGAAAAGGAAGACATTTTACCGAAAATTTTGCACACTCTGGAAGAGAGGAAGACATTTCCAAACTTGCACACTCTGGAAAGAGGAAGACAATTCCAATTTGCACACTCTGGAGAGAGGAAGACATTTCCAAACTTGCACACTCTGGAAGAGGAAGACAATTCCAACTTGCACACTCTGGAAAGAGGAAGACAATTCCACCTTGCACACTCTGGAGAGAGGAAGACAATTCCAATTTGCACACTCTGGAGAGAGGAAGACAATTCCAACTTGCACACTCTGGAAAGAGGAAGACAATTCCAATTTGCACACTCTGGAAGAGGAAGACAATTCCACCTTGCACACTCTGGAAAGAGGAAGAACAATTCCAATTTGCACACTCTGGAAAGAGGAAGACAATTCCACCTTGCACACTCTGGAAAGAGGAATAATGACAATCGAGCACCTTGCACACTCTGGAGAGAGGAAGACAATTCCAACTTGCACACTCTCGAAGGACGAAAATTTCTACTTGCACAATCTGGAGAGGAAGATTATTTCAAACTGGTGACCAAGTGAGAGACCAGAACCTGTCACCTTTGAACCAGGCGTCCAACATTCTGCTGACTTCGTCAGTCAGTCAGGCGCCCCTCTAGAATAAAAGTGCAGGGACGAAGGTGGCAGGACGGTTTAGACGTTCACATTCCTAACAAGGAAACCGTGAGGTTCCGAGTTCGAACCCCAGCCTTGCGCTTACTTCTCAGTTTGACAAGGTAAATCGAATTGAATGTGAAATGTTTTGGAGAAGACTCTAAACCAGTCAGACCTACCCATATGCTGACGAACTTGTGCTTGTGAAAAGAACGCACATAGTTGAAAATTGGTAATAGATGAAATAATTTGTCTGCCAATCTGTCTGAAAATGTATCAGTTTATCTTTCTGTATGTCTGTCTGTCTGTCTGTTTGTCTATCTGTCTATCTGTCTATCTGTCTGTATCTATCCATCTGTCTGTCTGTCTGTTGTCTGTCTGTCTGTCTGTCTGTCTGTCTGTCTCTGTCTATCTATCTATCTATCTATCTATCTATCTATCTATCTATCTATCTATCTATCTATCTATCTGCCAATCTGTCAATATGTCCATCAATCTATCTACCACTTTGCCTGTCTTTCTACATGCCTATTAATCTGTCTCCCTCACGAATTGCATGCTCAATAATATCGTAGGCAATACATAGGGTATATGGGAATAAGATTTATGGATAAGAAAATAAACCCAATTAGATTGTAAAACACTGAAAAATTGAAAACAAATGCCAAATCACTCAACCCCCCTCCCATCCTTCCGCCCTTTCCCCCAAATATTACCCCCATCCCATTCCATAGGGAATGATGTTTAAAGCCAAGAAAAAAAAAACAATCTAGAACTACAAAAACACGGGGGGAAATACAAACTCACTTTCCTATACTTTTTCTCTCTCCCAAGATAAAAAAACCCAGTTCATTTTATTATAGGAATGACATTAAAGGTAAGGGGAAAATTAAAATTTAAAAACTAATAGAAACTGAAAGTAAACCCACTAAAATGCTCACTTAAAAAAGAGAAAACAACACCCGACTGGCTTTAAATAGAATTTAATGACATTTAGGGGGTAAGGAAGAAAAGACTAAAAACTGTGGAAAAAAAGCCAAACTTACTTCTCCACTCCCTCCCTCCTTTCCCCTTCCTCCAAAGACAGATATACCACCAATTCTATGTAGGGATGACACTAAGAGAAAAATAAAAATAAAACAAAAAACCACTAAAAACTACGGTCCCCCCAACACACTCCCCTATCTTTCTCCTTACCTCCCCTTCCAAAGAAAAAGACTAAAAACCCAACCCACTCTGTTTGATAATGGCATTTAGGGATAAGAAAAAACAACAACAACAATACAAATGACATGAAACCAAATCGGCTAAAAACTGGAACCCCCTTCCAGCTCGCTACCGCATTCTTCTGCTCCCCTAGCCTCTCCTTCCCCCCTCCCCCCCCAAAAAAAAAAAAGAAGAAGAAAGAAAAAAAAACCCCTCCCATTCATTCTATATCCCAACACGCACACGTCATGCACAAGAACGAAAAAACCAACAAACTTTCCTTTCTCATCAAATCAACATTGACAACCCCTGACAGGGAATTGGCTGATTCAGTGGGGTTTAACGTGGACACCCTACTTTTCGTGATTTGGCCGGCAATGCAACGTAATGGTGAGGTACTGCAGTTTGACAAGAGAAGAATTGTCTGTTATTTGATTGGTGAACGCAGCTGTCACGTGACTGTCTGACAACCGCCATTTTGCAGTCCCCCGGTTCCATTTTGTGTGCGTGAGATGGTTTGCTGGGCTGAAACAAAACGCGACAGGCCACTCTTTGTAAAAGCTTGTCCATTAGTTGTTTGGTTTCGTGTTTATTTTCTAGTTGCTCCAGTTTTCCATTTATTTTTTTTCATTTATTATTTTATCCTTTTTTTTGTTTAACTTTGGCTTGTCAAAACGACATAGGCCCATACCACACAAGCAAAATACAGATACTGCACGCTAAAGCACGTGTGTCTGCCACAAGCTGTATGTAATGTGCGGTTGTGTGTTAACGTGTGCGTGTTTGTTGCTGCATCCATGCACACACTCATCCTTGTTTTCATACGTGAAATTTGGGGTTGCAAGCCTCTCAGCAATATGTATAATTGATATTGAAACTAATCCTTAAAAAACACTAAAATTATACTAGTGGACTTGTTTTTTTTGCTTTTTTAGTTCCTTGGCAAGGCCTCTGAGGTTCACCAATAGTAAAATTTTTTGGTATAGCAGCCGTTTATACCCATCATTAAGGTAGCTGCATTCTGACTTCGGGGATATAAACTATAACAAAAGATGTCCAAGTTTTAAGCCTTGCTTGAAAATGTTTCCCCAAAATTTTATTATTTCTTGCAGCAAAACATTGGATAAAACTTTTGTAATATGTTATAATGGTAGTGAGTGTGAGAATACTTTAAACATCGCCAGATTAAACTATATGTATGAAATTCCTCTATGCCAACTAGCAGGAATTTTTTAGCAAAGTAATTTATTTTTCTAGGCCTCACTAAACCAGCGAAGGGCCAGTTCAAGGGGATTTTTACCTTGGGCTGATATCAGTAGTGGCTCCACCCCACGCCCCACCCCCAAGGTCCTTCATTTGAGACTGTAAACCAAAGCCCCATAGGCAAACGCACGTAGAAAGTCTTGAGCACACGTTGAAGCCTCTTTTGTCACTTGGAAGTGTAGGTCATTTGCGCCTGTGAGAACAGGACAAGAAGTATTATGAAAAAAACCAACATGTGCACTGATGTGTTTAGACATCACATGCCCGAAGTTGGAATGTGGCTACCTTAATGGTGGGCAAAAAAAAGGTCCATACGCAAAAACTCTCACTATTGGTGAACCTTGGAGCTCTAACCATCAACACCCCCCCCCCTGCCCAACCACAACCAATAAAAAAAAACCCTAGAAAAATGGAAAGCAAACTGAAAAAGAATAAAGTAAAGGAAAGAGAGAAAGAAGAAAAGTAAAAAAGAAAGAAAGAAAGAAACAAACCTCACAAAGAGAGAAAAGAAAGGAAGAAAAAAGGAAAGAAAAGTAAGTGAAGGAAAAAAATACAGAAATGCGTGCATGCACACTCGCACGTACATTATGCACCTCGCAAAACAACACACACAACACACACACACAAAACACACACACACACACACACACACACACAACACACACGACAAGTCGTCGCACACACACGAGCACAACACACACACCACACACACACACACACATCACACACACACACACACACACACTACACACACAAACACACACACACACACCACTCACACACACACACACACATGCACGCACGCACGCATGCACGCGCGGACACACCCCCCTCCCCCACACACATATTACGTACATAATCTTGCGAACAACCATCACCCCCCAAAAAAAAAAAAAAAAGAAAAAAAAAGAAAAGGTTAACAAGCAAACCTCCTTCAATCTCACGCCGCTATAATCATTATCATATTCAGTAAAGAAACCTAAGAAATACCTGCTGACCATCCACCCCCACCCTATCCTCCACCCCAACGACAAACAAACTGCAATAACACATAAACTACAGCATAACAAACCCGAAAAAGACACAACAACACACATGACGGTAACAGACAATAGGAACGCACGCAGACATCTTAGCACCGCTAGTCTGTTCCGCTGTCGTAAGGTAGGCCATTGTGTGCGGTTGGAACAGATGACAAGGTTTGTAAAAACTGCATACACACGAGACCTGGATGTAAAAAAGCACACGAGTGCTTATTCCATTATCCTTGATATAAAAGAATAAATAAATAAGTATAATAAAATCGGAAAAGCTTTCAAATCACATAATTCTATAGTACCAGAAAACCGCTAATCGCCGAATGCTACTGTAACCCTTTCATTATAATAATATGTTATCAAAGCATTTTCAATAAAAATTGTCGATTCATTTAGCTTAGTTTGATTTGATGCAGCTTAGGTTTGTTGATCTGTTTCATAAATGACACACAAGTTTCGCGTCACTTCTGGTGTCGTTATGTGGTTTCCATGTCCCTAATTGGAATAAGACGGTCAACTGCGCAAACAAGATCAATAAGTAACTGGAAATTAAGTCTTAAACTGCTGAGTGCATCGCTTATATCAACTCAGATATGATGGACGCTATAGCCGAGTGGTTAAGACCTTCGACTTCAATCCTGGGGTCATGAAGTTGTGGATTCGAATCTGCAGTGTATGGTGAATTTCAGATGGGTAATTTTTAAAGATTTCCCATATCATCTGTGAGTGCAGACCTGCCAGTGCCTTAATTCCCCTCGTGTTTATACACGTGACGAATATCAACTATGCACGTTAAAGATCTCGTAATTCATGTCAGCGTTTGGAGGGTTCTGGAAACACGAACATACTCAGCAAAATCCCCAAATCGTAATGCAGCTACCTCCATGGTGGGCAAAAAATGGTCGCTTACGAAACACCTCACTATTGGTGAACTAGAAGCTATAGCCGAAGAACAACAACAACCCCCCCCAAGCCACAGCTAACCCCTCCTCCCAAAAGAAAAAGAAACAACAACAAAACAAGACTAAAAAAAAAGCACCAAACCCACAAAAAGTACAAAAAAAACCCCTACCACCCAAACAAAAGAGAACCAAGCCTACTTAGTCAAGACCACAAACGTAAAATGAGTAAAGGTACCCCACTTTCCAAATACAGTAGGCAGCATTGCACAGACAGCTTCCAGACCAGGGAAAGCAGTTATCATCCCCATGAGCCTATCCACTTTCCTTCTTTTCACGTCAGCCCCCTTCTCTTCCTTCTACTATGGATCCACAATTCCATCTCCATCCTCCATAACGTATCTCTCTGTCCCCTTCCACCCACCCACCAACCTATCCCTGAACCAAAGGAAGAAACAAAAAATTACAAAAAAAACCCTTCAAGGAAACAAGCAACTGACTAACTAAATTACTAACCAACCAGAAAAAGCCATACCTGCAACAACAACAACAAAATATCAAACTAAAACAGATACCAGGAAGGAAAGTTAAGTCAGAAGGAAAAAAAAAGAAAAGGGCACACCTTATAATCCTGCACCAAAAGAGGCTAACCCTTCTTCCTCCCTTCAAAAAAAAAAATCCACCCACAGTAAACAAACAACACCAAAGTAAAGTCTTATACCAAATTGAAAAGATCAGGCAAACTTTCAAAAGAGACCAACCAACCAACCAACCAATCAACCAACCAACCAACAACCAACCAAACAATCAACCCACCCACCAACCAATCAACCAGCCAAGCAACTAAGCAAGTAAGCAGCCTAAACAGACCAACCAACAAATTAACCACTAATTAACAAACATCCAACCAACCAGCCAACCAACCAACTCACTAGCTAACTAACTAACCAACCAAGCAGCCAACATGACAATATACACACCAACTAAGAAATCACCAACTAACCAACCAACCAACCATCAGACCAACCAACAACAAAGGAATGAACCCAGCAACCAATAAAGCAAACACCCCCACCCACTAAAAAAACAACAAACATCAAACCATATTTTCCCAAAGCACTAAATGCACCTAATTGTCCTCTTGGTGCACATATTACCTTTGCTATGCAATCAGCAGCCACGATTGTTCTGTTATTATATGAACAGCAGCCCTAGGCTACCTAACCACTTGTCTTCCCAAAGCATATACCTTCCTCTGATCTGATTCTGATTATGCAATAGAAGCCATGCATTATCAGCATCTTTCCCTGATATGTTGTCAAATCAACGTTGATAGCTGCTGACAAGTAATTGGTTCATTGAATGGAGTTTAACAACAACATCCCATTTTAGTAATTTGCCTGCATGCAAAATTACGGTGAGGTATTCCTGTTTGACGAGACAGGAAGCATCTGTTATTTGATTGGTGAATGCAGTTGTCACATGACTATCTGATTGCCGCCATTTTGTGAAAGTCACGATGCCATTGTGTGTGCGTGAGACGTTTTCGAAATAAACAGAAATGCAGAGGCACTTTTTATCTAGGTTAAAAATGTATCCAAGTTGTTTTTATGCATTAAAAAGAATTCTTTGTAAATGCATGTGTGTTTAATTTTTTCATAGTCCGTTGATTTGATGCATTCCATTTATTCTTTAATGGGATAATTCATCTTTTCTTTTGCTTGCATTGTTTTACTTTTGTCTTTTCAAACATTGACTTGAATGCACGCAAGAAAAATGCAAATGTTGCATGCATGAGCTTTTCAGCAAAGAGCACAGTGACACTCTGGGTAATTGCCTATTTTTTCATTGTTTCTACTTTGTTTTACTTGTTTCTTTGAAAAAAAATCCAAATCACTCTATTCCGTTTGTCTTATCTTATGTACGTTAAGAATGACCAATTCAAAATGCCAAAAACTATTCATGCTCACGTGGAAACCAAAAAGTGGGAGAAACAGTTTTGACCTGAATCAGAAACAAAGCTTTGCCTAAAGAACAAAGAAACATAACAATGTCCTCCACTCCTTTTAAAATCTTAGCAATAACGAGCCCCAAACAAAGCAAAAAAACCCTCAACAAAACAACAACCCCTCAAACAAGCCAAAAGAAACAAGTAAACAAACACATGAAAAAAATCAACAACCCCCCAAAAAAAAACAAACATAGAAAGAAAGAAAGAAATGAAAAAATGAATACAGAAAAAAAAGAAAAGAAATAGAGAGAAGGACGGAGACAAAAAAAACCCAACATATAAACAAAGAAACGAAACAGGACACATCAACACCTTATCCTTACCCACGCAAGGCAAGGCAAGGCAAGGCAAAATTCTTTTATTCGAGGATAGTAGATAAGCACTCGTGTGCTTTTTTACATCCAGTCCCCGCCCTTTTCAGGGATAACATTAAGATTAAAAAAAATAGTAATAATAGCCACAACTACACAACAACAATTATAATGATCCAAATACCAAAGTAAGGAACCATACCAAGTATCAAACAACAGGCAAGAAATAACACAGAGATACAATATTAAGGTCATGTTATAAAAAGTCACTCATTCAGAAACGAAAATAAGAAGTAAGAATCAATGATAATTTTGATTTGAATAAAGGAAAACAAACAAAAACAATACAAAGAAAAAACAAGACAAAACAAAACAAAAAAAGCGCAATAATTAAAGAGCAAACATGAGAATATGATTAGGTTAAATGACTGAAAACATCAATCCACCACCATCTATCATCAGAGAGAGAGAGAGAGAGAGAGAGAGAGAGAGAGAGAGAGAGAGAAGAGAGAGAGAGAGAGAGAGAGA
>CM060330.1:44987666-44995166 GCA_030674155.1 Stramonita haemastoma
TCACACTGTGAACAATACAAGACTGTCAAATGAGAGACTACTTGGCGGAGCTCTCTCTCTCTCTCTGTCTGTCTGTCTGTCTGTCTGTCTGTCTCTGTGTCTCTGTCTGTCTGTCTGTCTCTCTCTGTCTCTGTCTGTCTGTCTGTCTTTTCTCTCTCTCTCTCTCTCTCTCTCTCTCTCTCTCTCTCTCTCGTAATAAAGCACACGAGTGCTTATTCATTATCCTCGAAATAAAAGAATTTGCTTTGCCTTGCTTGCCATACCTTCTCTCTCTCTCTCTCTCTCTCTCTCTCTCTCTCTCTCTCTCTCTCTCTCTCTCTCTCTCTCTCTCTCTCTCTGTCTTTTTCCTTTCTTTGTCTTTTTGTGCAGGGCTTCGTGCTACATTAGCCGAGTGAATTCTGTTGAAGGAATCTGTGGTAAACAACTAAGGGGGTTTTAAGTGCGAAATTCCGATGAAGGTTTGTTACATAGTTTGTTTTCTTGTCGTTTGTACCGTGGTCTTGTTCTTTTCTTTTAAGTTGTTGTTGTTGTGCTTTTTAAAATATATTTTTTAAAATAGCAAACGTATGAATATTTGTTTTTTTTTCTGTTTATTCGTTTAATGTGAAGTTTTGAGACGAAAGCTGCGTAAAAATAATTAAGATCTGATATCTAGTTTCACACATATCGATGACACGTGGCGTGTGATAAACATTTAACCCCCCCAAAAAAACAACAACAAAAAAAACCCACATTACCCCCCCCCCTAAACAAAAAACAAACAAAAACAAAACAAAAACAAAACAACAACAACAAAATACAACAACAAAACACAACAAACCCGAACAACAACAAAAACAAATCCAAACACCAACAAAAAACAAGGGCCCTCGACAAACAAAAAACAATTAAAAGACGGAAAAAAGGTCTTACTGATTCTTTTGTGTCAGCAGGGTGAGTCTTATGTTCTCATCTCGATTCGGATGTCTGTCTGTGAACGAAAAGTGCCAGCGTTTCAATTTTGATGAGGATGTCTGCCTTACAAATGTACAGCTTTGTCAGGGCAACAACTATAAAAGCAACCCCCCCCCCAAAAACCCACCCTCCAAGAACCTAAAAAAAACAACGAGCAAAAACCAAAAAAAAGACAAAAGGGGAGCAACTGTTATGATGGGAGATAAATCCTATGACTAGCGTTTTCATGGGAGATAATTTCTCTCATCCAAATTAATGAAAATCTCTTTCATTTGATAACGAACAGTTTCTTTTATGTCCTGATTGCTTTTGCGTTATGTGAAGCAAGCCTACACCAAACTTTAAATTTTCATTTATGTTCAGTTACGTGTTGTCATATTGTTGCAGTTAAATATTTTAATCATCAGAACGCCGTTTGAAGCTTCAGTTCTTGTTATCTTAGGCAATATCGACAACTTTTTTTCTGGACAGATTTATTTTTTGAGGGGAGGGGGGTTAATGCCGGAATAGAATTGATGTACATTACTGTTGAATAACTCCATTTTGAGATTTCTAGCTCGTCTTCCGACACTCTCAAGGACAAGTACATTGCTACTGCTACTGTTGATGCTGTTACTGCTACCATTGCTACTGCTGCTGCTACTGCATCTGGTATGCAACTGGTTCTGCTATTGATACTGCCGCTGCTGCTATTAATACTATCCTCCTCGTCGTCGTCCTCATCATCATCATCATCATCATCATCATCATCATCATCATCATCATCACCATCATCATTATCTGTCATAGAAACATCGTCGCTTAATCTCATAGCGCGTTAGAATGTTTAAGTCTAATAACGTGCATTACATGCACACTTAAGACAATTGTGCCCCCACACCAACACACCACACACCACACACACACAACACACACAAACACACCACACACACACACAACACACACACACACACACACACAACACACACATACACACACACATCTATAAAATCTATAAACATAAGACAAACACATCAAGGGAAAGCAAAGTATACACCAGAGTTGAATAATTGAAATGACTGCCAACTGCTTGAACAGTCACTGTCTGACATTTGTTTTACAGGATGAAAGAGTGTGAAAAATAACAGACACTGAGACGCATGGACAATTGGATTGATCTCCAATTTGAAAATAATGTTAGAAACCTGAAAGCTTTGTCGTCATGCTTTATAAACCTAGTAACCCCTACCCCCCATGGGGATGTTGGGGCTTCTCAGAATAAACAAGATCCCTACTTTCTCAATATTATGTGTTAGGAATTCACTCTTTTCTATCCCTCTCTTTATTTTTGCTTTGTTCGTTTTCTTCTTGTCACCTACTTCTCGCTTATTTCCTGCCTTCTTGGTCCATTCTCTTGCCTTTTTTCTAGAAAGTCTTCATTGATAACGATTTTCTCCCATGCCGAAGTTGGATGCGTTGGACCTGACTTGTCAGGCGATTAACGGCAGTACAACACATTCTCGTCCATACGACAGATACTACTACTACTACTACTACTACTACTACTACTACTACTACTACTACTACTACTACTACTACTAAGCAAAACAAGAACAACAATAACAACAACAAAAATGACAACGACGACAACACCAACAAAAACAACACTGATAACAACATCAAAACAACAACAACAACAATTAAAAAAAAAAAAAAAAAAAAAAAAAAAAAAAAAAAAAAATAATAATAATAATAAGAAGAAGAAGAAGAAGAAGAAGAAGAAGAAGAAGAAGAAAAAGAAGAAGAAGAAGAAGAAGAACAATAATAATAATAATAATAATAATAATAATAATAATAATAATAATAATAATAATAATAATAATAATAATAATAATACATGCAATTTATATAGCGCTTCATGTAAGAACAAATCAAAGCACTTTAACAATAATAGTTGCTGTCTGAACGTTTGTCGAAGAAGAAGAATCCATCTTACTTTTACCTCCCTTTTCCCCCTTTCCTATTTGATTATAATTCTTTTTCTTTTTCTCACCGTTTTTTCTTCCCTAGCTTATCCCTTCTCTCCGTGTTGTTTCTGCATTCATTGCTTTTCTATTGGATTATTATTATTATTGTTATTATTTTTATTATTATTATTATTATTATTATTATTATTATTATCACCATCATCATTATTATTTATTATTATTATTATTATTATTATTATTATTATTTTATTATTATTATTATTATTGTTGTTCTTATTTTCACATTTGACAACACAATATCGTGTTTGTCACGTTTTTTTTTCTTATTGTTTATTGCTTGTTTGTTTAGGTGTTTTATGTCGTTGTTCTTGATTGTCATTATTATGAATGGGATAGGTTGTGTGTGGAAGAGGGAAGGGGGGATGGGGGTGGAAGTAAGGAAATATAGTGGCTTTGTGTTTCATTTGCATATTTGTTTGTTTGTTATTTTAGATTTTCTTCTGATGTTAGGTGTTTTTTTCTCTTCTTATTGTGTTGTCAACCTTTGGCATTAATAAACTTGCTCGCTCGGACCAAGTGCTTGTGTTCCAACAGCAACGTCGCACCAAAAAACAACAACAAAAAAACCAACCAGCACACTAATTCAATGTGGGAAATACCTCAATCTCCCCATCCCCTCCCTTCCCCTCTCCCACCTTCTCCCCCTTCCTACCCACCCACACACATACCGGCCTGATCGACCCCCCCCCCTCTCCCCACTTTCTGTCTCCTTACTCTATCCCCTCTCACCTTACCACCACTTTCATGTCCCACACTCTTCGGTCACGGGATAGTGGTAGTGGTAGTGGTGGATGGTGGATGACGATGGTGATGGTTCTGCTGCAAGCGGCATCCGTCGCTTCGAGTTAGGGCTAGGTGTGCTGCACAGCAACGATAGATAGACCCATGCACGCACACACGCACGCGCTTGTGTGTGTGTGTCGGCTGTGAGCCTATCAGAAAGCAGGAAAAGTCTGGAACTTCGGGAAAAGGCCCCAAACGGGGAAATTTATGAAGTGTTACTCCTCACTTTGTTCTGGCCACTTTGGGTGGACAGAGAGAGAAAGCGATAGTCCCTCCCTCTTTATCAACAAGTGACTGATTTTCTGTGTTTATTTATTTTCTTCTCTCCTTTCTTGTCGTGTGTTTTCCTCTCACTATAGACCCGAGCTATTGTTTTGTAATACATCTGCTGTGTGGATACTTTGTGCGGATTGGAATTTGGACTTAAAAAAGAAATTTTGGATCGGTGGTTGTGTCGTTGTGTACAGTTTTTGGGGGTGGGTGAGTATTGAAGATTTTTACTTTTTGTGTGTGTGTTTGTTTGTTTGGGGTTTTTTGATGAAGCGTGTATGGGTGATTGTTGGTCTTTTGTTCCAGAAAATGACTGATAGAGTTTAGATTTGTCTAGTCTGTGTGTTGCCGGGAAAATCTGTGTCTGTTTTTTGGCACAACAAAAATTTTTTGGGTGTGTTCTGTCTTTTTATTTGTTTGTTTTAAGATTTTGGTTTTATTTGTTCTTCTCACCATTTTATCTAGTTTTTTGTTACTTAAGTATTCTGTTTTGTTTATTGTTTGTGTGTCTTTTTATCACTATATAATACAATATTTCATGTTGGGTTTGTGAACAACTCTGTGTGTGTGTTTTTATTTTGCTGGTTTGTTTTGCTTACTATTTTGTGTTCGTTTTTTTCCCCCACAAGGACACTATTGATCGCAACTGTTGCCATTTTAATGGTACATCTTTTTAATATAAGTTGATACTTGGACAGGTCATTGGAAATAAACTATATCATATAAACAATATATTATCTGCTAAGTTTTAGGTCACAAATCTGATGGAGAAAAATGAGGAAGGTGAAGCAGGGGGAGGGCAGAGGTGTGGGGGAGGGTGAGGGGGGGGGGGGGGCGCCAAAAGGAAAAAAATCCTAAGATCTACTGATGCTTCATTAACGCCTGTGGTTTACTCCAAAATACTCTTCAAGTCTAATGGTTGTATTGTTAATGGGTATATCTAAACTTGTTTTCAAGTTGTGTTTTTTGTAATCTAGAAATGAACACGGGCATGTGAATTAGGCCCTTGTGAGCTTTGATTTTTGATGGTAGACATTAAAAATGAAAGAATGTTTGGAGAGGGAGAGAAGGAAAATGTAGCAAGAGGAAAAGCCAAGTAAAACAAGAGACAAGAATACACAGTGTTGCCCCCAACCTCACCCCCCAAGAATTTTTTTGAAATTACCAACTACAAAAGAGAAAAGAGAAAGCCATACGGAAGAGAACAAAGGAAAAAAAATTAACAAAGCGATGAACCAAAGGGAAAAAAATAAAAAGATCAGATGAATTTCATAAAAAAAAGAAAGAGAATAGAAAGCTAAGGGGTGGGAGAAAAAGAGAAAGAGGAGGGGCGATGAAAAGGATTACTAAACAGAAGAAGAAAAAGAGGAACGAAAAAAAAAGGAATAAGAAGAAAAAGGAGGATAAGAAAAAGAGAATAAAAGAGGAAGAGGAGAAAAAGTAATGAAAGAAGGGAAATAAGAGGGAGATAAATATTTCTAGAAAAAAAAAATTGTAGAAGCGCTTGAAATTTAACCCCCCCCCCCCCCTAAAAAACCCAACACCAACAACAGAAAAAAACAAAAACAAAAAAGAACAACAACCCCCCACCATCTAACCCCCCCCCCAAACACCCAACAAATAAACAAAAACAAAAACAAAAAACAAAATACCCAAAAAGGAAGCAAGAAAAAAAACACACCCTATGAACGGGAGAAAATTCTCTTGTGGGGTGGGGTGGGGCGATAAAACGAACTTGACCTTTCGTTTTAAAGAGCTGCAAGGTCTACCAATGAGAGAGATTTCTGCATGTAGGATCGTATCTGTCCACCACGAAAGTAACTACATTTTGACTTCGGAGGTACATTGTTTTTAAAATATTGCTGAGGTTTTGAACAAACTGAATACTACTGAGATCTACATGTGTGATAACAACTGCATAATGTATGATGTTGGTACCATTTACGTGTTCAATCAGCAACTACCACCGCCACCACCACCACCACTATTACTGCTGCTGATGCTACTACTACTACTACTACTGCTACTACTACTACCGTAAAATCCCTAGCATACGCCCACCCCCCTGTGCACTGATTTAGGGCAAAATAGGGGGTGGGCGTTTTGCTAGGGATAGACCCGTTTGCACAAAGTAATTTTTGTGCTCAACCGTGTAATTGAGTGAATACAAACCCCAAAAGCATGTAAGTTAGGTCGTGTGAGCAGAAGTGATGAAAATATAAAGAAAGGGACTTTGAGGCAAAGAAGGCCAACGAGTTCCATCGCTTTCCGTTGTAGGTCCTTGTTTCGCAATACCCTGCCTCCAGATCTTTCATCTTCCAGATAATGCAGCACACCTTGGTCGACATGTTCAGATCTAACTGCTGGTCCTTTTGACAGTTTCCGTTTTTGTTTCTTTTCCGTACTGCTGTTCAAGTCTCTCTCTTTTTTCACTCCATTCCCTGATCCTCTTCCTATCCACAAAAAATTCATGGGCACACTCTGCAACATTCCCACCTGCTTCGTGATCCAAATACTGGAGGGCTTCCAACTTGAAAGATACAGTGTAAGACTGTCGCTTCGGCATTTTGCAAAAATGGTACAGAGAGATTCAAGAACCAACTTCCGGCCATCAGGAAGCATCGTCAAAGAACCAGTACGTCACTGACAGACAAAAGACGTCAGTGGAAAACGCATGACGTAATTTTAAATCTGGGGATGGGTGGGAGTGAGGAGAGGGGACAAAGAATAAAAAAAAAAAAAGGAAAGAAACATGAAAAGGTAAAGAAGGGGAAAAAGATGACTTTTAGAACAGTCTGCACAAATCCTAGTGAAAGTGAGCATAGTCTATTTGAAAAAAGCAGGGTGGGCGTTTGCTAGGTAGTTACCTCTGTGCACAACTTTTGGCCCAAAGTGGGGGGTGGGCGTTTACGAGATGGTGGGCTTATGCTAGGGATTTTACGGTACTACTACTACTAAAGGTTGCGGGTTCGATCCCAGCTATTCCGCTATGGCGTTGTGCCCTTGGAAAAGGCACTTTACGGCTATTTTCTCACCCCACCCAGGTGTAAAAGGGTACCAACCTTGTGTTAGGGGTTAACCCTGCGATAGACTGGCGTCCTATCCAGGGGGGAGTCTATGACTCTCAGTCGCTTAACGCCACAGAAACCGGGATAAGCACCGGCCTGATGAGCCTTATGGCTCGGGACAGACTTTAACTTTTTAACTACTACTACTACTACTACTACTACTACTACTACTACTACTACTACTACTACTACTACTACTGCTGCTGCTGCTGCTGCTGCCACTACTACTACTACTACTACTACGACGACGACGACGACGACGACGACGACGACGACGACGACGACGACGACGACTGCTGCTGCTGCTGCTGCTGCTGCTGCTGCTGCTGCTGCTGCTGCTGCTGCTGCTGCTACTACTACTACTACTACTACTACTACAGAGAGAATGAATGAATGAA
>CM060330.1:45000166-45007666 GCA_030674155.1 Stramonita haemastoma
CACACACGCAACACACACACAAACACCACACACACACACACACACACACACACACACACACACACACACACACACACACACAAGAGTAATCCCCACGACACTGACCAGAAGCAAGCCAGAGAGATACCCCCAAATCCACTGTATAGTTCTGAACAGTGTCACACAGGGACACATCACACACTGCTGACTGACAAAGGAAAAGGTGTTATTTTCATTGTCGCTCGCTAGTGACTTGCACCCTTTGTGCTGGTAATGTTAATTTTTTTTGGTGTGGAAAATTGTTTTTTCTAAGCGAAGTTTAATACAGGTATTCTTTGATTTTTTTGTTGTTTATGTACTGTTTATTTATTTATTTATTCATTTACTTATTTATTTATTTATTTATTTATTTATCTATTCATCTATTTTATCTATCTTTTATTTCGAGGATAATGGAATAAGCAACTCATGTGCTTTTAAATTTTTTGTTTTACATGCAAACCCAGTGTGTATGCAGTTTTGTAAAGTTCTGTAAATCTTTGAAAGTTAAGATCTACAAGAAAATTTTAAACCCAAAGAAATAGAAACAGTACAAGATAAAGCAAATCAACAGAAAGGGGAGAAAGACAACAAACAAACCAATAGTAACAATGTACTCCCCCGAAACAAACGAAGAAAGAAACCCCACCCCCCCCACACACACACACAGACACGCACCACTCACATACACACACGCACGCAGGAGTGCAGGGAGTGCGTGTGAGCGAGCGATTTTTTTGGGTTATTTTATTCCAATATAAATAATACAATATACAATAGAGAACTTTGAACTCTGAATTGATACTTCGTCCTTGGTCCACAATACAATTCAAAAAGCAAAAATGGAAATATGAAGAAATGAACTATAACTTCTCACGACCTTTGATAAGACTTTGGCATACACACCCTGGCAGGTACCCAGCACTGTACTCTTGAATATGCATGTTAAAAAAAATCATGAATAAAGAGTTCGCTTAGACTAAAAATTTAAACAAAACACAGCTTAAAACCCAGCTGGGACCCAGGTTGATAGTGAAGTTATACTTGACACAGGAGTGAAAACAGCTGGGACCTACATATGTTGATAATGGAGCTATACTTGACACATGAGCACTTAAAAATATACAAACATCAAGTGCATATACATCTGATAGCTGAAATCGTTTGATAACTGTTGAATTTTCAAAACACACAGTTTACGAAACTAGAAAACTGTGCGAGTGAATATAATGATGTCAGACGTAGGTTAATGCAAGGTAAACAGAGTGCTGTATGCAAAAATATTGAATTACATTGTGCTCATTCATTGCATATAATTATGTAATAAGAAGAGAAAATGAGGTAATCGAGACACGACGCCACACGGTACTAGATGACAAAAAAATCACATTAAAATCTGTGCTACACGTTAAAATCAATATCTTCTAAAACAACAACAACAAGAACAACAAGAACAACAAGAACAACAAGAACAACAACAACACACACACACACACACACACACACACACACACACACACACACACACACACACACACACACACACACTTCAATTTTTTTTAAAGTCAGAAAACACAGAACAGTAATTATAGTTGCCACAGATACCAAGAAGAACAGGTCTACCGCCCCTCCCCCTCCTCTCACTCTATCACTCTCATTATTTTCTCCTTTTCTGACCTAATCCTGTGTGACAGATGACTTTAGGCCCCCACTGAATCACTGTAATTCTATAACACCACATGGAAATGAAACCTCAAGAGAGAAAGTGGTATAGAGTAGAATAGAATAAAGTTTGGGATGATCAAGCCCTGACGTGGTGGTGGTGGTGGTGGTGGTAGCCTAGTGGGCACACACACATCACAAACACACACACACGCAATTTGACGACCCGAGTTGATCCCGTTCGAGGGGATTTTTCCCTGGAATTTACATCAGTGCTGACTCCACTCTCCCCAAAAGTCCTTCGGATGAGACTATAAACCGAGGCCCGTGTTCAAACGCACGTAGAACATCTTGCTCACACGTTAAATCCTGTTCCGCTTTTCGTAAGAGTAGGCCATTGTGTGCCGGTTGGGAACAGATGACAAGATTTACAAAACTGCATACACACAGGGACTGGATGTTAAAAAGCTCACGAGGGCTTACTCCATTATCCGCGATGTAAAGAATAAAACACACACACACACACACACACACACACACACACACACACACACACACACACACACACACACACACACACACACACACACACACACACACTCGGGCAGATTTCATCTATCCCCTCCTCCTCGTTCTCCCCTTTTCCCAACATTTTGCGCTAACAGCTCTTTACAATATGTCGCTTGCCTTTTGTATCCTTACTTTACTTTATGCAAACAAACATTATAAGCTCATCAAATATGTTCGTTTTCAGAAAAAAAAATCATTTACCCTCAAATATTCAGGATCTGCATTTTCTTCATGGAATCAGAATATAGTGTCCTCTATAGACTGAAACTTAATTAAATGGAAAACAAACTATTTGATTTCCTATATGGCTGTGAATCATGGACTCTTGACAGCGGAGTTAGAGAGGAGAATCCAAGCATTCGAGAACAAGTGCCACAGAAGACTCTTCAAAATATCATACAAAGAACACAAGACCAATAACTATGTGAAAGAAGAAATCAAAAAGCGTGTGGGCCCCCAAGAGCCTTTGCTCTCCACCATAAAGAGGAGAAAGCTGATGTGGTTTGGTCACACCACAAGACACAACACCCTAGCAAAAACCATCCGCAAGGAACAGTCGAGGGCAAGAGAAGAAGAGGCCGCCAAAAGAAATCATGGGTTGACAACATCAAAGACTGGACCGCCCAACCCCTGCAACACCTCCTACTAGCCACACAGGATCGTGAAGCATGGAAAAAGATCTCTGTTGCGTCTTCTCTCATGTCCCCCCTACGTCCTTTGGGACATGGGACTGAGTGAGTGAGTGAGTTGAGTGAGTGAGTTTATATATTCGAACATCCCCGAAGTTGGAATGCAGCTAGCTGCCTTAATGGTGGTCAAAAACGGTGGCATACGCAAAATCTTACCATTGGTGAGCCCGGGAGCAAAAAACAACAACAACACCAGTTCAAATGAACAAAAAAAGAAGTTCGAACGTAGTTATTTTCCGACATTTTTTTCCCCCAGAATGTCCTATGCTACTCGCTATAGAAGACAATTGTTCCTTTTATGTTTATCGTGTTAAGATCACAACAAACTGATAATAGCATCAACAGCTTGTAGATTTTTGGAGTTTGATGTTATGTTGTTAGTAATTGCAAAGTAGTTGCAGCTTTCATTCTTATTTCCACAGTTATAATTTTTCCTGTATCCTGTCTTTGTAAAATAAAAAAGAACAGGCGTTAGACAAAAGATTCCATTATTCTGTGATATGGAAAGGGTATAATAAAAACCAGATGCACACACCCTGTATGACAACACAGGCACTGACGTAACAGCTTCAGTGAAGGATGCGCACGTAAGATGAATGGTGGAATGGATCGTTGCCATTGATTCCTCGCGTCTGTGTGCGTCACGACATAATTCGTTTTGGAATTCATTCCTCTCTCTCTCTCTCTCTCTCTCTCTCTCTCTCTCTCTCTCTTCTCTCTCTCTCTCTCTCTCTCTCTCTCTCTCTCTCTCTCTCTCTCTCTCTCTCTCCTCTCTCTCTCTCTCTCTCTCTCTCTCTCTCTCTCTCTGTCTGTCTGTCTGTCTGTCTGTCTGTCTCTCTCTCCCTCTGTCTCTCTGTTTCCGCCCCCCATTTCTTTCTCTTCTTTTCTCCCTCTCTCTTTGTCTCTCCTCTTCTTTGTCTTTCTTCTGTCTGTCTGTCTGTCTGTCTGTCTGTCTGTCTGTCTGTTCTCTGTCTCTCTCTCTCTCTCCCTTCTTTGTCCCTCTCCTCCCTCCCTTTTGTCTCTCCCTCTTCTCTTTGGATCGTTGTTTTAGTAGTTTGGCAATGTTTCATTACGGAATTTTGGAAGAATCTCGTAGTAGGTGTGTGTGTGTGTTGTGTGTGTGTGGTGTGTGTGTGTGGGTGGTGTGTGTGTGTGTGTGTGTGTGTTGTGTGTGTGTTTGTGTGTGTGTGTGTGTGTGGGTGGCTCGCCCACGCGCGCGAGCGTGTGCGAAAGAGAGCTTGCACATAATTATACTGCTGCAGCATGTGTAAATTAAATGAAATCCAACTAAAAGAACAGAAGAGAGAGAGAGAGAGAGAGAGAGAGAGAGAGAGAGAGAGAGAGAGAGAGGAGAGAGAGAGAGAGAGAGAGAGAGAGAGAGAGAGAGAGAGAGTCCAACCCAAAACAACAATCCATCTTTCAATAAAAAAAACATCTTTTGAAATTACGAAACAGCTACTTCCTTCGTTCGTTCCCCCCCCCCCCCCTCTGCCTCCCCCCCCCCCCCCCCATCTCTCTATTTTCGTAACGAAACCAACAATTACTTCATTCCTTAAAGCAAGAATTGACCTTGTCTTTCAGAAGATTTCGTTAACGATGGTGGAAAAAAGTGTTACTGCACAGGATATTAGCGCAAACTTTACACTACATAAACCGATACTTCACACTCAAAAAGTCACGGACGAAAAGATTTTAGGGTCAAATTTTTGTTGGTGGGAAGTCGTGAGAATAGGAGAGGATGGTTGGGGGAGAGGGGTGGTTTGGAGGATGTCGGAGGAATAGATGTGCCAACTTGCACTGTATAAACCGGTACTTCACACTGAAAACGTTCACAGACGAAAAGATCATGTCAGTTTGGTTCCAGAGTTGTGTTGGGGTGGTGTGGGGTGGGTGAGTGCGTGGGGAGAGAGATGGATGAGGTGGGTATAGGGTGGGGTGGGAGGTGGGTGAAAGGGTGTGGGTGTTGTGGAGGTATGTGGGGTGGGGGATGGGTGGGGTGGTAGGTGGTGAAAGGTGGGGGATTGGGAGGTGTGGGGGTGATAGGGGTGGGGGGTGGTGGGTGAGGGGTTGGGAGGGGGTATGGATGGTATAGGGTGGGGGGGTGGGGGGGGATTCTGTGTTGTAATGGCCAGTCTGGGGTGAGAATAATTACAGCCTGGGGAAGATGGAGAGATTGTGTCTTCTTGTCTTCTTCTCTCTCTCTTCCTCATCCATTCTGGTAGCTTTCTCCCTCCTTTTTTTTATTTTATTTTTTTTTTAATATTTTTTTTTTCTTAACTTTGTTATTTTCTTAGCTTTTTTTCTTTTACTTATTTTTTTCAGTCTTCCAGTTTACTTTTAGATCTTTTCTATTTTTTTTTCTTTTTTTGGTGGATGTTTTTTATTTTATTTTTGTTTCTTGCTGCTTTGTTGTAGACACTTGTTTGTGGGATATTTGTTATATTTTTTTCTCTGTGCAGCTATGTTTAAAGCAATGATTTTATTTGTTTTAGCTTTTTAGTTTTGGCTATTTTTCTTTGATCTATTGTGTTTGAAACATTTTTCGTTTTTTAAAAAAATTGTCGGGTTCTTTTTTTTTCCATTACGTTTTTGATTTTACAAATATCTTTTAGATAGTTTTTGTGTTTTGTTGGCCCCCACCCCTCCCAAGGTCTCAGAGTTGTGGCAAAACACAGGCCACACATCAAAGTGTTTTGTTGTTTTGTGTTTTCCATTTTAACACCAACAATTATCTCAGTCTACAGACAACACTGCCCCCACTTCTCTGAGCTTTGATGCAACACATGTTACACATCCAAGGTGTTTTGTTGTTTCGTGGTTCCCAATCTTAACACCAAACAATTACCTCATTCAGTAGAGAACACTGTTTCCACTTCTCAGAGTTGTGGTACAACACTGGCTATACATCAAAGGTGTTTTGTTGTTTTGTTTTGTGTTTCCCCATCTTAATACCAACAATTATCTCATTCTACAGGCGACAGTCTCCACTTCTCTGAGCTTTGACACTACACAGGCCACACATCAAAAGATGTTTTGTTGTTTGCCATCTTAACACCCTGAAGGGTCACCCCCAACTGTGCCTCTGACTATACCTGTCCTTTCTTGTCTGTTGTTTGTTATTGGTCGTTGTCTCTAGTGTTTGGTATTTGATTTATCATTGTCGTTGTTATATAGTTACAGGTTTTCTTTTAAAATCTTGATCTTATCCCTAGGGACGAGATAGCTCAGTGGTCAGAGCACCTGCTTTCCCCCAGCCAATGTTAAGCAGCATCGAGCATAGTTGCCAATTGCACGGGTGACCGTTTGTATGCCTGGGCTACAATACAGTTCCCCCAGTTCACCCAGCTGTAAATGGGTACCTGCCCTCTTTAGGGTCAGGGAAGGTAAAGCAGCGAGGGAGAGGAGATGGGTGCCGCCCTCAACATGCTGGCCCCTAGAGAAGCTGAGGTCTCTGACGCCTCGCTCCCCTACGACCACACAGGTTATGGGACACCTTTACCTTAAAATTTTTTTTTTTTTTACCTTATCCCTGATAAGGGCGGGGACTGGATGTAAAAAAGCACAGGAGTGCTTATTCATTATCCTCGAAATAAAAGAATTTTACTTGACTAAACACACGGGGACAGGGTATAAACAAGCACATGGGTGGGTGCTTATTCCATTATCCTCGAAATAAAAGAATAATAAAAAAAAGAATAGTCCTTGGGGTAAGACTATAAACCGAAGCCCCGTGTGCGAACACACGCAGAACATCTTGCGTACACAATAAAACCTGTTCCGTGCTTTTCGGAGGAGTACGCCCCCCCCCCCCCCCCCCCCCCCCATCAAAAAAAAAAAATCCAACTGAATGTCAGTCATTCGGATTAGACTATAAACCGAGGCCCCGTGTGCGAAAACTCGCAGAACATCTTTGCGTGCACGTTAAACCCTGTTCCACCTTTTCAAAGAGTAGGTCATTTCGTGCCGGTAAAAGCGGATAACAAAATATTTTTTAATGCATACACACAGGTAGGAATCGTGTTAAGAAACCATCCCCGAAGTCGGAATGCGGATTACCTAACATATATATATATATAAGAAGAAAAAAAAAGTCGTACACGCAAAATATCTAACCGTTGGAGAACTTAGGACCTTTTGCCAAGAAACGGAGAAAGAATGTCTGGAGACGTAATAGTGAGTGGAGTATGTATGGTCAAGTTTGTTATAAGAAAAAACCGGTAGGAAAGGGGCCAACAATTAGGGGCTGGAGTGTGACCTTCAACCTTCGGTGCGGTCTGAAAATTAGAGGCAAGATGCCCACTGGAAACATTAGCTTTCAGTTGGGGGGTGGGGTGGGGGGGGATGTCCACTCCACGGCACATTAATGTGTCTTCAGGGAAGGGGGAGGGGTCAAGTTTAGTTCAGGAGCAATGTCCGAGACATGGTCACATGCTTAGCCCCCCAATATCTTCTATAGTTAGTGTGATGGCAATGTGTGTGTGTGTGGTGTGTGTGTGTGTGTGTGTGTGTGTGTGTGTGCGTGCGTGTGTGTGTGTGCACGAGAGAGAGAGAGAGAGAGAGA
>CM060330.1:45020166-45024068 GCA_030674155.1 Stramonita haemastoma
GTATGCGCAAGATGTTCTGCGTGCATTCGCACACGGGACTTCGGTCTATTGTCTCATCCGAATGACTGACATTCAGTTCGATTTTTTCATTCAAACTGGGAAGCAAGGGCGAGCTGGGTACAAACCAAGAAACTCGCGGTTTACATATTGGCAGGCGAACGTCTTAACCATCCTGCCACCGTCCTTCCTACGCTGAATGCTTGTTGCATACGAGACCTCTGTTTATCATCTCATCAGAAAGAATATAGTTAATCCGAGTTGACATACAGTAGAGTGCCCTTTTAAAAAGTCAGAGGGAAAAGGAAAAGAAGAACACGTGACCAAATTCCTCAGCGCTCATTGGTTAATGCAAGGAGACAAGGTCAGCGCCCAGGGGGAAAAAATCCTTCCTTCCTGTAGAGTGAATGATTAGTTGAGTAGACACACACATGTATGTCCTTTGTTAAAAGAAAAAAGGAAAGAAAGAAAACAAAAAAAAAATGGTAAAAAATATCCCATAACCTCCAGGGTCATTGAAAAGCGAAAGTGTCAGAGACCTCAGCTTCTCCAGGGGCCAGCATGTTGAGGGCAACGCCCATCTCCTCTCACTTGCACCTTTACTTTCCCTGACCCTAAAAAGGGCAAGTACCCATTTACATCTGGGTTAACTGGGGAGACTGTACTGAAGCCAAGGGCTACGAACAGTCACCCATGCAGGGCAACCAAGCTCAACGCTATTCACATTTAGCCTAAAAGAGAGAGAGAGAGAAGAGAGAGAGAGAGAGAAGAGAGAGAGAGAGAGGAGAGGAGAGAGGAGAGAGGGAGAGAGGAGAGAGGGGAGAGAGAGAGATTGCAGACTTTTACTGTACATCGGCCATAGGCCACAATACAAAAGAATGGTAGGCAAATGGAGTGCGAAGTGACTTTAAAAGAGGAGAGAAGGGGGGAGAGGGGGGAGAGGGGAAGGGAAGAGGGGAGAGAGAGAGGGGAGGGGAGAAGAGAGAGAGGGGGGGCAAAAAATGGGGGGGGTTGAGGTTTTTTGACCCCTAGGCCCCCCCCAAAACAAAAAAAAAAAAAAGGGGGCCCCCAAAAACCCAACCCTTTCCATATTAAAAAATCTCCCTTCCAGAATATTCAAAAACCCCTTTCCCCATTTTTTTTTCGTTTTTGGGGCCCCCCCGGGGGCCCACACGGGGGGAAAAAAAAACCCCCCCCCCAAAAAAGGGGGGGGGAAAAAGGAAAGGAGAGGGGGGGGGGGGAAATTAAGAAAAAAAAGATAGAAAAGGGCCCTAAGACAGGGGGGCAAAAACGAAACTCACAACAAAATTTGGGGTTTTTTTAAACCAACATAGAACCCCCTTTTCCCCCCCCCTCCCCCCCTCCCCCCCTTTCCCCTCCCCCCCCCAAATTTAAAAAACCCCGGGCCCCCCCCCGAAAAAAATTTTTTTCCCCCTTCCGTTTCCTCCTTTCTTTTTTCCCCCTTTTTTTCCCCTTTCCCCCCTTTTTCCCCCCCCCCCCCTTCCCCCCCCCCCTAAAAACCAGAAACTTCAGGTTTGGGGGGGGGGGGAGGGGGAAAGGAGGGGAAAAAAAAAGGGCGGGTTTTAAAAAAGGGGGGGGGGGGTTTTTTTTTTTTTTTCCCCCCCCGGGGAAAAAAGGGGAAAAAAAAAAAAAAAGGGAAAAAATTTAAGCCATGTTTTTTTTTTAAAAAGAGGTTTTTCTAACCCCACCAAAACCTCATAAAATTTTAAATACCCCCCCCTTTTTTTTTTTTTTTTTTTAAAAAAAATAAAACCCCCCCCCAAAAACCCCAATGAGAAAACCCCCAACCCAAACCCCCCCCTAACCCCAAACCCCCCAAAAAAAAAAAACCCGCCCCCAAAAACCCACTCAGCAATAAAGGAAAAAACCTAACAAAAGTTTGACGGGCCCCAAAAAACTTTAAGGGGAAAGGGGGGAAAAATCCTTTAAAAAATTTCCCCTCAAAACTAAAACCTCATTTTTTTCCCCCAAATCAATAAACTCCCCCCTCCATCCCCATTTTTTTTCCTTTTTCCCCCTCTGGGTTCCCCTTCCACGGGAAACATTCTACCTTAAACAAATTTTTATCCATTTTTTCTCTCTCCCCTTTTTTCTTTTTTTTTTCTCTCTCCCCCCCTCTCTCTCTTTTTTTCCCCTCTTTTCTCCTCCTTCTCCTCTCTCTTCTTTTTTTTTTTTTTTTTTTTTTTCTTTGTTTTTTTTTTTTTTTTCTCTCCTTTGATTGTTTCTGCGGCTATAAGTGTTTTAAAATTTTTTGAAAAACACCGTATTAGAACGAAAAATGTAACTTGAAACAACTTGTCGACGCTTTACCAGTTGGATTTGGGGGTTTTTTTTGGTTTTTTTTGTTTTTTTTTGGGGGGGGTAAGTTGGGATAAAAAGGCCTTGCTTTGGAGTCGACTACACAAGCGTCTCCCGCACAGAGACCATGGCAGACAGTTTGCAGACAGTCACACACACACAACACACACAATTGCACCCACACCACACCCCCCACACACACACACACACACAAAAACACACACACACACACACCACACACGCACCACACACACACACACACACAAACCAACACAAACACAAACACGTCTAAGTCACTATGAGGATGTGACGTTATTTGAAGAAGGGAAACACACAACACACCACACACCGCGCGCGGCGCGCACGGCGCGCGCGCAACCAACACACAACAACCACCCCCCACAACAAAACACACACAACACACACCCCAAAACCCCAAACACACAACACAAACACCAAACACCCCCTTTTAATTGATGATGATGATTTCCAAGTAAAGGTGAGGGCAAAAAAAAAAAAACCAAAACCCAAAAAAAGGCGGGACCGCCACCCGGGATCCTACATTCCCAAAACACATTGGGGGCATCAGTGCCCCCCATAGGAGGGCAAGGAGATGGTAAGCCAACAGAGACAGAGAAAAGATGGCAACCCTAGGGGCATTTCTATTTGTTTTTTGTCCCACTTTATGTACGAAATTTTCCCTTTTACGTGAAATTCGGGCTGCTCCCATCGGGGAGAGCGAAATGGGCCACAAGTGCAGGCCTACCCATTTTTTTTTCTTTTTCCCTGCTTTGCAATGTATTTGTTTCCCTATAGAAGTGACTTTTTTCGACAGAATTTTTGCCAGGGCAAACCCCCCCTCTGTTGCCGTGGGTTCTTTTACGTGCGTTAAATAGTGATGTGTAGTAAAACGGGACCCCGGTTTATGTTCCCCTCCCAAAAACTAGGCCAGCCCACTAGGGTCTAATGGATGGGGGAAAAGTTTTGGGCCCAAACGGGGTACAAAAACCCCCGCACACTCCCCGACCCGGATTTTTGCTTTTTTTGGGGGCAAGGCGCGTTTCCCCCTAGACCCCCCGATCCCGGAGGGGAAGGATAGCCGGGGTGAACATTGCGCTGGCAGTTTTACGACCCATTCCCAGTCCCCGTCGAGGAATTTTTTTCCTGGAGTTAACATCAAAGCTGACTCCACTCTCCCCAAAAGCCTTCGGATGAGACTTTAACCGAGGCCCCCGTGTGCGAAAAGCACGCAAAAAAATCTTGCGGGCAAAAAAACGTTAAATCCGTTTCCCTTTTGTAAGAGTAGGCCATTGTGTGCCAGTGGGAAAAAATGACAAGATTTACAAAAAAGATCACAGGGGACGGATGCAAAAAAAAAAACACAAGAGTGCTTATTCCCTTATCCCCCGATATAAAAGAATAAAATAAAAATAAAATAAAATAACTCACTAGAGTGAAGTGCCGTTATATTGAAAAAAAGGGGGGAAAAACCCCCACAAAACCAAAACAACCACAAAAACACCAAAAACAACAACACAATAAAAAAATAAAAACCCAACACACACATCAACAAAAACAAAAAAAAA
>CM060330.1:45031668-45034168 GCA_030674155.1 Stramonita haemastoma
ACAAACAAAAAATAATCACCAACAAATCAAAAGCAAACAAAAAAACAACCAAACCAAAACCAAAAATAACTCCCAAACCCACACAAGCAAAACCCAACCTCAAACTAAACAATGGAGGGATAACATTGCTGTAGTAACAAGGACACGGTTTGCTGTAACCCAGGGAGGGAGTGTGTTCCAGTGCACCAGATAGCCACATCACCTTCACTGAAAAGAGACTTCGTCTGGTCCCATTGTTTCTGTTCGTTCTGCTCTCCTCAGCTGTATTTTCTAAGATTTATTATGTTTCTTTCTAAAATGATTATGACTGCTTTCTCTCTCTCTCCTCTCTCTCTCTCTCTCTCTCTCTCTCTCTCTCTCTCTCTCTCTCTCTCTCTCTCTCTCTCTCTGATCAAGTAAAGTATGTGAATATCTATCACCCTTGAAATATAAAGATTTTCATTATTCATCCATTTTCTTCTTCTTCTTCTTCTTCTTCTTCTTTATTTAAATGTTATTGACTACCGAACAGTAAACTTCTTTTGACCACGCATAAAACTAATTATTGACACAAAATAACATCGCTATGTTAGATTTATACAGGCAAACAATTTGCTTGCTATCTTGCAACACACAAAATATAATCAAAAGAAAATTTGGAAAAAAAAACATTTCAAAATATAGATCCTCTGTTATTAACGACATTCAAGTTTTACGATTGTAGCCGATCAAAACTTCTTTGAAATTCAGAGCAGTTTTAAAGTCTTTAAAACCCAGTTGGCTAGAGTCGTCTGTGATAAACATGTTCCTGAACTTCAGTATTGATACTTACTGAGAGATATATAAGAATAGACAAAGTTTTGTATGTGAACGACATGTAAAAATCCAAAAAGACTGATCTTCTTCCAGTTAACCATATTCAACTTTTCAATACTTCTGTTCAATGCGATATATTTCAGAAAACGAAATTTTGTACACTTACATCATATAAACTACCCCCCCCCTCCCCGATACCAAATAACAACAAGCAACAAAACAAACAGAATCTTGCCAGCCTTTCGAGATTAGCTACATTCAAGTTCTTCAATAGTGAAATGATTGAGAAATATTCTGAAATAGTCTAGGCAAGTTTTATATTCAGAATCCATATTTTTCATCCGAAATTTTCTATACTTCATTACCACAGAATCAGACTTTCTTGAAATTTTTTTTTAGGTATAACAAGCGTTCGCTTTCAAAAAAAACTTTTTAAAACGGGGAAAAAATCTTTGATTCATTTTTTGGCCGTTTCTTGATGGCTATGTCACAAACTTAGAAACGATCGGCCCTAACCATTACCCTTCTCCCAAACGCACACACACACCATACTCTCTCCACTCCCCCTCTCTTCAGTTGTTTCTTCTACAACCCCTTCCTTCTCCTTCCTAAAGGGTTATCCATGTAAAACAGCACTCAAAATAGGCGTGACAACAGTGGTTACTATGGCCAGGACTGTTATGACGTAGAGTTATCACTTCGACGTCGAAATCAATGAAACCGTCTGTGTGCCAGTCAGGCCTGAGCCTGTACCAGTGGTTTTCCCTCTCCTTGAAAGATAGAATGTGTGTGTGTGTGTGTGTGTGTGTGTGTGTGTGTGTTGTGTGTGTGTGTGTGTGTGTGTGTGTGTTGCTGTTGTTATTGTTGGTATTTCATATCCGCGTTTATACCAACATGAAACCACCCAAAGAAAGAAACAAAAGAAGCAAGCAGCTATGTAGCAGCAATGAACAAGCACAAACTATTCCAAATATATCAAAATAAGAAAAAAAACCACCACCTGTAACACTGAAGATGACAAAAAAAAGAAAAACGAAACAGTGAACGTTAGAGGGGAAGGGAAAGGTGGGAACAGGAGGGGGTGTTTGAGAAGCCTTAATAATCTAATAACTCCATTCTTAAAAAGAAAAAAAAGTATCAAATCTAAAGCATTCTTTTTAAAATTTACATTATGTATTCATATGAGACACTGACTCATAAAATCAAACAAGATTGTTGCTTGAAAATCATAGTTTGAACAGAATTTTAAATTGTATCAGTGATACGAATATTTACAGACTGAATTGTCATGTTCATTTTACAAAATACAATATGGCCACCTAAACTGTGCACAGGGAAAATTGAGACCTTGTTAAAATAAACTGTGTAAACAGAGATGGTCAGAAATGGTAGGGTCTGGGGGACACTGAGAGAGAATTGCATGGCAAAGGTTTCTGAGATGTAGCTTTCAGGCAAGATCATTGACATACAGATGGCCAGTCTAGGATTGAGAAACCATCTGAATAGAATCTTCTTCTTCTTCTTCTTCTTCTTCTTCTTCTTCTTCTTCTTCCTCTTCATCATCATCATCATCATCATCATCATCATCATCATCATCATCATCATCATCATCATCATCATCATCATCATCATCATTTTCTTCTTCTTCTTCTTCTTCTTCTTCTTCTTCTTCTTCTTCTTCTTCTTCTTCTTCTTCCTCCTCCTC
>CM060330.1:45049168-45062222 GCA_030674155.1 Stramonita haemastoma
CTTTGATGCCTCCCTCACGTACATACATAGTTTATGGGACAACCTTTCCATTTATCTTTGTTTTCAATATCTTTATGTCATTATTTTGGGTCGCGTAATTTTAAATGTGTTTGACAGAAATCAATGGGCTAAATAGTTTCAAAAACAAATGTCAGTTGTTGTTTTGGGCAAGGCCAGGTTCAAGTAGTTGAACATCTTAATCCAGATCGCGACGAGAATCCATTTAACGACACTCAATTCAAATTTCAAATCCAGTACCCAACGATACTTTCAGAATGTGAACGAAGAAAGAAAAATCTGTCAGTTATTTATAACTGATACTGTATACTTGGTCCTCCTTTCATTTTTCAGCCTCAGTATGGCCGTTTCCAAGGTCGCCTTTGTGATTAGCGCTCCTGCATACGGAAATGACGTCATTCATGATGCAATGATGGGAATGCAAACAGCTCTTATTATGTGGCGGCCAAATTACTGGATGTGGTAAGAGTGACTGAGTGAACAGATTGGCAGGTTGATGTGCCTTAATCCATGATTCTATTTGGGTCAGTGTGTTAGATTAAGGTGTTTAATGGCTTTTGAGATGGGGGACAGAAGAAGAGAGATAGAGAGAGATGAGAGATGACGATGAGAGATTGATAGAGAGGAGATTTAGACGATGAGTGTGGCCTATGAGAGACGCTGAGAGAGAGAGAGTGAGAGATAGAGCGAGAAGACAGACAGACAGACAGACAGACAGACAGGACAGAAAGACAGACAGACCAAAACAGACAGACAACAGACTGGACAGACAGATAGTCGCACGAGAAGGGGTCTCTGAAACTCCTGAGAAAAAATGAAACTTATATAAGCCCCAGAAAAGGAGGCTGACACATTTAAAGTTATTTTTTACCTTTTCGATTTTTTTTCATGTTTCTTTTTTCTGTTAACTCTGTGTCATTGCTAGTGAAATTTAATGTCAACTAATCCGTCTCTGTCGCTGTGTCCCTCTGTTCTGTGTCTGTTTCTTTCTATTATTTGTCTGTTTCTCTCTGTCTGTCTGTGTATCTGTGTCTGTGTCTAGCTATCTGTCTGTCTGTGTCTCTGTCTTTGCCTCTCTGTCTGTTCCCTCTGCCTGCCTGCTGCTTCTTTATCTGTTACTGCCTTTATCTCTTCTATCTTCTTCTTCTTCTTCTTCTTCTTCTTCCTTCTTCTTCTTCTTCTTTTTCTTCTTCTTCTTTCTTCTTCTTCTTCTTCTTTCTTCTTCTTCTTCTTCTTCTTTTTCTTCTTCTTCTTCTTCTTTCTTCTTTTCTTCTTCTTCTTCTTCTTCTTCTTCTTCTTCTTTTCCTCCTCCTCCTGCCTCCTACTCCTCCTCCTCCTCCTCCTTTCTTTCTTCCTCTCTCTCTCTCTCTCTCCTCTCTCTCTCTCTCTCTCTCCTCTCTTCTCTCTCTCTCGCTCTCTCTCTCTTCTCTCTCTCTCTCTCTCTCACTCTCTCTCTCTCTCTTCCTCTTTCTCTCTCTCTCTGCTTTCTTTTGTTCTCATCACATCTCACCTTACTGGTCATTTTTATTCAAATATGTAGACACTTGTGCCATGGAATGTGAGAGAAAGTTTCGATCGTTAGCAGAGAGGAAGTGGTATTAGTTTGACATAGGATAGCAAAGCCGTGGAGGAAATGGGAAACTTGCTTTTGTTGTTGTTGTTGTTGTTGTTGTTTTTGTTGTTGTTGTTTCTTCTCTTCTTCTTCTTCTTCTTCTTCTTCTTCTTTTGTTTGTTTTGTTGTTGTTGTTGTTGTTGCTGTTGATGTTGTTGTTGTTGTTGTTGTTGTTGTTGTTGTTGTTGTTCTTCTTTTCTTCTTCTTCTTCTTCTTCTTCTTCTTCCTTCTTTCTTCTTTCTTCTTCTTCTTCTCCTCCCTCCTCCTCTCCTCCTCCTCCTCCTCCTCCTCGTCCTTCCCTTCCTCTTTCTTCTTCTTGTTCTTTGTTCCTTGTTCTTGTTCTTCTTCTTCTTCTTCTCTTCTTCTTCTTCTTCTTCTTCTTCTTTTCTTCTCGTCGTTCCTCCCTCTTCCTTCTTATCGTCTCGCATTTTCCTTTCTCTTCTTCTGGTGCAAGTGGGAGATAGGGGAGGAGCAGGAGGGGGGCGGGAAGCACGCAGAGACAGGACAGACCAGGAGGGCAGAAGAAAGGGCAGAGGGGGGGGGACAAATCCACAGGAGAGAGAGAGAGGGAGAGAGAGGAGATGAGACTAGTGAGTGTTGTTTTTGAGAGAGGAGAGAGAGAGAGTGTGATGAGACGAGTGAGAGAAACACATTGAAGAGAGAGAGCGATGAGAGGAGAGCTAGTGAGTACGTGAGAGGAGGAGAAGGGAGATGAGAGAGAGAGTGAGAGAGGACAGAAGGACAGGAGGACAGAGAGAGACGAGAGAGACAGAGAGAGACAGGAGAGAGACGAGAAAGAGAGAGACAGAGAGAGACAGAGAGAGACGACAGACCAGAGAGAAGACAGAGAGAGAGAGAGACGTTAGAGAGAGAGAGAGAGGAGCTGAGAGAAGATGAGAGAGATGAGAGAGACAGACAGACAGACAGACAGGACAGAAAAGAGAGTGACAGAGAGAGATAGAGAGATGAGAGAGAGAGAGAGTGGAGAGAGGAGAGAGAGAAGAGAGAGAGAGAGAGAAGACAGACAGACAGACCGACAGACAGACAGACAGACAGGACAGACAGACAGACAGACAGGTAGAGACACAGATGAGACAGAAGAGACAGAGAATAAACAAAGAAACAAAAGAGGAAAAGTCTATTAAAAGCAACTATTTCTTTCGAACAGCCAAACATTTTGGAAAACATCTGTAATTCTATGAGCTGTCATACTCCAAAGAATCGTTTAACAAAAAATAAAAAGCATTTTCAAATAAGAGTAAAGCTGACCTTTCTGTTACAATTGAAAAACAATAACAAACAACAACAAAACCCAACGAACCAGAAATAAACCTCAGTTTGTTTTGAGATCCTCCCCCCTTCCCCCGCCCCCACTAAAACAACCCCCGTTATTCATGACAAGGTACTGATTCTTTGATAAAATCATGTTATACATACAAACATTACAGGATCGCCTGGTTGCAATGACATTATAACATAAAAAACACCGGGGTTACATGAGGATACTAATTGAAATGATGTGTAGTATCCCTTTACACGTAAAACATAAACAACTTTCCATTCACTCTCTAAAAATGAGCAGTTTTGGACATTGGTGTCCTTACAAAAAGGTACAAAAGCGTAGAGAATTCTCAAACTGACTAGTCTGGTAAATTAAAAAGCTGTATTTAAGTTAACAGAGACATATCAATAATACACTACAGAATTGTCTGGTCCAATCGGCGGCTTACCAGCACCCACCCCACCCTCAGAAAAAAAAATGTTATTCTGTTACAAGACTAAAGTAGCACAAACCGTTCGCGAATGTTTACTGCACATTACAGTCATTATCCACAGAAACAAAGTCAAAGAAAAAAAGCTCAGTTTCTGTTCAAATCAAGTTTCAACTGTCATCATCACCGCTGTCGTGGTACGGAGCTTCACAACAATGCACCATGGTTTGTCCATCTCTCTCTGTCTCTGCTTAGTTCTACGATCTCCTGTAAGCCCTCCAACCACAGATCTTCAGTGATCGTTGGCAATGTAGGATGGTCGTTGGTTGATCGGCCTCTTTTCCCTCTGCTGTTTTCTGCTAACCACACTCGTAACCCAGCCCCAAGACATCAAAAGTAAGACAAAGACAAATAAAAAAAACCAACTCAACAAACAAACAAAACCAGTAGCAGCAACAACAAGAAAACAAACGAACACACAACAGTACAAATCAACACCCCAGCAAAAAAACACACTCAAACAAAACACAATCAAACAAAAAAAATGCTGGCTACTTGATTAAAAACAACAACATAGATATTGAAACAAATCATGATAAACAAGCATTCAGTCATTTGATCTTATTTACACAAGGTACAGTGAAATACATATGCATTCAGAACCCCCCACCCCCCTCTCCCATTTTCCAAGTTTAAACCCAAAACACTCCAACCCCCGTCACTCCCTCTACACAGACACCTTCCGACTAGAAATGCAGTGCTTTCACATCCGGGCAGTACTGAGGCACACTTGAGGGGTTGGTCACATAAGACGGAGGAGGCGAGATAGCCACAGCCAGGTAGAAAACCTATGGCAGTGCCTCCTGCACACCCTGACATCTCCTTAGAGGTCTGCTGAGGGAGATGCGGGAGGGGGTGGAGGATGTACAGGCCCTGTGCATGTCCTGCAAGAAATCCTCAGTCACCCTGAGAGCTGCTGACTTTGTTGACCCTCGCCCCCCCCACCCCCCCCCCCCTGCAACCCACCAGAGGCGAACGAGAAACTGTTATTTATTGTATTTATTTATTATTTATTTATTCATTAATTTATTTATTCATTTATTTTTTATTCATGCTTTCATTTATTTTTTTAAATCGAGGATTAATGAAATAAGCACTCATATTTTTTTTTTTAATATCCAGTTTTCTGTGTGTTTACTGTTTTTGTAATTTTTTGTCATCTGTTTCCACCAGCGCACAATGGCTTACTTCTTTCAAAAAGCAGCACAGGATTTAATGTGTGTGTTATGAATGTTTGGTGTGTTCGCACCACGAGATAGCTTAGGTAGTTTGTACCCGAAAAATGTTCCTCCCCATAACGAACACTAGACTGGGGTTGTCGGTCTAGGTGCTATTTTGTCCGATGGACGATTAAAACCGTGATCCCTTGTGTAACACGCAATTTAACACCGTTAAAGAGCCTACGGCAACAATAGGAGTTGTCCCTGGTAAAATTATGTCGAAAACAGCCACTCTGATGTAGGGTATCAAAATTGATACACATGCAGACAAAACAGGAAAAAAAAATTGGTGGCGTTGTTCTTGTAGTAACTTTCTCTCCCCGGGGAGAGTAGGCCAAATTTCACGCAGAGCTTCTGCTGTGACTTAAAAATGGTATTACAAGTAGTTTCCGTAGGAGATAATTGTGTGTGTTTCGCTTTTGTTATAGCCCCACCGACGACGAAGGCTACAATTTATCTTTACTGTCACCTTAAAATCAGATCTCAGCAACTTACCGATAACATGAATCTCAAGTCAAAAATCAGCACCACTAATCCTTTCAAATACCTATCGTCAAGCTCGGTACCAAGGACCAGCCCATTCTCTTTATTCTAATCACCCGCTAGGCTAAAAAAAAGAATTATGAAAACTTTTAATGTACAAAAAACAATCCCTTAAGGAATTTACATAGGGCAAATCACATTGCAGAATGGATATCCCGTGCCCACCCAGTGTTGTCCATTATCACTACATGGTCGGACTGAACAAAACAATTCAGCCAAAAATGTCATGCTATATAAAAGCAACGGCAATCAGAGAAACACAAAATAACAACACAAACAGCACCAATACAAAGAACCCCAAACAAACAATAACAACGCCAATAGCACCAAGAGAAAAAAAACCCAACACAAACAACAACAGCGGCAAAATCAATTGTTACCTTAACGGCCACAGCAAAAAAAACAACAACAAACAAACTATCCAGCTATAAACAACAACAATTCGTCATCATATAACTGTCATCATCATCACACTAGACCCTACCAGCATCATCAACAACAATCACGACAACAACTCAAACAAGCACCCAGGACTAGCAACAAACAACAAATAGCAACAACAAACAATCATCATTCATAATAATACACCATCAGCCACGGCCACCCACATCATGATTCTCATCACCATCACCCACCCCTGTTACACTACCACGTCTCTCATCATACTACCACCACTCGCTACAGCCACAGCCACCACCGCAACCCCCACCCCCTCACACTCAGAGATATATACATACACAATACACACAGCCACACACAGACAGACAGACACACACACACACTACCACCACCGCCATCACCACACCAGACACAGACACAGACTCTAGAACACACACACACACACACACACGCACACACGCACACACAACCCGAACCACACACACTTTCCTGTTTGGATAATCAAGATCAAACAGGACACACGGACAGACAGACAGACAGGACAGACAGGAAAGAGGACGTCACACACACACACACCACACACACACCCCACAACCAACACACACACTCCACCACACACACACCACACACACACACACACACACACACACACCCCCCACTTCTCTCGCTCTCTCTCTCCTTCTCGCTCTCTCTCTCTCTCTCGCTCCTAAACTACAAAACTCACTCACACAGCGGTAACTACATATCGTGCTTGTTGCTGGATGGTGTCATCACTCAATCATGTCTGACTCAATATTCCTAGGGCAAAGGTGGGATGCTGCAGCCTTTAGCATACGTCGCACCGGGCACGCGCATCCTCACTCACTCCCCTTTCTCTGGCATCTCTCGTTATCTTGTCTGTTTCGCTCGGTTTGTCGGCGATGATTTTCCATGCTGTATTGCTAGTGCAGAGCGGAAAGTGGTTTTGTAGTGTCGTTTGTCTGCTTCCAGCGGCGTGAGAATGAGGGATCAGCATGATTGAAGGGCTGTCATGGCTCCAGCAACCGCACCCTGTCCGCATGCTTGAAGAGTTTTTTTGAGGGAAGGATAGAAAAGGGGAAAATTTGAATGCTTTATTGCTTTATTTTTATTTATTGTTTTTATTTATTATTTTTTATTTTGAGGATAATGGAATAACCACTTATGTGATTTTTTTCATCCAGTCTCGTGTGTATGCAGCTTTCAAAATATTTTATAAAATAACTTTTGTCATCTATCTATCTATCTATCTATCTATCTATCTATACTATCTATCTATCTATCTATCTATCTATCTATCTATCTATCTAATATATATCTATCTATCTATCTTATCTATCTATCTATCTATCTGTCTCGCTGTCTGTCTCTCTGTCTGTCTGTCTGTCTTTCTATCTATCTATCTATCTATCTATCTATCTATCTATCTATCTATCTATCCTATCTATTATCTATCTATCTGTCTGTCTGTATGGTCTGTCCTGGTCTGTCTGTCTGTCTGTCTGTCTGTCTATCGATCGATCGATCGGATCCTCTCCATCGATCTCTCTATCGATCTCTCTATCTCTCTATCTCTCTATCTCTGTATCTCTTTTCTCTGTATCTATCTATCTATCTATCTATCTAGCTATCTAGCTAGCTAGCTATTTGTTTTTTTTTATTTCGTTTTTGTTCTTTTATTTCGAGGATAATGGAATAAGCTATCATGCGATTCTTTGTTTTGTTTAGATCCAGTCCCTGTTTGTGTGAGTGCAGTTTTGTCTATTTTCATCATCCTTCCCACCGCATCACTATGGAATACTCTTGAGAAACGCAGAAACAACAGGATTTAACGTGTTTGATGTGTAAGGGTTCGTGTCATGCGTGGGTCGCACACATGACCTCGGTTATGATCTCATCACGACTTTCGGAGCCTGTAGAGTTGGGATTGGTCTGGATGCTAATTCCAAGGAAAATTCCCCTTGAACGGGCGCCTCAGGTTGGACAATCACAGGCTGTTACATCCATGAACACAAACGCATCTAACCACTTGCTATCCCCTCTCTCGTCGCCGCTACATCCGGCAATGGAAAAAAAACACCCCAACTTATTCTTAAGAAAGCTGTAAGCGTAACGCTTGGTTACGCCATCTACTGCTTGTATTTGACGCCCAGAGTCTTGTCAAATACTGGGACATCATCAACAAGAGTATATGCAAAAAAAAAAAAAATAAAAAACTGGCAAATTAGCCAACAGGGAAATTCAGTTTTTACGACCCAAAGTTTTTATGGTCCAGCGGTGTAGAGCGTTGTGCTCGTGATTTTAGGGCCTGGATCTGCTTTGGTTGACGCACACGCTGAGACGCTCGGTCAACAGGAATATTTCCTCTGGAGTTAACTTTTATACTGCTCCAACCCGAAAGGCCTTGGATGGGAACTCTAACTCGAGGTCCGTGTGGGGCTAACACTCCGCCTCTATACCTGGACAAATTTGCTATAGGTCGCTTACAATTGTTGCTGCCACTAAGTTACGGGCTACCAGCAGCAAACATGGTTAGCATGTGTCAAGCCCTTATGCGCAAAAGATATATTAGCGTTTTTTTTTTTTCTTTATTTAGTTGTAGCTTTAAAAAAACTGTCAGACGGATATCATTTAGAACGTTGATGCGTCGATTGCCGTTATGCGCCGGGGGCTGTAAATCGTTTCTTGGCAAAGCTTTACAGAAATTTTTTTACAACATCTTCTCCATATATAACTTTTCCTCCACTTTCAATTTCTTCATCTTTCGTTGAGCACGCTTTCAATTGGCCCAAATAGATTTTATATACTTTCTTGGTGTAATGCGACATACACTTCTAAATTATGAAATAGTGTCTCCTGTAAGTGCCCAGAGGGTAGTAAGCTTCGCGACAGCGGGATTCAGAAGAGTGTCTTTACCAGATCTCAAAACTCTAGCCAGGTCAGGCCAAATACACGGGATCTTACACAATAATTCCTCAAATGCTGCATGTGAGAAACTTTTATTTATTTAGCCAGGTTTTTATACGGAGATATTGACAACATGAGTTTCTTTTTAGTACAATAAGATATTGACGATTGGTTATAGCACTTAAATGTCCTCACAACATAATTATATAATTATATATTGTAACCTCAGTATCAACAATTTGCCACCCAGCATTGGAAACTTACCAAACCATTAATAGAACAGATTTGAACGCAACAAAAGTGGTCCAAGCAAAAAACCAAAGGGTTATTTAAATGAAAAAAAGAATTCAACGGAAGCGTTATTGGAAAATTGTATCACTGCCTGTATGCTTCCTCGTTTCTAAACATATGTATAGAATGCAATCTAACACACACACACACACACACACCACCACACACACACGACACACCCACACCACACACACACACAACACTCACACACACTTGCGCGCGCTGCGCGCGCGCGGGCGCGCGCACATTTGAATCCAATCCCCCCAAAAAATCTTCTTTACCTTTAAAAACTGTTGTGTTAGACTTTCTGAAAAGGGTTTTAAAACGCAAAAACCGAAGCGCAGGAATTTAACAGAAACAATGACAATTTTATGTGTTCCTTTTCTTACTTTGATGAGAATTAACATCGGAGAGAGAGTGCGAGAGTTGGTTATTACGAAAGTACCATTACATTTACTCTCTGAGACAGGACAGATTTAAAAACTTGTTACAAAAAAAACCCGTTACATTCTATTCCTTCCGGATTCCGTCTCAGTTATGAAAACAATCAAATTGTAAAGCGCGGTTTTGTACTGAACGTTGACATAAGTTATTTAATTATGTCCTCTTCTGCTTTGGAAAATAAACATATCGCTAACAAAGAGAGGAAGGGACCTGCTTTGGGGATAAGTGAGTCTGGGGGTTGTCTGTCTGTCTGTCTGTCTGTCTGTCTGTCTTTCTCTCTCTCTCTCTCTCTCTCTCTCTCTCTCTCTCTCTCTCTCTCTCTCTCTCTCTCTCTCTCTCTCTCTCTCTCACACACAACACAAATTATGACTTTCTCCTAGAATTTTTTAGTTATCATTTCTTTTTGTTTGTTTCGGTTCTCTTTGTTCGCAGTATATATATTACTGTTTTTTTTTACCCTGTACTCTATGTAATGTCTCGATTTCAGGATTTTTTTGTGCTCCTGCTATTAGGAGTGTAATGCCAAGGCTATAAAGTACTTTTGGTTTTCTCCTGTCTCTGTCTGTCTGTCTCTGTGCGCAGAGCGCCGTGCGTGTGTCAATGCCTGCGTTTGCGCTCACGGCAGGCATGCTTGCGTGCATGTACGGTGCATGTGCGCACGTATACATACATGGTGGAATTTCATGTTGAGCGCGTGTCTGCACATGCCTGTGGAGAGCGTGTGTTGAGTGGGTGTGTTCAATATTCAGGTAATTGTTCCTTCGCCCCCTATGCCTGCTGCCAGACATGTGCTCATAAACTCTCATTATGGTTGTTATCTTTTAGGCTGGAAAATGAACTCTTGTCTGGGGGGAGAGAGAGAGAGAGAGAGGAGAGAGAGAGAGAGACGGAGAGAGAGAGAGGGAGACGTATGAGAGAGAGAGAGAGAGATGAGATGAGGAGGGGAGGTGGAGAGAGATGGAGAGAGAGAGAAGAGAGAAGAAGAAGAGAGGGAAAAAGTTGTGCGTCTCCAGTTGTGTTTGACTAAATACTTTTTCACACACGCTGTGGATGCGTGTTGGTATGCCTGACAAAGACAGACAGACAGACAGTAAGCCAGACAGACAACAGACAAACAGAAGATTAGAAAGGACAGATAGACAATAGACAAAACGGCAGACCACAGGCTCTGACATAAATGCTGGGGTTTTAATATACTAATTGATTTGCCTGCATATATATACATTAAGGAATTAGGCACTGACTGAGTGATTTTAAACTTGACCAGCCAGACGTAGAATCCCTCTATCTATCAGACCCAAAAGATTTCTTTGAACCCACAACACTCCATGGGTAACAACGAGATGCAACCAAACGGTCATAACCACTTGGTTTTGGCATCCGTTGGACAGAATTCGAACTGTAGATAAGTATGTCACCCCTAAGCTCCTGATCCATAGCAGACTACACACAGATAAGACAACATCAACAGAGACACTTAACGTGTCTAGTCCCCTATATACAAATCTTATCCCCCCCCCCTTCTCCCTCACCTCCCTGCGAAATCGCTTTGTTGAGAGTCGAGAGCGAAGAACCACATGAGAGACATAGGGGGGTAGGGCACTATGTCCCGGGAGACAGTACACAGTGGGAACTGCTGTAACACCTTGGTGCGGGTCATTTTTCAGGAATGCTCTTCCTCCCTCTGACTTAGCTATGCTCCAGTGTTGGATCACGTCAGTCAGGTCCAGCGGTTTTTGTCTTGGTAGATAAGGCTGGCAAGAAGGGATGTTTCACAGCCCTCTCTCCTCTTTTCTTACTCTAAAGAAATACCCCTCCCCTCCCTACTCTCTGGTCCCAAATTACTCTTCCCAGTACGTCTTTAGCGACTTTTTTCCCTGTTTCTTTTTTTTCAGTTTTGTCTATTTTTTTCTGTTGTAGACTGTATGTGGAAGCGGCGAAAATTTTTTTTGCATAGCATGTAGGCAAGGTATTATAGAGTAGGCAGGCGCGCACGCAGCGTACTCCTCGCGTGTATATAGATACTATATATATATATAATATATATATATAGATATATATATATATAATATATATATATATTATATTATAGGATATATATATATAAAAAAATATATATATATATTTATATATATATATTTGTGTGTGGATATATATTACATACATACATACATACTATACATACATACATACATACATACATACATACATACATACATAGCATACATACATAACATGCATACATACATACATGCATTACATACTTAATGCATACATACATATATTATATTATATATATATATATATATATATATATATCTATATATATATTATATAATAAATTTAGTATATATATTATATATATATATATATTTATATATATATATATATGTATTTATCTTGTGTGTGGGTTGGGTGTGTGTGTGTGTATTGTGGATTGTGTCGTGTGGGTGTCTGTGTGTGTGTGTGTGTGTGTGTGTGTGTGTGTGTGTGTGCTGACATTTATTTATTTGAGAGAGAGAGAATGCGGAATGCGAAAACGGTTTTTATTTTTTTCGTTTCATTTTTTTCTACATATTGGTTAGATTTGCATGCGACTGAGGGCAATTTTACTACAGAATGAACTTTTGGCTGGGGGGCGTTCTCTTGTTCCTGTAAATGATTTAGGTGCTCTAAATTCTCAAGGAATTTACAGTTAAAGAAAATTATGGCTTTAACCGATCTAGCAAATATCATCTTACTTCAAAGTTAAGAAGGTCCGAGAACTGTTCTTGCAGGCATTACATTGATCCCCATTCATTGTATATGGGGGGCTGTTGATGGTTTACAGTCCCTAATCGAATAGCTCCACTGGGACTTTTAAAATGATTCGACCCAAAACCGTGCATCTTTTTTCTTCTTCTGTGGTCAGATCGATGCCTTGTAAAGTGTAGGTTTTATAGTCAGTTATATCAGAGTACTGTGGTTATACATTTTAGGGCGGGGGGTTGTGTGTGCGTGCGTGCGTGCGTGTGTGTGTGTGTGTGGTTGGAGGGGGGAGGGGTGGTGGTGGGGGTTGGAAGGTATTTCATTTCATTCGGCTGTTTTGATGGTAATGTTTGTCCCTGTTTTTTTTGTGTTTATGGTTAATTTCAAAATTTTATTTTTCAAAACTTTTGTGCCACTAGAGTTAGTCTAGGTGGAAGGCATTACCACACACTTGGGCGCTCACACACACACAAACATACACACACACACACACACCACTCACACACACACAACACACACATTGGTGCAGTAACCTAACTGGACATAGGCACATGAGGTAATCATGTCAATGACGTAATTAGTATTGGGGATATACGTTCAAACATTTGTCGGCGGTTTCACACGTCCTTTTTCTTGTATGCTGTTATAACGTTTTCGGATGCACGTATTAGGAAAGCGCAGAAGTACTATTTTGAGCTTTGTTTCGCAAAGAAAAAGTCCGCCTCTGCTGAAATTTCTATGTGGCATTCTCGATTGTGTCTCTAGCTCTGTTTCGTTGTCCTTGTACTTGCCTGTCGTTGTCTGGACAGTCTGTCTGGATGTCTATCTGTCTCTCTCTGTCTCTCTCTGTCTCTTGTCTCTGTCTCTGTCTCTGTCTCCTTCTCTCTTTCTCTCTCTCTCTCTCTCTCTCTCTCTCTTCTTCTCTCTCTCTCTCTCTCTCTCTCTCTCACTGGCGCACACGTTAAACCTTGTTTCGCTGTTCGGAGAGTAGACCTTTTTGTGCAAGTGGGAAGGATGACTAAATTTACAAAATACTGATACACACGGGGACTTGATGTAAAATAGCACATGAGTGCTTACTA
>CM060330.1:45062322-45064822 GCA_030674155.1 Stramonita haemastoma
AAGTCCAAAATAAACCCCCCTGCACAATTTTCCCCGTATCCACTTTTTTTCCTAATTGGCGTTTCTGTTCCGGTTTGTCTGTTTCTTGCCCCCGCCTGCCAGCTGAAAGAGAGAAAACACACACGCACACACATACACACACGCACGCACGAAACGCACATGCATACACATAGCACACACACACATGTGCACACACACACTCATAACACACAAAATGCGCATGCACGCACGCACGCGCACACACACACACCGCAAACATGTGTGCGCACACACACACATACACACACACAAGCAACATGCGTGTGAGCACACACACACATACACATGCGCGCGCGCACACACACACACATACATACACACACAGATACAGACACAGACACACACACAAACACACACCACACACACACCCACACACACACCACACACACACACACACCACACACACACACACACACACACACACGCAAACACAAACACAAACACACACACACTCACAAAACACAAACACACACACACACATAACACATACACTACACACCACACACACACACACACACACACACACACACACACACACACACACACACACACACACACACACACACACACATCTCATATCATCATTATGTCATCATTCAGGTAAGAATGACCAAATATTGGATGAAAATGGGTGTTTATGGTCTGTGTTTGTCATAGCCTTCTGTGGTTCTGTGTGTGTGTGTGTGTGTGTGTGTGTGTGTGTGTGTGTGTGTGTGTGTGTGTGTGTGTGTGTGTGTGTGTGTGTGTGTGTGTGTCTGTGTCTGTGTCTGTGTCTGTGTCTGTGTCTGTGTGTGTGTCTGTGTGTGTGTCTGTGTGTCTGTGTGTGTCTGTGTGTGTCTGTGTCTGTGTCTGTGTCCGTGTCTGTGTCTGTGTCTGTGTCTGTGTGTCTGTGTCTGTGTGTCTGTGTCTGTGTGTCTGCCTGTATGTGTCTGTGTGTTAATGTGTGTGTGTGTGCGGTGGGTGGGTGTGAACGCGCGGATGCATGTATCATATGTGTGCTTTTTCTTTTATTTTGATTTGGCATAAGACAGTACAGTTAAGATTGTTTTAAAAGTCCATAGAGCAACCATAACTATTGTGTTTATTTTTTAAAGGGAATATATCGTCAATATCACAGCCTTTAGGTAAACAAAAATCAGTTTGGAATCATCTGTTAATCAAAATATTGAACACAGAAAAGCCTGGAAAAATACGCTTTAGCTGAGTGGTTAAGGCCTTTTGACTTCAGTCCCGTGGGTCCATGAAGTCGTGGGTTTGAATCTCAGCAGTGGCGTCTGGTAGATAAAGGGTGGTAATTCTTACAGTCTTCTAGGTCAACCTGCCAATGCCTTTGTTCCCCATGTTTTTATACGCACGCAGAAGACAAACATGCACGTTACAGACACTGTAGTTTATGTCAGCGTTTGGTAGGTTATGGGAAAATGGACATACCTACCATGCATCCTATACCTCAAACGAGATGAACTTCAAGTTCAGCTTGCCCAAGAGACATGACTCCAAAGTTCAGTGCAGTGCCACAGCGAATCCTCAGAGAGTGAAACGAAATGATAATATAAGGTTGGACTTGGTTCACCATTCAGACATCATTATATCCATTTGTCGTTTTTTTCGGTTTTCCCAGGGTATCATTGCGTGCAAAACAATTCATTTGCACCACATACAACATGGGCTATGTTTTCATACTGCAGTAACTTGGTTAACTATTTGTTCTGTTATGCTGATTGAATTTTCAGACGTCCCAAAGGGAGGTGGCAGGTTTAGTAGGCCACAAGAATATCTGTTCATTATTCTGAATGCAATAGACACTTCTCAATTACGAAAAATGTCTTCTTGTGAGGTACCACAGAGGGTGATGCTTTAACCACCGTAGCGATCACCGAAGAATTCTCATCTAGGTGTTAGAATTGGAGTCAGGCCAGGGTAAAGGCATGGTCCTTACTTAATGATGCTTAATATGCTGTCATTGAAAGATGTCTTCTCCCAGTGGCTTTTTTTATCTTTGATTGATGACTTGTATGATAATGAAGTTGTAGTTGTACTATTTTATTTCCTCCACTACAATTTTTCTCAACTACGTGTGTCGCAAAGAGATATTACAGCAAACAGGTCTTTCCATACTCGCCACCGTAAACTGGCCAATACATCACTTTGGTGGATCTTCACTGCGTGCGTGACCCCAGTGTTTGGGTGTGATTTCCATAGTCTGTAGTCTGCGTGCTGACTAGTTTCGTTGTCATTTGTAGCTCCAGCCATAAGTGACCTACTCTGTTACGAAAGGTGGATGAGTTTTCAGCGTGTACACAAGATACTTTGACTTCTAGTGTCATTCGAAAGGTTTGGACATTGACTTCAGACGTCATTTATCTAGGACACTAAACCAGTTTTATTGGAAATATTTTGACATTGGCTTATAGTTTCACTGGAAAAATTTGGACATTAACATGTAGTTTCATCCCTTAGG
>CM060330.1:45074822-45082322 GCA_030674155.1 Stramonita haemastoma
AGCAGAGCCCTTCCCTGTCTAGGTTTCAGGTTCCATGTTGGGTATATTCGTATCATCTCAATCACTGGCCATAGCTGGTATATTAGTCTACAAAACATGGGTAGTTTGTTTTCACATGTGCGCGAGATATGCATGCGTTTGTACACGGGGCTCCGGTTTCTGTTCTCATATGGAAGTCATCAAGGGAAACTACATGGAAACCGATGTTGGATTGTACTGTTGCCTCTGTGTGGGGGGAGGGGGCAGGAGGAGGAGGAGGATTTTATCTCAATTGTGTGAGATAGCGTTATCTCTGATGCGATCCCCAGTAGCATCATTTTTTGTAAAATATGACGATGCGTCTGTTACAGTATTGAAATCAGAATGATTCGCAAATGTTCAGGTTCTGCCTTTAGCATAGCTTTTTTTTGCTGTTCTGAGGTTTGTTCTGTTTGTGTTTCTTTACCTTGTTTTGGGGTTGGTTTTTTTTTTGTATTGTTTGACATCAGTATCTTGCTACTTTTTTTTTCCTAGTACCAACATGCATCTCTTTACTTTGTAGCCCTCATCTCTCATCTTATCACCCACCCCTCCGGGCCCCTCTACTCTCCCTGTCTAATATCCCATTAAGTGAACAGACGTAAAATTGAAGACACACACACACACACACACACACACACACACACACACACACACACACACACACACACACACACACGCGCGCGCGCGCACGCACACCACCACCACCACCACCACCACCCATCACCACCACCCTCCTCCTCCCCCCCCACCCCCCCACCCCACACACACATACTCAGAGGCAAATAGTACAATCCAACACTATTCCAATACATACACAGGTAGCAGCAGCAGCAGGAAAAAACCCAATACCCACTAATGACTAGCACTACATCGATAGTGCTTTGGGACAAGAGAATAAAACAAAAAACAAAAAAAAATACTACAGTCCCGACACTATATCATGACTATTCTGAATGGCACAGCAGCACAGTCAGGTCCTGTCAACATGGCATGGGAGATGGCACAGGGAGATGGCACACTGTCCTTGTGTAAATTTGCCCCCCAAAAAAACATAGAGGGGGTGGGGTAGAAAGGGGTAGAGGACTGACTTGGTAGTAGAAAGTTGAGCAACTAGGCCAGACAGGGTATCCCTCATGGATCTAACAGGGGTGTACTGGGGTGTGCTTCTGAATAGAAAACCTTGATGTGGTGGTGGTGGTGGTGGTAGTAGTAGTAGTCGTCGTAGCAGTAGTTTTTGGAACAATTGGTCTGGATTTGGTATTTTTGGAGGACAGGGGTGGGGTGGAGGAGGAGGGGGATGAATCAAGGTTAGGATGTTATGAGTAGAAATTAATATGTGGGTATGTGGGTCAGTGGGTGGGTTGGTGGATGGAAAGGTGTAATGGTGGGTGGGTGGGTGGGGGTGATGGAGGTGTGGATGGGAGCAGAGTGTGTTTGTATGTGAGAGAGAGAGGTGGGGGATGTGTGTAGGGGAAGCACATGTTTCTGTGTCTGTGTGTGTCTGTGTGGTGTGCGTGTGTGTGGGAGGGTGAGCGTGTGGGTGTGTGTCTGTGTGTGTGATATGTGTGCATGTGCACGCGCGATGTGTGAAAGTATGCGTGCGTGCGTGCGTGCGTGCGTACATGTGTGCATATGCAAACAGGTTCGCGCCATGCTCAAACACATGTCTATTGAACTGAAAGACAAAGGAGCATATTAATATCACGCTTCAATATCTCTGACTCGCATCAGTGCATAAGAAGCGCTGCGTTCGTGGAGACCCATAATTATGAGCTGAACACTAACTGCAATCCATTCCACCTGATTCATCAAGAGCCCACACTCCTTCCATCTATGAGTAAGAGGGATGGGTGAAGAGCTAAAGACATTGAATGCACACAGTACAGGAAGAGAAAGGTGAGGGGCACAGAGAGAGAGGAGGGGTGACAGAGAGAGAGAGAGAGAGACAGACAGACAGACAGACAGACAGACAGACAGACAGACAGACAGAGTCAGACAGACAGACATACAGACAGACAGATACGACAGACAGACAAAGAGAGATGAGACAGACAAGGAAGAAAGCAGGGAGACAGACAGAAAGAGAGAGAGAGCAGAGAGAGCGAGAGAGAGACAGAGAGAGAGCAGAGAGAGAGAGAGGCAGAAGAGAGAGAGAGCAGAGAAGGGGGGCAGAGAGAGAGAGGAGAGAGAGGCAGAGAGAGGCAGAGAGAGAGAGAGGCAGAGAGAGAGAGAGAGAGAGAGAGAGGAGAGAGAGAGAGAGAGAGAGAGCAGAGAGAGAGGGGGGGCAGAGAGAGAGAGAGGCAGAGGAGAGAGAGAGAGGAGAGAAAGAGAGAGAGAGAGAGAGAGAGAGAGAGAGAGAAGAGAGAGAGAGAGAGAGAGAAGAGAGAGAGAGAAGAAGAGAAGAGAGAGAAGAGAGAGAGGAGAAGAAGGAGAAGAGAGATGGACAGAATAGAGGAGATGAAGAGGAGGGTGAAAGACAGACGGAGTGAAGAAAGACAGAAACAAAAGAAGAAAGAAAAAAGAAAGCAAGAAAGAAGAATGAATGAATGGATGAAAGAGTGAATGAAGAATGAATGAATGAAGAATAATGATGAATGAATGAATGAAATAGTCAGACAGACAGATAGAGAAGAGCAGAACAAGAAAGACAGACAAAGGGTGATCATAATAAAAGCAGGATGTCAAATAGTCTGCTGCCCTTGTCACTCTGCGAGAAAACACACAGACAGACAGATAGAAAGACAGACAAGCAGACAGACAGACAGACAAGCAAACAGAAAAACAGAGAGACAGACAGACAAATACAGACAAGGAGAAGCAGTGTGACCACAGACAGGGTGATCATAGGAAAAGCAGGACGTCAAATAGTCTGCTGCCCTCGTCACTTCGTGGGAAAACACGCAGAGAGACAGACACAGACACAGACACAGACACACGCACACACGCACACACGCACGAACGCACGTACGCACACACACACACAGGGAGAAAAAGAAACTCAGAGAGAGAGACAGAGAGATAGAAAAACAGAAAGAGAGACAGACAAACATAGAGTGAGACAGAGACAGAGAGACAGAGACATGCAGACAGACAGACAGGCATACAGACAAACACACACACACACACACACACACACACACACACACACACACACACACACACACACACACACACACACACACAGAGAGAGAAAGAGAGACATACACAGAGAGAAAGATAGAGAAGAGAGAGAGTAGTCACAGTCGTAGTAGCAGTGTCATGGCAGACAGCTAGTGATGGCACAGTATAAAGAGATGTCACATGGCCTGTCACCCCTGCCACCCCTTGTGGCGGGAAAATGTCTGACACCGCGCCATTTTGTATCAGGGGAGATAAACGGATAGTTTCTTCCGCTTGCAAATTGAGTACACGATACACACACACACACACACACACACACACACACGCACACACACACACACACGCGCGCGCGCACACACACACACACACACATATCTCGGGTGTGTTTTCTGTGCTTTGATATCTGTGTGTGTGTCGCTGGGGAGGGAGGTAGGGGTGGAAGCAACGTTTTTGATATGTATGGTGATATTAAGACAAAAACCATACAAAAAAAACCATGAGAGAGAGAGCGAGGGGGGGGAACAAAAAGAAGAAAAGGGAGAATAATTTAAAGAAGAAATACAAGGCAACGGACAAAGGATCGATCCCAGCGCAAAAATGAATGTGGAGTAGATAAATAGATAAATAAATAGATGAATAACTAAGCAGATGTACAATCATGGTAAGGAGGGTGAGTGGCAGGGTCTACTAGGCTTACCCCCAAAATGGAAAAGACATGTTAAGAAAAGTAAGAGAGATAACCTAAATTACGAGCAGCCATCTACTTTTTCTCTCCAGAGATGTTGTCATAACTTCCAGTATATGATTTTATTCTGTTCGATTTCACTTCATTTCGTGTTGTTTATAGATCTAGCCCCACCGATCACGAAAGCCATATCAGGGCTGTCACCTGATTCAGTGTCAGAGGTTCCAATAACATTCATTTCCAATTCACAATCAACACCTTCGAATACCCTCAAATATTCAGCACCGTCAAACTGGGAAGAAGAAACTAAAAAAGAAAAATCACACATTCAATGACAAACAACCTTTTAATTAGTTCCATTTTTAAGTCAAAAGAAAACGAGGCTTTTTCGAGGAAGTCAGCCATTCCGCTTAATTTATCATCCCCAGGCTACAAGTAGGCGGAATTTTTTTTCAAAGCAATCATATGATGATGAATAAAAGATATCATATAAATAAATAACACTACAGAACAAACATCGCTTCCCTTAAAAAGGTAACGGTAAAGGTGTCCCATAACCTATGTGGTCGTAGGGGAGCGAGATGTCAGAGACCTCAGCTTCTCTAGGGGCCAGCATGTTGAGGGCGGCGCCCATCTCCTCTCCCTCGCTGCTTTACCTTCCAGACCCTACAGAGGGCAGGTACCCATTTACAGCTGGGTGAACTGGAGGACTGTACTGTAGCCAAGGCGCGCAAACGGTCACCCATCCAATTGGTAACCACGCTCGATGCTGCTTAACCTTAGTTTGGGGAAAGCGAGTGCTCTGACAACTCAGCAATCACATCCCCAACCCTATCCCAGAGTTTATAACGTCACTACCTGGTCGCCTGAAAAAAAAACGACACTAGCAAAATATCATATAGCATACGAGAAGATTTTTTTAATCTGCCGGACTTGCTTGAAAAATGGGCGGGCAAGTGGACTGGGAAGGCAGACAAGAAACAAGAATGAGGGAAAGTAGAAAGACAAGGAAAAAGAAAAGAGTGATAGAAAAGGGGAAATTTCTGGCACAGAACATCTGGAAGGTGGAGATGCTACTTATAGTGAAAGATCCCCTGGAATCCCCATGGAGGAAACTTCTAACACAAACTTTGTAACTGCATTAAGGGAAGAAGAAATGATGATACAGCGTACCATTAGGCTGTTATCATACTTGTCAAGTTTTATGGAGCTGCAGTCACCTTCGCTATCACCGTCCATATACGTGTGGCCTATATGAATTGCTGCTCTAGTGGTAACGCAGAGGTGATGGACCTGCCAAGAAAGCGAACAGTCCAGGGTTTGATCCGCGTTTGTGTCGGAATCCAACCCCCCCCCCCCCCCCCTCTCTCTCTCTCTCTCTCTCTCTCTCCTCTCTCTCTCTCTCTCTCTCTCTCTCTCTCTCTCTCTCTCTCCAATAGACAATGTACCAAGAAGGCAGAAAATAGACAAGAGAGTGACAGGAAGAAAAGGAACATGGCAAAAATTTTATTAAAGAGACGGATGGAAAAGAGGAATTTCTAGCACAGATGCTATTTATACTGGCAGGCCCCTAGTATCCACTTGGGGGAAGGGGGTACACCATCCTAACGAGATTCAAGATTAGATACCGGTCACTGATCTACATTCCTATTTCTACATCAGCGATTTTTTTTATTTCTGAGGTGACACTACCACAAAATGTCTATCAGTAGGAACGCAGGGGGTGTATCCTGTGAAATGTATTGCAGTATTTTCTTCTTCCATACTTGGGCCTATCCATTTTTTCCCCTTCCAGCAGCCCATGAGAAAATGTGGGCCAGACAGAAACAACGTTAAAGGGACACAAGGTAAATAATTCATGGAGTCCTAGAAAAAAATATTTGTGGTCGGTTCCTGGCTGATTGTTTGGTTAGTTAGTTGGTCATTTAGTTTCATATAGATTCACCTTATCATTATATCTAGCTTGCATCATTCCTCGGATATATATATATATATATATATAGATAGATAGATAGATAGATAGATAGATAGATAGATAGATAGATAGATAGATAGATAGATAGATAGATAGATAGATAGATAGATAGATAGATAATAGATAGATAGATAGATAGATAGATAGATAGATAGATAGATAGATAGATATAGATATATAGATATAGATATATAGATATATTGATATATATATATAGATATATTGATATATATATATATATATATATATACCTTAGAAGGTCACAAGGACCACCATGTTGACTAGTGATGCTACAGGATCAGTCAGCTGTAATTTCGATGTCAGTACACTGAAAGCCATCCAGTTTTCACACAGGCTGTGTGCCCTTTGGATTTGTTATACTGATAAATCACTTCATAAAGTGATTCCAGTGTTATCTTTTTTGAGACAGGAGATTTTTTTAGATTTAGATGTTATCACATGGTGATTACTCAAAAGTACTGGGATCAGAGAATATGATCTTCTTATTTATTTTTACAAGACGTCGAAAGCAATTTAGTAAGTAAGCCAATATTTTAGAATAATCAACATTTCTTGCATGCTTTGGGTTATGTTGGAATTATCAGCAAATACTAAGGTTTGGAAGTGTAAAAACCTGGTGTGTGTTTGGAAGTGTGTTTCCTTAGTTTTGGAAGTGTAAAAACCTAAGTGTTGCTCTTTAGGACTGGGAATGTTTTCCTTTGTAAAAAAAAAGCACTGTAGCAGTTACTTTACTTTTCTATTCTTTGGCTTAGGCTCTATCCTGATGACCCTTTAAATTAATGGGTTGGTAAAACCCAGCCAAGGCTTTTTTGTTTTACAGTTTTTTATCTGTAGAATTAACGATATTTAACATGCATTCAACATTGTCGTTTTATAAGAAAAAAGACCTATTTTATCCATTATATTACGGTTTAGCATGATAAAACACTTTGTTTATGTTGACGTTTTTGCTGTGACTTTATGCATTCTAATTTCTTCTTTTTTGTGGCAAAACTCGTGAAATTTTGCATGACTATACACCACTAGCATACCTGGTTAACGAACTAGAAACGTATTGACTATATGTTGCATGCTTTATAAAAACATTCAGTGTTTAACAATGTGTATGTTTTACCTATCTATGGCCATTACTTCATGGCAATATTGATTGGGATGCGTGATGCCTGTTCTTCTCATGTTCTGATGGTTGCAAAAGGTCTGCTTGTGGGCCTGAAACAACACAATGCGACTTCAGAGCGGCTTATGATCAGTCCAGCTTGCGACCTCTCTCAGTGGAGGATACAGAGAACCAGTCTTTGTTATCATGCTGGTTTCACACATCTGTGCTGCGTTTGCCCTACCTTGAAACTGTGCCCACCCTGCCCCATATTCTTCATCAAAAGAACACACACACATTAATGTGGTGCAGAGGCGTATTTACATAGTTCACTCCCAACCCAATAGGGGGACGGGATAGCCTGGTGATCAGAACGACGCGCTCATGATCTGTTGACCCTGGTTCGAATCTCGTTCAAGAGGATTTTTCCTCTGGAGTTAACATCAGTGCTGACTCCACTTCCCCAAAAGTCCTTCGGATGAGACTATAAAACGAAGTCCCGTGTGAAAACGCACGCAGAACATCTTGCACACACGTTAAAACCCGTTCGGCTTTTCAGAAGAGTAGGTCATAGTGTGCCGG
>CM060330.1:45084822-45089822 GCA_030674155.1 Stramonita haemastoma
GCAATCAGCAAGCAGGGAAAGACAGGCAGAGTGGATGAACAGACAAGCCTGCAAGTCGGCGATTGTTCCAGACAGATCAAAGACATGGCTCTCTGCCTGTCCTCTGTCTCTTGTCCCTGTTGAACTGTCAGGCTAGCCGGCCATCCACCAATGGGAAGCCAGGGAGACACAGTGGGCGTGGCCATAGAGGATATGTGACATGCACGTGCAGCGTGTGTGTGTGTGTGTGTGCGTGGGTGGGATTCCTGTTGTGTTGGTAATGTTTGTTTGTTGTTGTTATTGTTTTTTTAAAGGTAGTGTGAAAGAGAATGTTGGGGGATTTTTGTGGGTGGGTGGGTGTAGGGGTGGGGGTGGGGTGGTTGAGGGGGTAGGTGTGAGGGGGGATAGAAGCGCTTTTTAAAAAAGTTATTATTTTTTTTGTATCGAGGATAATGGAATAAGCACTCATCTGCTTTTTTACATTCAGCCCCCGTGTGTATGCAGTTTTGTTAATCTTGTCATCTGTTCCACCGGCATACAATAGCCTACTCTTCCAAAAACCAGAACAGGTTTTAACGTGTGCGCAAGATGTTCTGCGTGCGTTCGCTCACGCCATCGCGGTTTATAGTCTCATCCGAATGACTTGGGGGGGGAGTGAAGTCGGCACTGGTGTTAACTGCAGAGGAAAAATCCTCTTGAACCAGAGTCAAACCTGGGTCAGCAGATCACGAGCACATCACTCTAACCACCAGACTATCCCATCCCCCAGGTGTGTGTGTGTGGTGTGTGTGTGTGTGTATGTGTGTGTGTGTGTACCTCTCTCTCTCCTCTCTCTCTCTCTCTCTCTCTCTCTCTCTCTCTCCTCTCTCTCTCTCTCTCTCTCTCTCTCTCTCTCTCTCTCTCTCTCTCAGAGTGACTTTCCTTGCTTGGCTGCCAGCAAGGCACTTTTCCTATAGCGGAGTTGCAAAATGTATTTTTTTGTCAATATGTATTATACTTTACTTCAAAATACCAGCGGAAGGACTCTGGGTGATGCTGGTATCTGTGTTTGACTCAGTGTTAGCAAACATTCCCCTTCTCCTTACAAAGGTGAAGGTAGGGAAAATTCAAGTAGTATTGTTCTCTGACTATCAGTTCTGGTGCAACTACTGGCCAAACCCCTGTCCCACATTAGTTTTTCTTAATCATTTTTCCTCTTTTGGGGGTTGTAGTGTTTTTTTTCTTTGTGTTTTTTCTGTTGGGTTTTTGTGTGCTTTTATCTTTATTTACCCCCCCCCCCCTTTTTTTTTGTCCTTTTGCCATTCTTTTGGTTACAGCTCCAAGGTTCACCAATGGTGAGATTTTAGGGCATGCGACGGCTTTTTATATTGCCCACCATTAAGTGAGCCACTTTCCAACAACTGGGAGGACGTCTAAATGTAACATATTTTGTTGTCCATTCTTACTGGCACGAAGGGCCTACTCTTCAAAAATGGCAGAACTTGTTGTAATGTGTACACAAGATGTTCTGCGTAGCTTCATACACGAGATCTCGGTTTAAAATCTCATCTGATGGACTTTTCAATGGAGTGGAATCAATACTGATGTTAACTTCTGGGGAAAAGTCCCTTTGAACAGGCGTTTTAGTGGTGGCTCAAACCCGGGCCCTGAAATTACCAGCGCAATGCTCTAACCACAAGGCTATCCCGCCTGTCCTGTCTCACACATTTCAAATTTCTTCATACCAGCGAAAGTGCCCATCCCAAGTAAACTGAGACAAAAGACGTGCTGAAAAACTCAGAGCCAACCAACAAGAAAAAAAAAGGAAAGGAACATGTCTCCTTGTAGCTGTCAGCATTATTTTTATCCATCCCTGCCTATTGTGTGTCTGATGCTGCTGGCCCCCACTTACACAACAATTTTCCCACTAGTATGTTGATCTATGGCAACCCCTGCCCTCTCTCTTTAGGCAGCTGCCAAGAGGAACAACAAGCTGACATGAAACAGTCATAACATGACACAGAGAGGCAGACAGTATCAATTTCCTGTAGAGAAGAACCAAATGAGCAATTATGTAGCACAACTACGCATACCATGAAAGAGGGGTGGGTATTTTATATTTCATATTTTATAGTCTTTTATTTCGAGGATAATGGAATAAACAATCTTGTGGGGTTTTTTTACATCCAGTTCCCATGTGTATGCATTTTTGTTAATTGTGTCATTCATCCTCACTGGCATACCATGGCCTACTCTTCAAAAATCGGAACAGGTTTTAACGTGTGCACAAGATGTTCTGTGCGGGCTTGCACACAGGATGTTGGCTCATAGTCTCATCTGAAGGGCTTTTAGGGGGAGTGGAGTCGGCACTGATGTTAACTCCAGGGAAAAATCTCACCTTAAATGGGATTCGAACCCGGGTCAGCAGATCACAAGCGAAATGTGCAACATTCTAGCCACCAGGCTATCCCCTCCATGGTGATGGATTAAGTTAATATGCTTGCAACCAGGAAACTTTTTTTTAATGGGTGGCGCTGCTCTCGTGATAACATGCTCTCCCCCAAGGAGAGCATCCTGAATTTCATGTGGAGAAATGTGCCATAAGTAAAAGTGGTATTCAAATGAATTTAGTTCAATTCAATTCAAGTGAAAGATTACGTCTGTGATGATCAGATTGAAATGATTATGGTGAAAACCATTAAGCTGACAAGCTACGGGACTGAGGCAGCATGTTCACTGTGTGAAGATTTTCTGAATGGTTCCAGATAAACATCAGAATCAGGATTTATTTACTTTGTAGTTTGTTAGAATGCTATCAGAAAATTGCCAGAGAAAATGGACAATATTCTGCACAGATGACACATGACAGCTCAAAGAACACCACAGCTGTGCACACACACACGCACGCACGCACACACAAACCACACACACACAACACACACACACACACCGCACAAACACAACACACACACACACACACACACACACACACACACACACACACACAACACACGCAAACACACACACACACACTCACGCGCGCGCACACACACACACACACATTCACACACACACACACACACACACACACACACACACACACACACACACACACACACACACACATCAAATCCTTCCACATATACCGTGACTGCTGTTTGGTCAACTCTCCTGCATGAATTCAAGCATTGTAAAAAAAAAATCTTATGTTCATATGATTGTGTTCGCACTTTTGAATATTATTGATTATGTGCTTTTTTTAACTGTATAAACTTAGTAAACTGTGATTAGGATTCCAGGTCATGAAATTTAGTTGTTGTTATTTGTTATGATCTTAAATACGTGCTTTGAGCCCCTTCCCCTTCCCACCATCCCCACTGTTCTCTTGTTAATGGACTTAAAAGCTTGTGGCAGTATAGTCATTCTCTCTCTCTCTCCTCCTCTCTCTCTCTCTCTCCTCTCTCTCTCTCTCTCTCTCTCTCTCTCTCTCTCTCTCTCTCTCTCTCTCTCTCTCTCTCTCTCTCTCTCTCTCTCTCTCTCTCTCTCTCTCACACACACACACACACAACACAACACAACACAACACAACACACACACACACACACACACACACAACACAACACAACACAACACACACACACACACACACACACACACACACTATTATACCCTATGCAGAGGAGGGGGGGGGGATACGGGGATTGGCTTACTTAACCTGTGGCCTTAGACACAGTGCCTCGGGCGTCAGGCTTTTGCGTGTTGGCTACAAGTGGTGTACTTCAGTGTGGCAACAGAATGCGCTGGTTGAGAAAACCCACACTGCTCTGGGAAATACCAAAATAGGTATTATGAAAGCAAAAGGGTTTTGTGCTTATTTGTTTGGTTTGCTGTTGTTATTGTTGTTGTTGTTTTGAGAGGTTGCCTTATCTTTTGTGACGTTCCTATCTTGTTCTCATGGCGCTTATTCCAACATCACTACCTCAGCTATTCTCACGATCTCCATATTATATTCTCAGGGTCAGAAGTCTATGGGGAGCTTATCAATGTCAGGCCACCGTGAGACCACTCACCAGAAGAGCCCTGCACTACTTACTCACTAGGTCATTTCTGTAGTGTTCAGTTGTGCTTGTTCCGAACTAACATACACAGGGTACATACAACCTATCAAACCCCCCTACTGACGACAGAATAAAGCTTTGTCGTGGAGACTGACTAAGTGAGATATTAACCAGTGGTGGTGACAACCACAGCATCCCTCCAACGACTTTCTCCCATGAATGACAACCACGAAAGCTATGGATCGGACACGAATTTACCACACACACACACACACACACACACACACACACACACACACACACACACACACACACACACACACACACGCACGCACGCACGCACGCACGCACGCACGCACGCACGCACGCACGCACGCACGCACACATGCACGTACGCACGCACATACACACACACACACACACACACACACACACACACACACACACACACACACACACACACACACACACACACACACATACACAGATGTGTATACGGGAAACTGAAACTAAGATAACTATGAAGCCAGATCAACAGGAGCTAGTGAATCCCAGAGAATTTCCTTTTTAATAGTCAATGGTGATGAGGATGATACTAAAATGCTGTTACAAAGGTGCGCCAGCTCTGAGACACCTCCACAGTCAGAAAGTTTCCATCAAGATAATTATATCCCAGCGTTAAACTGGGACTAAAACACAAACTGACATGACAGATCGTCTGTCTGACTCACACATTCACTGTGAGGGCAAGGTGACCTCAGCCAAAAAAAAAGCCTCTTATAGTCTACATTTAAAATCAATCTTTTGGACTGGGATGCAGTAGTGTGGACTGGACGAGAGTGTGCAAGACTGGACAGGACTGGACAAGACTGGACAGGACTGGACAAAACTGGACAAGACTTGTCTGGACTCGACAAGACAGAAATGGACATGACTACCCCACATACCCCCCTGCTTCTCTTCTGCCTGCCATCCTCCCTTCTT
>CM060330.1:45092322-45110440 GCA_030674155.1 Stramonita haemastoma
CTCTAAGAGATATTCTAAACTACCGTATTTACAGAAGGGTAAGAGGCTGTCTGTGTTGTTAGCGCATTACTGAATAACAATGATAACTTGCACCATCCTGGTTTGTGTAAAGAGAAAACAATCCAGTGAATAAAGCCCCACAGACAGGGAAATAAACATAACACTGAAGTGCTATTGGCAACGATTAAGGCATTTTGTCCATCCAATTTGTTTATATAGGGATTTGCTCTTTTTTATGAAGTTTCATTATTGCATTAATGTAAACGAATACTCTTTAGAAGGATAGTGGATTAAAGGGGGTGGGCTGGGTGGATGGGAGGGGGGAAAAGTGACACAGAGTGACACTTGCAAGTGTGCACAAACACACATAGATACAGACAGACAGACAGACAAAGACACACACACACACACATAATTACTATGCACACCACAACCCTCTCTCTCTCATTTATTCCTCTCTCTCCTCTCTCCTCTCTCTCTCTCTCTCTCTCCTCTCTCTCTCTCTCTCTCTCTCTCTCTCTCCTTCTCTCTCTCTCTCTCTCTCTCTCTCTCTCTCTCTCTCTCTCTCTCTCTCTCTCTCCACACACACCACACACACACACACAGAGGCACGCACGCATGCACGCACGCACGCACGCACGCACGCACACATACATAGATATCCCCTACACACACCACTTACACACACATATGCTCACACACACACAAACACATACACACACATACACACACACTTAGATATCCCCCTACACAAACACACACACACACATACACACACAAAGTCATGTGCACACACACACACACACACACATACACACACACACACACACACACACACACACACACACACACACACACACACACAAAAATGCCCACACACATACACACAAACGCACGTGCGCGCACCACACACACACACAAACACACACACACAGAGTATTTCATCCTTGACAGTGATGACAAACCACGGTATTTGCAGAGGATAAGGGGCTGTCTGTTTTGTTAGCCCATTACTGAATTACAATGATAACATGCACCATCCTGGTATGTGTAAAGAGAAAATAATCCTGTAAAAAAAATGCGACAATTCGTTGAATAAACATAATAATAGAGCCCTGTTGGCGATGATCAGAGCATTTTGTCCCTTGAGTTTTTGTTTATAGAAGCATTTGGCTTTCTTTTATGAAGTTTCATTATGGCAGTAACTTAAACAAATGCTGGGTAGGGGGGCGAAGGATTGAGAGGGGTGATGGGTTATGTGGGAGGGAGAAAATAAAGGATACAGAGGAAGGTTTGCAAGAGTGAGACCACTCAGACACAGATACACAGAGATATGTATGCACACACGTGCGCGCATGCACGCGCATGCGCACACACACACTCACACATACATACATACATACATACAACTAATACATACATACATACTACATACATACATACATACATACATACATACATACATACATACATACATACATCATCACATACATGCTACATACATACATACATACATACATACATACATACATCTCTGCATCTTCATTCTTCATCTCTCTCCTCTCTCTCTCCTCCCTCTCTCTCTCTCTCTCCCATTATCTCCCTCCCTAACTCCCTCCCTACCTCTCTCTCTTTCTCCCTCTCACCTCTCTCTATTTCTCCCACACACTCTCTCCTCTCTCTTCCCTTCTCTCCTACCGTCCCCCTCCCTGCTCGCTCTCTCTTCCTCTCTCTCCTCCTCTCTCTCTCTCTCTCTCTTCTCTCTCTCTCTCTCTCTCTCTCTCTCTCTCTCTCTCTCTCTCTCTCTCTCTCTCTCTCTCTCTCCTCTCTCTCTCTCTCTCTCTCTCCTCCTCCTCCTCCTCCTCCTCCTCCACCTCCTCCCTCTCCCTCTTCTCCCCCCTTCCCAAAAGAGAGAGAGAAAAAAAAGTCAGTAGATCCACCCACCAACACCACCAACAGCAGTTAGTTGTTTGCTTCAGGCCAACAGCGGCACAGTGGTAACGATAATTCCAACAGCCCCTGTCACCCAGTGAGACAGCTCTATGTTGACATACCCATCTCTGCACTGCCAGTCAAAGACTGGTTCGTAGCTACGGTGTCACCCACAGGCCAAAACCCTCCCCTATCACTTTTCATCATTAGATGGAGCTTTTTAAAAAAAAATGTTTTCGTTCCTCAGTTAAAGCTCCGAGCCTGACCAATCGGTGAGATTTTTGTGTATGCAAACTGTTTGTCCACCATGAAGGTAGCCGCATTCCTACTATTGGGGAAGTATATTGGGTATACGAAGTGTTTCTGTAACTCGTCGAATGCTATAATGAATTACTGTATCTTTAACGTGCATATTTGGATATTTTGCGTGTGTATACATGCGAAGGGATTTAGGGTACTAGCAGGCCTGCACCTAAAGCTGACCTGGGAGATCGTAAAGATCCCGAAGCTTAATTCACCATACGCGCCTGGATTTGAACCCACGACCTCATGGATTTATGGAATTGGAGCCAATCGGTCTTAATCCTTTGGCGATGGCGTGTGTATATCACTAGATTAAGCCAATCACTTGGTGGATCGGTGGTACAGAAACAAGAAACAACGCACACACCTAGACAGTGAGATGTCACGGGGTTGATCCCCGTTTGTTTCCGAACACCCCCCTCTTCCCTTCACTAGATCTTGTGTGGTGGTCTTTGGATGAGATGATAAACTGAGGTCCCGTGTGTAACATACATTCAGGGCGCGTAAAAGAGCCTACGGTGACAAGAGAGTTGTCCCCGACAAAAGTCATATAGAAAATAAGTCACTTCTACATTAAAACTAATACATGCAGACTGGATAAAGAAAAGGAATGAACCTGAATTTTCAATCTTATCTTAAGTTGGACTCTCTCCCCATCTGCTAGACATCAGTGGTGATCTGGGAGCTAGTCTTTCAGTTGATACGATAAACTGAGGTTCTATGCGCATCATGCCTTTTGTGAATGTGAAGGAATCCACGGCGACAGGAAAGGAAACAATGTAAGAAAAAGGTGGGGGGTATCAGTTTGAAATAAGGCGTGTTAGAAAAGAAGCAAGTGAAAAGCAAGTGTCGGTCATTGATTTAAGGTAAGTGCTAAGGTCTACATAAATCTGTTGTTATGTTGTATAAAGTTATGTTCATAATGTCTTCACTTCCGGCACATATACGTATATCTGAATTTCTTTACTTTAAATGAGAGTTTGAATTCTATTTTTAGTCCCTAATTAGGTCAAAAGCTGGATTAAAAAAAAGTGAATGCTTATCTGCAACCCTTAAAAACTAAAGATCATTCATGTCTTCTCTCCAATTTTACCTAGGGATAAAACTGACATAGTACTACAAACTTTCTCTGTCACCGCACGGAAGTAGATTTGGTTATCCATGTTTTGTGGGGTCTGAATAGGCTAGTCACTCTTGTTCACTGCAGCTGTCAACGGCTGTAGCTGTGGCTGCAACTGCCTGCTGCTCTATCAAAGGCTCTAGGCTTTGTGGAGTGCTGCTGTCCCATCAGTGGATGCCCCAGTTAATTAGTAGAGCGTGGTCTACTTCACAGACAGATATCATGATTATAGTGATGATGACGAGGATGTGGAGGAGGAGGAGGAAGAGGAGGTGGAGGAGGAGGTGGAGGATGGTACTGCTTCTGCTGCTGCTGCTGATGGTGGCGGTGGTGGTCATGATGACGATGACGATGACGATGACGTTGATGATGATGATGATGATGATGATGATGATGATGATGATGATGATGATGATGATGATGATGATGATGATGATGATGATGACGAGGAGGAGGAGGAGGAGGAGGAGGAGGAGGAGGAGGAGGAGGAGGAGGAGGAGGAGGAGGAGGAGGCAGATGATGATGGGGAGGAGAAGAAGAATGAAGAAGAGGCTGCTGGTGCTGGTGCTGGTGCTGGTGCTGCTCCTGATGATGATGATGATGATGATGATGATGATGATGATGATGATGATGATGATGATGATGATGATGATGATGATGATGATGATGATGATGACGACGACGAGGGTGAGGATGATTTTCAAGGGCATACTTTTAGATTGCAAATTCACCATTAGATGCTCCAACTAGTTAGACAAGCATGATTGGGTGGTTGGTTGGCTGGATAGCTTTTTATTCTATTCTTTTTTTTAAATCTATTTATTAGGCCGTAGTATACTGCAGTGTACAAATTATATTAACCTGTACATTTTGTTTATGAATATATTACAGTTTCTTTTTGTCAAATCCTGTCTGCTCTTCCTCCGACATAATACACTAGACACAATGTGGCACTGCCAAGTTTTAACCTATCTGCGTACTGTTTCTTTCGTTTTGTCATTAGCTTGTTATACAAATGAAAGTAGGCATTTACAATACAGTTTCCGTCAGTTGTGCATTGGTGAGAATAGTGGGCGTTAGTGAAAGAGTGAGTGCACACGCTCGGCATCTGTGTGTGTGTGTGTGTGTGTGTGTGTGTGTGTGTGTGTGTGTGTGTGTGTGTGTGTGTATGTGTGTGTGTGTGTGTAAACGTGTGTGTAAGCGTGTATGTGTGTGTGTGTGCGTGCGTGCATGCGAGTGTGTGTGTGTGCGTGTGCATTTGTGTGTATACGTGCGTGCGTGCGTCCATACGCGCGCAGTTGTGTGTGTGTGTGCGTGCGTGCGTGCGTGAGTGCGTGCGTGTGTACGTGCGTGTGTATGAGTGTGTGTGTGTTTGTGTATTTTGTTTGGGTGTGGGTGTGGGTGTGCGTGGGTGTATGTGTTTGCATACGTGTATGCACAAAGCGCTTTGTGCACGCAAGCGAAACACATTAGTTTTTACGATGATGAAAACTGTTGATCAGATAGTTTTCATGAAACGTCACTATGTCATCGCCAGAGAGACAGACTTGTCATGTCCATCAAGTAGTTTTGGTACCGGATGGTCTCCCCTGTGCCGGTTAGACCTACCGTGAATCATCGTCACTGTCACTGTCATTGTCATCTGTCACACACAGCCACTGGTGTGTGTCACAGTTCAAAGGAAAAACGACAATGGCAACCAGACCAACCTTTTAATGAAAATGGCGAGGCCACCACCGAAATAGTATTATCATCTATGTATCTGTCTCCATCGTCGCTGTCGTCGGTAGGAGCTCCACATAATGCTACCAGGGTTTTTCATCTCTCTCTGTCTCTGCTGAGTTCTACGGTCTTCTGTTGCCCTCATAGCTAGACCACTGATCTCAGTGATGTTGGCAATGTAGGATGTTGGTGGGTATATGGATTGATTGATTGATTGATTGATTGATTGATTGATTGATTGATTGATTGATTGATTGATTGATTGATCGATGGGTCGATCTATTTCTTGAATGAATGATTGACAGGCGTCTCTTTCGTTACTTGACTGCTTGGGTGCTTGATTGGCTGGTTGGTTGGTTGGCTGGTTGGTTGGTTGGTTGTTTGGTTGGTTGGTTGAGTGACTGAGTGAGTGAGTGAGTGAGTGAGTGAGTGAGTGAGTGAGTGAGTGAGTTTACTGATTTTTCAAATCCTTGAATGAATAATTGGCACAAAGTCTTATCTATTGAACGACTGATTGATTATTTTGTTGATTTATTGATCGGCTGCTTGGTCGGCCAGTTGGTTGATTGGTTAATTGAATGAATACACGAATAAATGATTGATTGATCGATTGATAGATTTGTTGTTCGTTGATTCTTTGATTCCTTGATTCTTTTAATGAGGCATTAGCACACGTCTCTTTACTCATGCACATCAAATCCTCAAAAACCAGTCCACCGCAAACCTACAATGTGGTGGTGGAGTGGTAATAATCCCCCATATTTTTCTCAACGGATTGTCAAACCTGTGATCGGAGTTATGTTATCTCGCTTGGTCTTTCCACTTTCGACAAAGGTTTTAGGAAGCTAAATCCTCAGCTTTACCCTAAGAGAATGATTGTTTAAATTTTGTTTCTATGATGTTTGAATTTCTATTGTTGTTGTTTTGAACTTGCGGCTTTACATACACACATACACACACATGCACTCACTCGCATACACACACATACACACACACACATGTGCGTACACACACACATATATACACACTTGCGTGTACGAACGCATGCACGCACGCACGCACGCACGCACAGAGAGAGAGAGAGGGGAGAGAGAGAGAGAGAGAGAGAGAGAGAGAGAGAGAGGGGAGAGAGAGAGAGAGAGAGAGAGAGAGAGAGAGAGAGAGAGAGAGAGAGAGAGAGAGAGAGAGAGAGAGAAAGAATACTTTAATACTTTCTTGTTTGAAGGATGCTATCCCTATTCAAAAAGAAGTTCGCTCCATAACAGTATCATAACATTCAGCTGTTACAGGGCAAGTATTCAAAGTGTATCGATTCATTTTTCTCTTCAAACGAGCTTCTGCCATGTCTACATCATGATTCTTCGTTCTCTGATACTCTGCCGTACAGTGCAGTGCAGTATAGGATATGAAGAAAGTGCATTCTGGTTTTGGTGGAGTGTTTTTTTGACAATGCGTGTCATTACTGTATCTGATTTTTTAAAGTAAATCCTTGTGAAAATAGAGTAAGTGGATTGAGTGAGTGTGTGTATGTGTGGGGGTGGGTGTAGGTGTGTGTGTGGGTCTGTGTGTGTGTGGGTCCGTGTGTGGGTCTGTGTGTGTGTGTGTGTGTGTGTGTGAGAGAGAGAGAGAGAGAGAGAGAGAGAGAGAGAGAGAGAGAGAGAGAGAGAGAGAGAGAGAGAGAGAGAGAGAGAGAGAGAGAGAGAGAGAGAGAGAGAGAGAGAGAGAGAGAGAGAGAGAGAGAGATTGACACAATAAAGTTCATTTTTCGATCTTCCATTGATTTATTGTTGTAGAATTTAAGTACTACCACATTTTGAAACAACTCACTTTGCTTTCCCCTACTTCCATTTTATTTTTGATAGAATATCTTGCACACACGTTACAACCTGATCCGCTTTTCGGAAGATTATGTCATTGTGTGCCGGTGGAAACGGATGACAACATTTACAAAACTGCACGCACGTGGGAACTGGATGAAAAAATGCACATGAGTGCGTATTCCAGCTTTTTAGACTGACGGGGCTTCAAGGAAACATTACTGTTGTTTCTACTGACTTTTGACGTGATCAAAAAAATAGGTAAGACATTGTCGAAACTTTGACAAATGAAAACGGGGTTTTCGATAAGGGAGCACAGAAGACGTTGGAATGACCAGTCACACGGGCACTTTGTGGTCACAGCTATGTTATTGGGTATTCCCTCTCTGCTTCTCTGTGTTCCCTTGTTGGGCGAGATACATGGTAGCCTAGCTTGCTCTTCTCCTGTGCTTGTAACTCTGCAAGAAGTCTGCCCGCTGGCCTCAGCCGACACATTTTGACCTCAGAGCAGTTTGTTTCCTTACGTGATGTATGCTGGGTATGGGATTCCCTAACCCACCAAACACTTGACATGAATTCGAAGATTTGTAACGCCCAGTTTTTTATCTCCTGTATGTACGTACATTCTGCATGCACAAAGGGAATTCAGGCACTGGCAGATCTACACATTGCTGATCTGGGAGATCGTAAAATTGTTTACTTTTAATTGAATCACTAAACACAGCGGCTGATCTTCGAACGCACGACTTTTTGGACTCACTGGATTGCAGTAAAGAGGTCTTAACCACTCGGCCATAGCGTCGTCATTGGGCAGTCGTGTGGTCTTGTTGGGCAGTGTGATCTTATTTGGGCAGTGTGATCTTATTGGGCAGCCTGATTTAATGGGAAGTTTGATCTTATCGTATTGGGCAGTCTGATCTTATGGGGCAGTCTGCGTGTATTGGGCAGTATGTTTTCTTGGGCAGTCTGATCTTATTGAGCAGTGTGATGTTATTGAGCAGTGTGATTATTGAGCAGTGTGATGTTATTGAGCAGTGTGATGTTATTGAGCAGTGTGATTATTGAGCAGTGTGATTATTGAGCAGTGTGAGGCAGTGTAATCTTACTGGACAGTGTGATCAGCAGGGTTACTGTAGACAGTGGCTACTGGCAGCAGCTTCCAAGGAAGGAAATGAAACAGCTGCTAATACAAACAACATTGGTCAATGCTCAGGCTGTGTGTCGTCTTCTCTACTAGGATATCGAAGAAACCTACTCCGTGTTGCAGTCATTTCCAATATTGGACAGACAGACAGACAGACAGAGATAGGGAGAGAGAGAGAGGGGGGGGCAAGGTAAGGCAAGGCAAGACAAGACAAGACAAAGCAAGGCAAGACAAGGCAAGGAAAGGCAAAATCTTTTATTTCGAGGATAATGAATAAGCACTCATGTGCTTTTTTTTTTTTACATCAGTCCCCGCCCTAATCCGGGATTACATCAGATTACAAAAAACATATCTAATTAACAATAATGATAAACCAAATAACAAAAACAAGACAAGAAGAGAGAGAGAGAGACAGAGACAGAGAGAGAGAGAGAGAACTATGTGTCTGGTCAATAAACTTAGTGATACTCCGGTCAAGCAGTCTCTCTACTACATTGTTCCGTGAGATTCTTGTCCTCTCCCCCCATTTCTCTGCTTAGCAGTTGTTGTGTTGTTGTCGCCGTCGTTGTCTCGTTGTTGTTGCTATTGCTGCTGTTGTTGTCGCACGTTTCTCAGCTTAATACTTTATGGGTTACCCAGAATATGTACCCTGACTCACTCATCCCACCTGGGAATCACTGTGAGATCGAAATTACACACCGGATGAGGAGTTTGTATGCATGACTATTTCAAATACCTCGTCACGCAGGCAGCTATTCTCCGACTTCAGAGGACTTTTTTCTCATTTAAAGGAGAGTGCAGGTTGTTATGCTAAGAGCTTATCATGGCTGAAGGCAATCTCAACGCAACATTTTCAAGTATAACAACATTTTACTGTAGGTCTTGGCACTTAGCTTAATTTAATAACTTTTGGCTTGGGCAAGGGATGTTGTGTGATACACACAATACAGTCCACACACAGTAGCTCTCCTTGGAAGTGAAAAAAAGGTCATGGTGTTCCCATAACCTATGCGGTCATTGAGGAGCGAAGTGTCAGAGATCTCAGCTTCTCTAGAGGCCAGCATTTTTAGGATGGCACCCATCTCGTCTCTCCCTTGCTGCTTTACCTTCCTTGACCCTAAAGAGGGCAGATACCCATTCACAGCTGGGTGACCTAGGGGACTGTACTGAAGCCAAGACGTGCTAACAGTCTCACCCATTTACTTTGTCGCCATACTTAACCTTAGCTTGGGGAGAGCCAGTACTCTGACCACTGAGCTATCCCGTCCTTAAAAGAAGGAAAACTAAAACAAAATCCATTCGTAACGTGAAGATGTGTCTGCAGCGTCTAATGGTGATGGCATCTTTGTTATTGTGTGTCTAGCGTGCACAGCTACTTTCACCAGTCTTTTGGCACGTTTCTAGGCTCTGAGTTTATTGGCATATACCAGTGTCTATGTTTATTGGCATATACCAGTGTCTATGTTTATTGGAATGTACCAGTGTCTATGTTTATTGGAATGTACCAGTGTCTATGTTTATTGGAATGTACCAGTGTCTATGTTTATTGGAATGTACTAGTGTGTATGTTTATAGGCATGTACCAGTGTCTATGTTTATTGGCATGTACCAATGTCTATGTCTATTGGCATGTACCAGTGTATATTTGGTACATCTTCTGTGTCTGTCTTCATTTGCATATTTTTCATGTCTATTAGCATATTTCCAGTGTCTGCTTTTATTTGCATATTTTTCATGTCTATTAGCACATTTCCAGTGTCTGTCTTTTGGCACATTTCCAGTGCCTATCTTTATTTGCATAATTATTTTCCATGTCTATTGGCACGTTTCCAGAGTCTATGTCTGTTAACATGCTTTCAGGATGTATGTCAATTTTGTATGTTTCCCATGTCTACTAACACATTTGCGAAAGTTGTATCTTTTGCCACATTTTCAGGGTCTGTGTACGTCCACATCCCATTAGCACGTTTCCAGTCACTATTGACACGTTTCCGGTGAGGAAATGAATGGGACAACAGTGGTAGCGACCTATCTACTTTTCACAGCAGTCCTTGTCACTCCCTGCCACCCCTAGGGCATGATGACAGTATGGTTTTCACGTAAAAGGTCGTTTTCCGTCAGCTGTGCCTCCCTATGCTAGAAAACCTGTCTCTGTGAGTCCCAGTATAGTATTTCCACTGAAACGGAGCACAAACACAGACATATATACGCACAAAAGGATGACGGTCACTGTCCCTGTTTTGTTATAGACACATACGCCAGTGTTAGCGCAAGCATCTCTAGTGATAGGATAGAGATTCATTGCAAATAGTTGCTCTAATGTTGTTCCTGTTTTTCTAATCCACAGACCCTAAATCGGAAACCTTCGCTGGGATTATAATACAATTTTATTGCATTGCAAAGGAAAACAAGCTTAATCCTGAGATAGTGATTTTTTCCAGCTTTCTCATGACAACCTGGCATCAGTATACATCCTCAACCCCTCAAACAGTCACACAATGCATTTATTCATAGGTAAAATGTAAAAAGTACAGGTGTCCCATAACCTATGTGGTCGTAGGGAAGTGAGGCATCAGAGACCTCAGCTTCTCTAGGGGCCAGCATGTTGAGGCCGGCGCCCATCTCCTCTCCCTCGCTGCTTTACCTTCCCTGACCCTAAAGAAGGCAGTTACCCTTTGACAGCTGGGTGAATTGAGGGACTGTGCTGAAGCTAAGGCGCGTAAACGGTCACCCATCCACTTGGTAACCACACTCGATGCTGCTTTAACATTAGCTTGGGGAAAGCGAGTGCTCTGACCACTGAGCCATCCCATCAGACAAATCTTTTCAAACGAGCACTATTTTGGTCAGAATAGCATTTTACAGAAGACTCTAATTGACCTAGAAGCTCGAGCTGGAGTGTAACCGACAGACTAAGTGGAACAGCTGCCATGCCTATGCCCAGGACGATAGAAGGTGGAGCAGGCAGGAAATGATGCAAGCAGATACCATTGAGGTGTGGCCAGGTTTAGCCATTCCTGATTTCCGCAGAGGGGAAAGATGATAGACAGACGTGACAGAAGAGTCCCCAAATATCTCTCTGTTTCTGTCTCTGTGTGTGTGTCTCTCTGTGTCTTTCTCTGTCTCTGACTCTGTCTCTGTCTCTGTCTCTTACACACACTAACACACACACACACACACACACACACACACACACACACACACACACACACACAACACACACACACACACACACACACACACGCATACACAGACACACAAACACACACAAAGATAGATAGATATAGATATATATCTATATATAGATATATATCTATATATAGATATATAGATATATATATATATATTTGTGTGTGTGTGTGTGTGTGTGCGCATGTGTGTGTATGTGTGTGTATACATATTTATATGTAAAGGGTTGTGTGCGTGCATGCTGTGTGTGTGTGTGCGCGCACGCATGTGTGTGTGTGCGCATGTGTGTGTGTATGTGTGTGTGCGCGCACGCGCGCATGTGTGTGTGTTTCACATTCAAACACATTTCCAAAATTTTTTTTTTCAAAAAAAGGTAACGTGAAATATTCACGATACTTATTTCTTACTTTTGATTGCTTGTATGCTAGCAGAGGGGTTAGATTTCGCTTTTCGTTTTCTTTTCTTCTTCTTTTTCATTGGAGGGGCTGTGGTGATGGGGGTGGGGGAAGGGTAAATTTTTTTTCTATGGTTTGTTTTCTTGCTTCTTGTTTATTTGGTGATTTTTTATGTCATGATTCTTCGGAGATGATACACGAATTTGGGGTTTGTGCATGTACTTTGGCTTTACTCTTCCCCTCCCCCCCCCACCCCCCACTCCCCCATTCTTTCCCCTCCCATGCATCCTAGATCCTAGTATTTGAACTTTTAGCATTTTGAAGCCAGCTTCCCTGTGTGCGCAATTATGTCCTTGACCCTGGGGCCCGTGGATCGCAAAATGAGAACCCCTACAGCCACGTGACGTCTGCCCAGTTGGGAGCCATGTTGAGAACCTGGGTTCAGGTTGGGGTCTGCATATTTATCTGTTGAGCGTAGAAATTGGGGATTAAATTAATAGTGTTGCCCACAGCACGCGCGCTAATCTGATGACTGGATGGAAGGAAGGAGGGGGGAGGGAAGGAATGAAAGGATGGGTGGAGGGAGGGAGGTAAGGAGGGACCAATGGATGGATTAATGAATTGATGCTGCTCTCTCCTTCTTTTTTGTTTTTATTTTAATATTTGTTCATGCAATCAATATATTTTTTCTTGTTCATGCAATCAATATATTTTTTCTTGTTCATGCAATCAACTTATTTTTTTCTTGTTTGTGCAATCAATTTCTTTCTCCTGTTTCTGCGTGTTCCACAGCCGCTGCTGCTACAAAATTACTGTTACTACTACTACTACTACTACTACTACTACTACTACTACTTACTGCTACTACTACTACTACTACTACTACTACTACTACTACTGCTGCTGCTGCTGCTGCTGCTGCTGCTGCTGCTGCTGCTACTACTACTACTACTGCTGCTGCTGCTGCTGCTGCTGCTACTACTACTACTACTACTACTACTGCTGCTGCTGCTGCTGTCGCTTCTGCTGCTACCACCACGACTACTACTGCTGCTGCTGCTACAACAATTACTACTAACTACTACTACTACTACTACTACTACTACTACTACTACTACTACTACTACTACTACTACTATTACTTATTATTATTATTATTATTATTTATTATTATTATTATTATTATTATTATTATTATTATTATTAAACTGTTTGGTAGTGGATGCTTTTTATTCGACATTTTAATAGATTTGTCAAGCAGACCGCCACCACCACCACTACCACCACCACCACTACCACCACCACCACCATCACTACTACTACTACTACTGCTGCTTCTTCTGCTGCTACTGCTGCTATTTCTACTGCTGCTACTGTTGCTGCTATTCCTGCTGCTGCTATGCTTTGACTGCTACTTCTACTGCTTTTACTGTTGCTGCTGCTGTTACTATAATTATTCAGATGCTAAACGTCTGCTGCTGTTACTGCCACTACCATTGTTTCTACTGCCGCTATAGCACAACTTTTATTGCTTCTACGTCTGCTGCTCTTTCTCTTACTACACTTCCTACTACTACTACTACTTGTACAACTGTTGTTGTTAACGCTGCAGCTGCTGCTGCTGCTGTTAATATTATGATTTAGATACAGGTACTTCTAATGTGTAATTTCTCAGAAATTGAAAACATGATGATAGGCTTGTCACACACATACACACACGCATGCACGCACGCACGCACGCGTGCGAGCGCACACACACACATACACACACACGCACGCACGCACGCACGCACGGACGCATACACACACACAAACATTTTTTTCATTCACTATTCCCAGCCCTACAGCAACTCATCGTTTATCTGCGAAAAACACCATGCAAAAAATAAAATACAGACTATATCCCAAGAACTTTTTTTTTTACAACAGAACGTGGTCTGTCGTAATATGGCAACTTGTCTATGGCATTATTCGTTTAATCTGCCATTTATTGTGCAAGACAAAGATATAAAGAACGTGGGAAAAAAAGGAAGCAAAAAACACAGAGAAAGAAAGAAAGAAAGAAAGAAAGAAAGAAAAAGAAAGAAAAGAAAAAAGAAAGAAAGAAAGAAAGAAAGAAAAAGAAAGAAGGAAACAAAGAAAAGGAGAAAAGAAAAAAAGAAAAGAAAAGGGATCGAAAAAAAACCCAACCCTTTGCAACTCTCTCGAGACCTCGCCAGTAACGTTGTCTGCGCCATATTACTTCCGGAAAACAGAGACTGCGGGACAACATGGAAGACCACGTGACAGGGCGAGCGAAGGGAGATAATCGACACCTGGGCGTGTTAAAAGCGGCAGTTGCGGGGCTTGAGCGTGTTTGGCCAGAGGATGATGGCCATTGACATAATATGTAATTTGTGTCAGGTTCTTGAGCGCATTAGCAAGAAAGCTGGGATGTTGTATGTGGTGTGAATTGGACGAGTGAATTTGTCTGATGATGATGCTTGCTGGATTAAAATCAAATATTATGGGGATGAAGGGGAAGAGGGGTCTGTGTGTGTGTGTTATGTGTGTGTGTGTATGTGTGTGTTGTGACTGTGTGTGCGTGTGTGTGTGTGTGCGTGTGTGCGTGCGTGCGTGTGTTGTGAGTGAGTGGTGTGTGTGTGCGTAGCAAGGGTGCGTGCGTGCGTGCGTGTGTGTGTGTGTGTGAGTGTGTATATGTGTGTGTGTGCGTGTGTGTGTTTGTGTGTGTGTGTAGGGGGAGAGGGGGTTGTTAGCAAAGCAGGTATCGCAGATTAGATAGTGAGAAGGAAAAAAGGACAAACAAGAAAACACAGAAGTGAGTGGGGACACAGAGAAGAGAGAGAGAGGAGAGAGAGAGAGAGAGAGAGAGAGAGAGAGAGAGAGAGAGAGAGAGAGAGAGAGAGAGAGAGAGAGAGAGAGGAGAGAGAGAGAGAGAAGAAGAGAGAGAGATTTGATTTGATTTGATTTGATTTGATTTGATTTATTCTTTTATATCGAGGATAATGGAATAAGCACTCTTGTGCTTTTTTACATCCAGTCCCCGTGTGTCTGCAATTTTGTAAATGTCATCTGTTCCCACCGGCACACGATGGCCTACTCTTACGAAAAGTAGAGAGAGAGAGAGGACAGAGACAGAGACAGACAGAGACAGAGACAGACAGACACACAGACAGACAGACAAACTGACCGACAGACAGACAGACTGACAAAAAACAGACAGAGACAGACAGACAAAAGAAGAGGAGAAAGGAAGGAAAGTGGAAAAAGAAGAGACAGAGAGGGGGAGGGGAATAAGAAAAAAAGAGAGAGGGGAGGAGAAGGAGGAGAAAGGCAGAGAGGTAGAGTATAGGAGAGGAGAAAGAGAAAACGGGAGAAAGAGAGGAAAAGAGAGGGGGGGAGGGAATGAAGAGGGAGAAACAGAGGGTTGTGGGGGAAGGAGGATGAAGGGAAGGGGAGTGGAGGTGGTGAAAAAAGAGAGGGTGAGGGAGAAGAGGGAGAAGGGAGAGAAAATGATGGGGGAGAGAGGGGGAGAAAATGGGGAAGGGAGAGAAAGTGGTGGGGGGAGAGAGAGGAGAGAGGGGGGAGAAGAGGGGGAAGGGAGAGAAAATGATGGGGGGAGAGAGAGATGGGGTTGACAGAGGGTGAGGAGGAGGAGGAAAGGATGGAGAGGAAGGGAGAAGATAGGGAGGGATGTGAGGAAGAAGGGAAGAAGAGGGGGGAAATACAGGGAAAGGGGGTAGAGGGGGAGGGGGACGAGGTGGTGGAGAAAAAGCTAATGCCAGTGAAAGGAGATGAGAAAGAGACAGAAACAGAGAGAATGACAGAGACAGAGACAGAGAGACAAAGAGTGACAGAGAGGGGGTATGGAGATAGAGGCAACGAATATGAATGCAAAACCAATGTGTGGTGTGTGTGTGTTGTGTGTGTGTGTGTGTGTGTGTGTGTGTGTGTGTGTGTGTGTGTGTGTTGTGTGTGTTGCTGTTATGTGTGCGAGTGTACTTGCACACATGCGCCCACGTATGTGTGCTCTTTTTTGTTTTGTTTTTAACTCATTTCAGCTCGACTTTGAGCCTGACTCCTGCCAAAAGCTGTGTCATTCATTTTTATCGATGTATGCTAGCCTAAGTGCCGAAACCAACGTTAGAATGTTGTTACGTTGTAAACTGCTATGTTGAGATTGTCTTCAGTACATGACAAGCTCTTAACATAACAAACCTGCTGCACTTTATACAATGATTCCCAAGTGGGATGAGCTATACAGAGTGCATGATTATTCTGGGTGACCTCCTAGCGTGTTAGGCTGGGAAACTCGCAACAACAAGAACAACTGTCAGCATGTTAACGTTCATATTTGGAAAGGATGTGACTGTGTGTGGAATATTCATACACAACATTCACATGCTGTAAAGAAGTCTGTTAAGCACGTACTTGGCGTGTTACATAACCCCCCATGGGCAGGGATAGCCTGGGTTGTATATTGTGGGGGTTTTTTCGTATTTTGGCAACATACTGAGCGCTGACCTGAATCATTGGATCTCTAGCGTGTACGTGTTATCTTTTGTCTATATCTGTACACAGGAGGAAGTAAAGAAATGGCAGGTCTGCGGTATGAATTGACATGGGAAATTACTAAAACTGTTCGTCTGTCATAACCGAAATTGCTTTGTCTTTTTGATGCCTTAGAAATACAATTATCAATAAAAGTTTTTTTTGACACATTCCCCATTACATAGGCATACTTAGTTTTAGTTTAAGTGTCAGTCCTCATTATATAGGTGAAGTTATTTAGTTTAACTTTCGCTTTCATTGTCAGTTGCAGTTTCAGTTCAGTTCAATTGAGAGGAGATGTACTTTGTTCCGTTTTACTTTTTTACTTTTTTTGTTTATTTTAGTTTTGTTTTGTTCTTATTTGTTTTGGTTTTTTGTTATGTTTTGTTTGCTTTGTTGTTTTTTTTGTTTGTTTTACTTTGTTTTGTTTTTATTTATTTGATTAGTTTTGTTTGCTTTGTTTGTATTGTTTTAATTCGCTTTGTTTTGATTTGTTCATTCTTGTTTGTATTTTAAGGGGTTTTATTTCCCTAAATGTATTGTGTGGTTGATTCGACTGTGATTGTAGTCAGCGTAATAGTGTGTGTATCTGTGCATGCATGTTTGTGTGTGTGTTTGTGTTAGAGTGTGAGCGTGCGTTACGTCATTATGTGTGTAAGCCTCTCTTTCTGTTTTTGTTTCTGTTGCCGTCGAGGAGTAGTTGAGCTGCCAAAACTATGGCATTTGATTTGACATTTGGCACACAGATTTGCTCAACAAAATCCCGGTTTGGCACTCTAGGACCTTAACTGAGAAACAAAGTCAAGGGCGAGCGGTAAAACAAAACAAACAAAAAATTAAAAACAAAAGCATTATTTCATTTTTTGGACAAATTGCACTACAACTGCTGTGATGATTACCGAAATTTCAGGTCATCATACTGTCTGATTGCCGGAATAACTGTTTATATGGCGGCTCGTTTTCATACAAAACGTTAGACTCCACACCGTGACATTACCGAAATAACCGATCATGTGGCGACACGTTTTCACACAAAGTGATACACTCAACACCGGGATATCACCTTGACTTTAGCTTACGTACCAGGCCCCCAAGTGGGATGAATTCTTCCCAAATTGCTCCGATTAAGATAAATGAAAATTACTTTCCTACTGATTTTTATCAATGTTTGAAGTGCAGAACGAATTCGGGCAGATATAGCGTTTAACTGATTGTTGTCAGTTAATCGTTTTAACTTATTTCACAATTGAGGGGAGAGAGGGGGGGGGGGCAGATATTTTCTGTTTTGGAGGAACACTTAATTTTTGTTCTTGTTTTCCTATCACAAGGGCTTTTTTAAAGTCTATGATTACGTCACTGTATTATACAACAGTGTACTTCTTTTTTCTTTTTTTTAAATCTTCAACTGTCAACTCTTAGTTTGAGATTCGAGCATTGTGTAGTTCAGGTCAAGGTCAAGGTCACATCCAGGGGTCTAGTTGACCCTCATCATTGTTTTTATGGTTGAAAGAACATGTTTGGGTTAAATTATCGTAGCAAGAGATAGCTTGGAGGGGGATACTTCTCTTCTCTCTCCTCTCTCTCTCTCTCTCTCTCTCTCTCTCTCTCTCTCTCTCTCTCTCTCTCTCTCTCTCTCTCTCTCTCTCTCTCTCTCTCTTCTCTCTCTCTCTCTCTCTCTTCTCTCTCTTCCCAAATTGCTCCGATTAAGATAAATGAAAATTACTTTCGTACTGATTTTTATCAATGTTTGAAGTGCAGAACGAATTCGGACAGATTAAGCGTTTAAACTGATTGTTGTCAGTTAATCGTTTTAACTTATTTCACAATTGAGGGGAGGGGGGGGGGGGGGGGGGCAGATATTTTCTGTTTTGGAGGAACAATTAACTTTTTCTTCTTGTTTTCCTATCACAAACACTTGTTTCAAATAAAAAAGTTTATGATCACC
>CM060330.1:45110540-45113040 GCA_030674155.1 Stramonita haemastoma
CACTATTCTCCCCCCAGCCCAGCCCAGCCCAGCCCAGCCCACCCCAGCCCAGCTCAGCATAGCATAGCATAGCAACCCCGAAAGAGTCAGAGGGAATGTTACCTAGGGAGATTCATTGGAGGAGACAGAAAGGTTAATACACCGAGCAAAATGGGTACCATCACCTCTTCCCTGAACACTCATTAATCAGAGGGACACCACCTTCCTCCTCACCCCCGCCCCCCCTCCTCCATCTGCCCTCTACCAATACTGTCCTGGGGAGAAAAATATAATATAATAATGATATCACTCCGAATTCCCAAAACAGTATTTGATTATAGACACGCAGTTATGATGGTTGTTTAGGGATAAAAAGACATCGTCACTTTATCCCGCAAGGCTCATTAGTATAGTCCTGGGTGAAAAGATGAAAGATTAATTTGTGTTTACCAGGAAACAGAACAGCTACCTATTCCCTCTACGATCATTGGCCAATACCAGTAAACAGTCCTGGGGGAAATATCATCATCATCATCATCATAATCGTCATCGTCATCGTCATCATCATCATCATCATCATCATCATCGTCGTCGTCGTCGTCGTCGTCATCATTATCAGTCCCTTGACCAAGATGGCCGTCAAGGGAACACAAGGGACATGTTGGTCAACAGTGTTCTCCACGCTGGTCAGTCTGTCTTCAGCCTTTCACAGCAACACAGCCATGTCAAGGCTGGTCTGTCCAATCTTCGATGTTCTTTGTCCTGTTCTAAGCCTGTCTGCCACTACCGTCTTCATCCATGTATCCCCTGGAGAATAGTATTGCTAGGGAATCTGTGAAATGCGAGGTGAGAAGAAAAACGACCCTTGTCAGCTTCCTTTTCTTATAAACGACCAAAATGTGTTTGTGATGCCATAAAATGGATTCCTTGTTGCCAACTGAATTAAGAGGCACAATTGCGCAAACCTGGTCCTTCTGTGGATTAGAGGACACGAATCTACCCACCATACAGTCTGTGAAATAGGCAGAGATGGGGTTTGCCAGGCTTGATTTCAACAAAATCACACTCTATGGAATGCTCAGCCTGCTGTCCTAATCTTTCCTTGGGTAGCAGAGAGGAGAAACAAACAAACAAACAAACAACAACAACAAAGTTCAACAAAAAAAATCCCACCCAGAAACTCAATGGTTGGAGTAAGTAGTCAAAGATTAGGTCCCTTAGAAAGGAATTTACTGTCCCCAGATCTCCAAAAGCTGATTGGTCCATGAATCTAGAGAAGTGGAGTTAACTCCCTGGGAAAGTGATAATGTCACCTAATCTCTCAAAGCTCATTGGCCAGTTCAAGTCAACGTAAAGGTCACTGCCCTGGGGGAAAGATAACGTCACTTGCTCCTCAAAGGATGACTGGTTGTACTGTGTTGTACTGTATTGTATTGTATTGTATTGTATTTATTGGATACAACTTTCCGTCACAGCAGATTTCTCTGCTTAAAATTCGGGCTGCTTTCCTTGGGAAGGGCTGAACAGTACAAGCAAGAGCAGTGCATTGTTCCTATTCTTTCTCTCTCTGCATGTGTATTTGTTTCTAGTAATTCTTTATCAGAGTGGCTTTTTTCTTTACAGAATTTTACCAGGGACAACTCTCTCTTGCCTTGTGTGTGTGTTTTTGTTCACATACTTTATTTTATACCACTTTATGTCACAGCAGATTTTTCTGCGTAAAATTCGGGCTGCTTTCTCCAAGGAGAGCGCGTTGCCACAAGTGCAGCGCCTACCCATTATTTTTTCCCCCTCAGGGATGGTGTCTAAAAACAACACCTGTGTGCATGCTGGTTTTATATATGTATAATTTTGTCATCCGCTCCTACCGGCACAGGATGGCCTGGTCTTCCGAAAGGCGGAACGGGATTTTAACGTATGCGCAAGATGTTCTGCGTGCATTCGCACACGGGACTTCGGTCTATAGTCTCATCCGAATGACTGACATTCAGTTCGATTTTTTTGTCAAACTGGGAAGCAAGGGCGAGCTGGGTACAAACCAAGAAACTCGCGGTTTACATATTGGCAGGCGAACGTTTTAACCATCCTGCCACCGTCCTTCCTACGCTGAATGCTTGTTGCATACGAGACCTCTGTTTATCATCTCATCAGAAAGAATATAGTTAATCCGAGTTGACATACAGTAGAGTGCCCTTTTAAAAGTCAGAGGGAAAAAGGAAAAGAAGAACACGTGACCAAATTCCTCAGCGCTCATTGGTTAATGCAAGGAGACAAGGTCAGCGCCCAGGGGGAAAAAATCCTTCCTTCCTGTAGAGTGAATGATTAGTTGAGTAGACACACACATGTATGTCCTTTGTTAAAAGAAAAAAGGAAAGAAAGAAAACAAAAAAAGAGGTAAAAATATCCCATAACCTCCAGGGTCATTGAAAAGCGAAAGTGTCAGAGACCTCAGCTTCTCCAGGGGCCAGCATGTTGAGGGCAACGCCCATCTCCTCTCACTTGCACCTTTACTTTCCCTGAC
>CM060330.1:45120540-45123040 GCA_030674155.1 Stramonita haemastoma
ACACACACACACACACACACACACACACACACACACACACACACACACACACACACACACACACACACACACACACACACACACACACACACACACACACACACACACACACACACACACACACACCCCACACACACACGCACACACGCACACACACACACACACAAATCTGACAACGACAGTTCTCCAAGGTAAGGTTGAGGGTAGAAGGAAATGAGGTAGAGCACCAGCATCCCACATTGCCAACATCACTGAGATCAGTGGTCTGGGAGGAGGGCTACAGGATATCATAGAACTCCGCAGAGACAGAGAGAAATGCCGAACCTTGGTGGCATTGCGTGGAGCATCTACCGACGACAGCGACGATGGAAACAGTTGAGTTGAGTGGAGTTGAGTTTACCATCATCATCATCATCATCATCATCATCATCATCATCATCATATCATCATCATCATCATCATCATCATCATCATCATCATCATCATCATTGTTTTTGTTATCATTAGTATCACTATCCTCTTTTTCTTCTTAGTAGAAGTAGCAGTAGCATTATAAGTAGTAATAGCAGTAGAAGTAGTAGAAGTAGTAGTAGTAGCAGCAGCAGCAGTAGCGGCGGCGGCGGCAGCAGCAGCAGCAGCAGCAGCAGCAGCAGCAGCAGCAGCAGTAGTAGTAGTAGTAGTAGTAGTAGTAGTAGTAGTAGTAGTAGTAGTAGTAGTAGTATAAGCAGCAGCAGTAGCAGCAGTAGTAGTAACAGCAGCAGCAGCAGTAGTAGAAGTAGCAGCAGCAGCAGCAACAGCAGCAGCAGCAGCAGCAGTAGTAGTAGTAGTAGTAGTAGTAGTAGTAGTAGTAGTAGCAGTAGCAGCAGCAGCAGCAGCAGTAGTAGTAGTAGTAGTAGTAGTAGTAGTAGTAGTAGTAGTAGTAGTAGTAGTAGTAGTAGAAGTAGTAGTAGTAGAAGTAGTAGTAGTAGTAGTAGTAGTAGTAGTAGTAGTAGTAGTGGTAGTAGTAGTAGTAGTAGTAGTAGTAGTAGTAGTAGTAGTAGTAGTAGTAGCAGCAGCAGCAGCAGTAGTAGTAGCAGTAGCAGTAGCAGTAGAAACAGCTGTAGAAATAGGAGTAGAAGTAGTAGTAACAGTAGTAGTATTAACAGCAGCAGCAGCAGCAGCAGCAGCAGCAGCAGCAGTAGTAGTAGTAGTAGTAGTAGTAGTAGTAGTAGTAGTAGTAGTAGTAGTAGTAGTAGTAGTAGTAGTAGTAGTAGTAGTTCTGACCTATTATGAGCCTTGTTGGGGCTATGAGCATCATGATTGGATTGGATTGGATTATGGATGGAGGATGGATGGAGGATAGCTAATCAGGTAGACAACGATTTCTGGCTCCAACGTGTCTGTGCAGGGGTGAATTCGTACCCCGTTTTCGATTGGCTAAAAAAAAAAAAAAGCCCCCCCCCCAAAAAAAAAAAAAAAAAAAAAGAAGAAGCAAAGATCAACAAGCGTGGAACGAAAATGTGTGTGTGTGTGTGTGTGTGTGTGTGTGTGTGTGTGTGTGTGTGTGTGTGTGTGTGTGTGTGTGTGTGTGTGGTGTGTGCGTGTGTGCGCGCGCGCGCGCGCGCGCGTATGTTAGTGTATGTGTGTGTAGGTGTTTGTGTATATGTTTGTGTGTGTGTGCACGCCATGCCTGCGCGAGCGTAAGTGCGTGCGTGTGTGTGTTCATTATATATATATATATATATATATATATATATATATATATATATATATATATATATATATATATATATATATATATATTACTTTCTTTTATCTTATTCTTTTATTTTGAGGAAAATGGAATAAGTACTCATGTGTGTTTTTACATCCATCCCCGTATGTATGCAGTTTTGTAAATTTTGTCATCCGTTCCCACCGGCACACAATGGCCTACTCTTTCGAACAGCGGAACGGATTTGAACGTGCGCACACGTCATCTCGGGTTATAGTCTCATCCGAAGTGTGTGTGTGCGCCCGCGTGTGCGTTCACACACACACACACATAATACACACACACACACGCCACACACACACACGCACACACACGCAACACACACACACACACACACACACACACACACACACACTCACACACACACACACACACACACTCACACACACACACACACACACACACACACACACACACACACACACACACACACACACACACACACACACACACACACACACACACACGAACGTACACACACACACACACACACTTACAAAACTTGTTACATCAATCACGACAGCTTAAACACTTAGTTAAAGACTAATCAGCTCAATCTTGACAGACTAATGAAACACTTTCTAACAGCCTGATAGCTTTGTCAAGTACATGACGACAGGCAAAAAAAACCGCCAATGGAAAATGGATCCCCAAAATTAATCCCCCTCGATAACTCACTCCACCCTGATCTGGCTTCGCTTTGATGTGTTCTTTTGTCCTGTGCAGTTGTCCTGTGTCAACGGGTAG
>CM060330.1:45128040-45130540 GCA_030674155.1 Stramonita haemastoma
AACAACAATCTATTTTCGTTGATTTCAATTGGTTTATTTTGAGGATAATGAACTCAGGCATTTTATGCATTGAAAATGGTGGGGGACGAGAGGAAGAGATGATACTTTTGGTGTTCAGTGTCTACTTGTATTGTGTTTATATGTAAAACTTGAAAAAAAACTGTTTAAGAATATAAGCTCATGTGATTTTTTTTTACATCCAGTCCCTGTGTACACACGGTTTTGTAAATCATGTCATCCGTTTCTACTGGTGCACATTGCATTGCCTAAATTTTGAAAGGCGGAACCGGTTTGAACGTGTGCGCAAGATGCTCTGCATGCGTTCACTCACGGGACCTGGGTTTTATACAACAAAACAAAATAAGGAAAGAAAGGAAGGAAGGAAGAAAGAATACAAACAAAAACAACCAAGACAAACAAAAACAAAACGAAAGAAAGAAAACAAAAAATAATCCCCAACAAAACAAAAAACAAAAGAAAGAAAGAAAACAAAAAATAATCCCCAACAAAACAAAAAACAAAAGAAAGAAAGAAAACAAACAAAAATAACCACCAACAAATCAAAAACAACCAAAAAACTACCAAACCAAAATCAAAAATAACTTCCAAACCCACACAAGCAAAACCCAATCTCAAACTAAACAATGGAGGGATAACATTGCTGTAGTAACAAGGACACGGTTTGCTGTAACCCAGGGAGGGAGTGTGTTCCAGTGTACCAGATAGCCACATCACCTTCACTGAAAAGAGACTTCGTCTGGTCCCATTGTTTCTGTTCGTTCTGCTCTTCTCAGCTCTATTTTCTAAGACATATTATGTTTCTTTCTAAATTGATTATGACTTCTCTCTCTCTCTCTCTCTCTCTCTCTCTTCTCTCTCTCTCTCTCTCTCTCTCTCTCTCCTCTCTCTCTCTCTCTCTCTCTCTCTCCTCTCTCTCTCTCTCTCTCTCTCTCTCTGTGATCAAAAAAGTATGTGAATATCTATCACCCTTGAAATATAAAGATTATTCATTATTCATTCATCTTCTTCTTCTTTTTCTTCTTCTTCTTCTTTATTTTAATGTTATTGACTACCGAACAGTAAACTTCTTTTGACCACGCACATGTAATATCGAATGAATAAAACTAATTATTGACACAAAATAACATCGCTATGTTAGATTGAAACAGGCAAACAATTTACTAGCTATTTTGCACCAGACAAAATATAATCATAAGAAAATATAAAAAAAGATTAAAAATATAAATCCTCTGTTATAAGCCACATTCAAGTTTTTGATTGTAGCTAATCAAAATTTCTTTGAAGTTCAGAGCAATTTTACAGTCTTTAAAACCCATTGGACTATTCGTCTATGATGAACATGTTCATGAGCTTTCAGTATTGATGCTTACCGAGAGAGATATAAGAATAGAAAAAGTTTTGTATGTGTACGACATGTAAAAATCCAAAAAGACTGATCTTCCAGTTAACTATATTCAACTTTTCAATACTTTTGTTCAATGAGAGATTTCAGAAAACGAAATTTTGTACACTTACATCATATAAACTACCCCCCCCCCCCCCGATACCAAATAACAACAAGCAACAAAACAAACAGAATCTTGCCAGCCTTTCGAGATTAGCTACATTCAAGTTCTTCAATAGTGAAATGATTGAGAAATATTCTGAAATAGTCTAGGCAAGTTTTATATTCAGAATCCATATTTTTCTTCCGAAAATTTCTATACTTCATTACCACAGAATCATATATATTTTTTTTAGGTACAACAAGCCTTCGCTTTCAAAAAATCTTTTTAAAACGGGGAAAAATCTTTGATTCGCTTTTGGCCGTTTCTTGATGGCTATGTCACAAACTTGGAAACGATCGGCCCAAACCATTACCCCTTCTCCCAAAGGCACACACACACACCATACTCTCTCCACTCCCCCCTCTCTTCAGTTGTTTCTTCTGTAACCCTTTCCTCCTCCATCCTAAATGGTTATCCATGTAAAACAGCACTCAAAATAGGCGTGACAACAGTGGTTACTATGGCCAGGACTGTTATGACGTAGAGTTATCACTTCGACGTCGAAATCAATGAAACCGTCTGTGTGTCAGTCAGGCCTGAGCCTGTACCAGGGGTCTTTTCTCTCCTTGAAAGATAGATGTGTGTGTGTGTGTGTGTGTGTGTGTGTGTGTGTGTGTGTGTGTGTGTGTGTGTGTGTGTGTGTGTGTGTGTGTGTTGCTGTTGTTATTGTTGCTGTTTCATATCCGCGTTTATACCTACATGAAACCACCCAAAGAAAGAAACAAAAGAAGCAAGCAGCTATGTAGCAGCAATGAACAAGCACAAACTATTCCAAATATATCAAAATAAGAAAAAAAAACCCACCACCACCTGTAACACTGAAGATGACAAAAAAAGAAAAACGAAACAGTGAACGTTAGAGGGGAAGGGAAAGGAGGGTGGTGGGGTGGTGAGAAATCCTAATAGTCTAACAACTTCATTCTTAATAAAGA
>CM060330.1:45135540-45138040 GCA_030674155.1 Stramonita haemastoma
TATATCGTTGACATTTTGAATGACCACGCACCCTACTTGGACTGGCACCATAAGGACCTTGCGAGAGCTTATCGAGTTGGAAAGCCACGTTCTTGGAAGGACGAACCGCGACCCATCATCGTGCATTTCTGTCGATGGTCTGACAAGATGGCGGTGATGGGGGACAGGGAACTCCGGGACAGTCTCCGGAGAAGCGGAATCAAGGTTTCCTCTGAACTCACTTCACATCAGAGGGAAACAATAGACTTTCACCGAGGCCAAGGGAAAATCGCTTATTTTCATCACGGCAAACTACACGTGAAAGACAAGCAACAATCCAGTCACTGGCAAAAAGATCAATACCTGAGTCATCAACTTCCTTACCAACATGAAGAGAACTGGCCTCCAATTCAAGACAGAGGGAGGGACACATACCACAGAAGTGTCCACCCTGTATATCCAGGCAGGCACCAGACGGGAAGGCAGAGGGGCCCGCAAAACTACAATCCTCTGCAGCTTGAAGAAGACCAGCAGCGTGACAACTACCAGTCACGAGTGTACACCAGATCCGGGCAGAGAAGTGTGGGACCTCCTCGTCAGCATGGGGCTCATCAGGATGTCCAGGAAGCAGCCAGAGGACAGCCTACCAACCGCTACCGCAACGTCACCAGGCAGGTCAGTGAAGAAGAACAACAGAAGACTGCTCATCAGGACAGGAGAAGTAGCAGGGCTGTGCCGCTTGTCCCAGGACCACAGTCCTATAGTGGGGCGGTCAGTCAGGGAAGACATCCAGAGCCACAGAGAATGGTTTTTGTGAAAGGAAAACGCAAAAACACAGACTCTTCAGAACAAAACCCAGTGTCATCTAGTCAAAGAATGACTTCTGCCAAACACACATGCAGTCTCCAGCAAAATAAAAGAAGAATTTTGAATGTTGAACATGACAACAGTGATTGTGACAGAGACGAGATTGAAAATTGTTGTCCACTGAATGATGTTGGATATATTGACAGTGACTTTGCAGGTATAAACAGACGAAAGACTGATGACAAACTGGAAGTCACCGACGATGGTATGGTTGATGAAGCTGAGATTGAAGAGGAGGAGGACTTACTTGACAAAACTGAGAATGATGACTTAACTGACAAAGCTACTGACCATAAAATTGATGGAGAAGGAAACATGGACCATGAAATAACTGATAATAGCATTTTGACTGAAAACAATAAAACCTTGATGCCAAAATCAATAGTCAGTGAAATAGAAAATGTCATAACAGGTGGTGATAAAAGCACTGACAGCAAAGCAGAAAACACAGAGGGTCACATGCAAAGCAAAACTTACCCTAGTATTAAAAGTCCTGGCAGGAAAGATGATTCATGCATTGCAGGTCAACTGATGAATCCAATGAATGTTGACCCATCACAAAAACAGAGAGGCAGGTAGACCAGACAGTCTGTAAGCACAAAACAGGCTGTTCGGCCAAGGCGTGCTGCCTCTCAAGTGAGTCAGTCAAAGCAAAGCTGCTGTAAAGTGCCAGCAAGGTCTGGCAGCCAGAGCAGCATCACTGACTCTTTTGACAGATTACACTCTGGTGACAGAAATATCAACAAAGGCTCGACCCCAAGGTCAACAGCTAAGTCGCAAACTGATGAGAGCCCATGCATACCAAAATAGGGATTCGGGCCAGAGAAGCTCACAGTCAGTGGCAGAATATTTCTGCAGCTGCATCTAAAAGCAAAGGTGTAGGGGCAGGTTCTGATCAAGGTGTAAATACTTCTGGAATAAATTTTCTAAATTATAATGTTAATGGTCTTTTACCTAAAATTGACAACAGAGATTTTGTTAGTTTTTTGTTTAGGTATGATATAATCTGTCTAACAGAAACTTTTGTTACAGCAGATTTTGATTTCCCTATTTTTAGGGATTATATGATGTTCATTTCAGGGGCTAAAAAACTGTCACATCAAGGTAGATATTCAGGAGGGGTGATTCTTTTAGTCAAAAAATCCTTTGAGACTTTTGTGGAAAAGATTGAGATTGAATTTGATAATACTATTGTTGTAAAGCTGCACAGAGATTTATTGGGTAGTAGCAAAGATATCATATTGGTATGTACATATGTTCCTCCTTGTGACTATGTATTCTGGAAAACAAAACAAGGAGTATATGGCATGGAAGATCTTGAACAGTGTTTGCTTGAGCTTCAAAGTTTATATGATGATTTTAATCTAATGTTAACAGGAGATTTTAATGCCTGTACAGCTAGCAATAACTACAATTTGGGGATGATTTGATGATTTTGAAAACCTGTATTCTTTCTCCAATCTTCAGTTGCCTAGAAAATCACATGATTCAGAAACAAATGTTTTTGGTAATCAGTTAATCGAGTTATGTAACATGTTTGATTGTGTTATTTTGAATGGGCTTTGCAACCCAGACTTTGATGGTAGTTATACATTCATAGCATCTTCAGGTTCAAGTACAGTAGATTATTTTATTGCCTCTTTAGAATTATTAG
>CM060330.1:45145540-45148040 GCA_030674155.1 Stramonita haemastoma
ATGCGAACTGCTGTAAAAAGAAATGATACACATACATTCTGCTGTTCATTCTGTTGCCCGTTCTCTCTCCTCCCTATTTACTAAAACATTTGGGGACACAAAACAAGCATCGTTACTTTTGGGGAATGGGTGACCGTACGTGTGTCTCGGCTTCAGTGCTGTTCCCTGGTTCACTCTGCTGTAGATTAATGTCATCTTACTGGGATGAGGGAAATATGCAAATAGGCTTAACCCAGCCTAACCTTAAAGCTCACAAGCTTACTGGCAGCGAAACAACGATCCTACAAAAGACTGCCATATATAGGTATTATGTGATCAAATGTGATTTGAACAAGAGAGAGAGAGAGAGAGAGAGAGAGAGAGAGAGAGAGAGAAGAGAGAGAGAGAGAGAGAGAGAGAGAGAGAGAGAGAGAGAGAGAGAGAGAGAGCTCCTCAGTGAAGACAACATGACAAAATAGAAATATTTCCACCAATGAGGTCTTTGAAATCTCTTTTCTCCGGTGCAGTCCTTGAGAACAAAATAATGGCTTCCGGTGACAATTCTGGTTTATTGAGGACAGATAGACAGGCAGACAGACAGGTAGACAGACAGATAGACGGACAGGTAGGCACGCAGACAGACAGACAGACAGAGAGATACAGACAGAGAAACAAACAACCAAACAGACTAATAAACAAACATGATTGACATGCTGTTGGGGGAACAATCTCGAATATAAGCATTGATCTCACTGCAGTGTCTATTTTTATGCCCTTTCGTGAATCTTTCCGTATGATTTCTTTTATTTCTCTGTTTTGTTGCTGTTTGCTTGTTTGTTTTATTGTTTTCTGTGTTTGTTTTTTTGTGTTTGTTTTTGTGTTTGTTTTGTTTGGGGAAGGGGTGAGGCTCCCAATCAAAAAAGAATTTGCCACAAACCGTCCTTTCATGTCTATCCCCTAACCCATCACCACCACTCTCAACTCCCCCCTCCCCCTCCCTCTCTACCCTCTCCCCCCACCTCCCCGCTATCCTCCCGACCCCCCACCCTCCAAACAAATCAATCAAACATAAAAAAATGTTGTCTTTAGAATGGAAAAGGAGAGGGCTCGATTCATCCATCACTGTCTTGATTCTTTTTCTTTCTTTCAAAATCGTATACAGGGAGAGATGGAGAGAGAAAAAGTAGTTTTAATGATTAAACTAGGGATTTGGTTTTGTTTCTTCTTTTAAGTTTTTATTCATTGGTATTCGGGGTGGGCCTAGTGGTTAGAGTTACGCCCATGATCTGACGGCCTTCGAATAAGACTATAAACCGCGGCCCCGTGTGTGAACGCACGCACGCAGAACATCTTGCGTACACGTTAAATCCTGTTCCGCTTGCGTAAGAGTAGGCCATAGAGTGCCGGTGGGAACAGATGACAAGATTTACAAAACTGCATACACACGGGGACTGGCTGTAAAAAAACCATCATAAGTGCTTATTCCATTATCCTCGATATAAAAGACAAAAAATAAACGGCCCATGTTCCAGCCCAAGCCCGAGGCACCTGTCTGAAGGGATTTTCCCCCTGGAGTTAACATCAGTTTCGACTCCGCTCCCCCCAAAAGTCTTTCGGGTGAGACTATTAACTGAGGTCCCGTTTACAAATGCATGCAGAATAGCTTGCGCTCACTTTAAAATCCGTTCCGGTTTTAGAAGAGTAGGCCATTACGTGTTGGTAGGAACAGATAACAAAATTTAAAAAAACCTAATTGAATGTACATCGGTGTCGTGTTCAAGTATCATTCCCGGTTGGAATGCAGCTACATTAATTGTGGACAAGTATGTTGCACACGTAAAATATCATTGATGCACCTGGGATGTTTAGCCAGGGAATGAAAAAAAGAGGTTGTGAGGAAAGATTTAGAAGAGAGGGAGTGAAAAGTGAATTACAAAAAAAACCAACAGAATAACCACGTTCAGAATTGTAGTGACAATAATACGATCTGAATTGTAAACGAGTCTTTAATTAGCAAGATTGGTGTCTGACGTGCTCGCCGTAAGAAAACTCAAACAAAATTAGGTAAAGGTAAAGGTGTCCCATAACCTGTGTGGTCGTAGGGGAGCGAGGCATCAGACACCTCAGCTTCTCTAGGGACCAGCATATTGAGGACGGCGCCCATCTCTTCTCCCTCGTTGTTTTACCTTCCCTGACCCTAAAGAGGGCAGGAACTCATTTACAGCTGGGTGGAGCTGGAGGACTGTACTGAAGCCAAGGTGCGCAAACGGTCACCCATCCACTTGGTAACCATGATCGATGCTGCTTAACCTTAGCTTGAGGAAAGCGAGTGCTCTGACCACTGAGCCATTCCGTCCCCGAGAAAATTAAACAGTCCATAAAGAGGATAAGAGCGACTGATAGGCTATACTCTAAGCCATCCAAAGGGTAGTGAAACATCGGGTGCTCTCAGATCAACCATGCTAAACCAATACTCTGTGTTATTTTGACGTTAAACAACATTCCGAAATAAAATAAAGGC
>CM060330.1:45158040-45160540 GCA_030674155.1 Stramonita haemastoma
AACTGTCATCATCATCACCACTAGACCCCTACCAGCATCATCAACAACAATCACGACAACAATCAAACAGCACCAGGACTAGCAACAACAACAATAGCAACAACAACAATCATCATCATAATAATAACACCATCAGCCACGCCACCCACCATCATGACTCTCATCACCATCACCCCACCCCTGTTACACTACCACTTCTCCATCATACTACCACCACCTCGACCTACATCCACCAGCCACCACCGCAACCCCCACCCCCTCACACACAGAGATATATACATACACACATACACACAGCCACACACAGACAGACAGACACACACACACACTACCACCACCGCCATCACCACACACAGACACAGACACAGACACAGACACAGACACACACACACACACACACACGCACACACGCACACACAACCCCGAACCACACACACTTTCCTGTTTGATATCAAGAACAACAGACACACGGACAGACAGACAGACAGACAGACAGACAGACAGACAGTCTCACACACACACACACACACACACACACACACACACACACACACACACACACACACACACACACACACACACACACACACACACACACACACTCTCTCTCTCTCTCTCTCTCTCTCTCTCTCTCTCTCTCTCTCTCTCTCTCTCCTAAACTACAAAACTCACTCACACAGCGGTAACACATATCGTGCTTGTTGCAGGATGGTGTCATCACTCTAATCATGTCCTGCTCAAATATTCCTAGGGCAAAGGTCGGGATGCTGCAGCCATTAGCATACGTAGCACAGGGCACCGCATCCTCACTCCTTCCCCTTTCTCTGGCATCTCTCGTTCTCTTGTCTGTTTCGCTCGGTGTCGGCGAGTTTTCATGCTGTAGTGCAGAGCGGAAAGTGGTTGTAGTGTCGTTGTCTGCTTCCAGCGGCGTGAGAATGAGGATCAGCATGATGAAGGCTGTCATGGCTCCCAGCAACACGCACCCTGTCCGCATGCTTGAAGAAGTTTTGAGGAGAAGGATAGAAAAGGGGAAAATTGAAATGCTTTATTGCTTTATTTATTTATTGTTTTTAATATATATTTTTTATTTTGAGGATAATGGAATAACCACTTATGTGATTTTTTTCATCCAGTCCTCGTGTGTATGCAGCTTTTAAAATATTTTATAAAATAAATTTTGTCATCTATCTATCTATCTATCTATCTATCTATCTATCTATCTATCTATCTATCTATCTATCTATCTATCTATCTATCTATCTATCTATCTATCTATCTATCTATCTATCTGTCTGTCTGTCTGTCTGTCTGTCTCTCTGTCTGTCTGTCTATCTATCTATCTATCTATCTATCTATCTATCTATCTATCTATCTATCTATCTATCTATCTATCTATCTATCTGTCTGTCTGTCTGTCTGTCTGTCTGTCTGTCTGTCTGTCTGTCTGTCTGTCTGTCTATCGATCGATCGATCGATCTCTCCATCGATCTCTCTATCGATCTCTCTATCTCTCTATCTCTCTATCTCTGTATCTCTCTATCTCTGTATCTATCTATCTATCTATCTATCTAGCTATCTAGCTAGCTAGCTATTTGTTTTTTTTATTTCGTTTTTGTTCTTTTATTTCGAGGATAATGGAATAAGCTATCATGCGCATTCTTTGTTTTGTTTAGATCCAGTCCCTGTTTGTGTGAGTGCAGTTTTGTCAATTTCATCATCCATTCCCACCGGCACACTATGGCATACTCTTGAGAAAAGCAGAACAGGATTTAACGTGTGTGTAAGGTGTCCTGCGTGGGTTCGCACACAGGACCTCGGTTTATGATCTCATCACGACTATCGGAGCTGTAGAGTTGGATGGTACTGATGCTAATTCCAAGGGAAAATTCCCTTGAACGGGCGCCTCAGAGTTGGACCAATCACAGGCTGTTACATCATGAACACAACGCTCTCTAACCACTTGCCTATCCCCTCCTCCTCGTTACATACAGTACTGGAAAAAAACACCCCAACTTATTCTTAAGAAGCTGTTAAGCGTAACGCTTGGTTAACGCCATTCTACTGCTTGTATTTGACGCCCAGAGTCTTTTCAAATACATGGACATCATCAACCAAAGAGTTAAATGCAAAAAAAAAACCCAAAACCCTGGCCAAGTAGCCAACAGAAATTCAGTTTTTACGACCAAAGTTTTTATGGTCCAGCGGTTAGAGCGTTGTGCTCGTGATTTTAGGGCCTGGGATCGAGCCCATGGTTGAAGCAACCGCTGAGACGCTCGTTCAACAGGATTTTCCCTCTGGAGTTAACTTTTATACTGACTCCAACCCCGAAAGGCCTTTGGATGGGACTCTAACTCGAGGTCCCGTGTGGGCCTAACACTCGCTTCTATAACTGGACAAATTTGCTATAGGTAGCTTACAACTGTTGCTGCCACTAAGTTACGGGCTACAGCAAGCAAACATGGTAGCATGTGACAAGCCCCTTATGCGCAAAGATATATTA
>CM060330.1:45165540-45183040 GCA_030674155.1 Stramonita haemastoma
GACAATGACGATAGTAATAAAAACGACAAAGACAACATTGAAAACTCCATCAACAACATTGAAAACAATGAGGACAATAATGAAAACAATGATGATAGCCTCAAAAACGACGATGACAACATTGATCTTTTTTAAGTTGGTAGGTGTTTCTTTATATTATTATGATATAATGCAATACAATATAGTACAATACAATGCGAACAATACAATACACACAATACAACGACAATTAATGCAACATAACCAATTAACACATAACACATCAACACAAATAACAATAACGCAACAAAAACTGAACACAGGGCAACTCAACACAATGAAAAACAATACAATACAAAACTTATAATACAAAATACATGAATTTTCACAAGATTTAGAGGTATATAATCCCATATGATGATAGTAAATAATAATAATAATAATAATAATAATAATAATAATAATAATAATATAATATATTAATATATAATATAGTAAGTAGTAGTAGTAGTAGTAGTAGTAGTAGTAGTAGTAGTAGTAGTAGTAGTAGTAGTAGTTAGTAGTAGTAGTAGTAAGTTTAGATCTCAGTGACTTTTAGATAACAATGTAAACGATCAAACCACATGGTATTCTACCTCCAAAATGTGTGATAGAAACCTAGTGTCCTAACAAATCTTTATCTTCCCCATCTAGAGCTCCCAGGTTCTCCAGTGGTGATATTTTACCCAGGCAACCTTTCTGCCTTACCATTAAGGCAACTCTGTGGACAAGTCTGGACTTTAATTATTTTTGTTTCGTTTCTCGACCAGAGCTTCAAGATAAATCCATGGTGACATTTTGCCTAGTTGCCCACCATTAAGCAGCCACATGCCGACTTCGGAGAGAGTCTTTGACAATTTTTGTTTCGGTTCTCGACGAGACCACCGACATTCACCAATGATGATATTTTTTTTTTGCCTATATAACCGTATGCTCATCATTAAGACAATCACTCTCTGACTTCAGGAGGAGGAGAGAGAGAGAGAGAGAGAGAGAGAGAGAGAGAGAGAGAGAGAGAGGAGAGAGAGAGAGAGAGAGAGAGAGAGAGAGGAGAGAGAGAGAGTCCTGGAAACTGATTTTCATATCTTTCTGTGTGTGTATGTGTGTGTGTGTGTTCGTGCGTGCGTATGTGTGCGTGCGCGCGCGTGCGTGCGTCTGTGTGTCTGTGTGTGTCTGTGTGTGTCTGTGTGACAGTGATGTGAGGAGGTGAAGGTGAAGGAGGAGGAGGAGGAAGGAGGAAGGAGGAAGGAGGAGGGAGCAGGCGGCAGCATCACCTGTCAAGATGATGACAACAGCGGGAGGCGCAGGGGACTACCTGTGTATCGGGGATTTCATCTGCCTCTACTCTGTGGACACTGAGGGCTATATCTACAGCATAGAGTCCAGGTCAGTGTGCTGTGCTGTGCTGTGTGTGATGTGCTGTGTGTGTGTGCTGTGTGTGTTGTGATGTGTGTGTGTGTGTGTGTGTGTGTGTGTGTGTGTGTTGTGTGTGTGGTTTGTGTGTTGTGTGTGTGTTTGTGGTGTGTGTGTATGTAGTGTTACATTTTTTTCCATTTTATATTTCTTATTTTATTATTTCTTCTTTTAAAATTATATCGAGGATAATGGAATAAGCACTCGTTGCTTTTTTACATCCAGTCCCGTGTGTATGCAGCTTTGTCATTTTTTATTTGTTCCCACCGGCACAAATGGCCTACTCTTACGAAAAGCGGAACAGGATTTAACGTGTGCGCAAGATGTTCTGCGTGCGTTCGCACACGGGGCCTCGGTTTTACAGTCTCATCCGAAAGACTTTTGGGGGAGAGTAGAGTCAGCACTGAGGTTAACTCCAGGGGAAAAATCCCCTCGAACGGGAGTCGAACCGGGTCGTCAAATTGTGAGCGCAATGTTCAGACCATTATGCTATCCAGTCCATGTGTGTGTGTGTGTGTGTGTGTGTGTGTGTGTGTGTGTGTGTGTGTGTGTGTGTGTGTGTGTGTGTGGTGTGTGTGTGTGTGTGTTTGTGTGTGTGTGTGTGTGTGTGTGTGTGTGTGTGTGTGTCTGTCTGTCTGTCTGTCTGTCTGTGTTGTAGTAGTAGTAGTGCTTTATTTACACGGCAGTTGAATTGTATGTAGTGCCTCCATTATTTTATTTGTTGTTTCATGTTTTCTATTTTATTGATTTTAATCTTTTTATTTCTATTTAATTTATTTTTATATTTATTTATTTTTTTAACTAAATATTTTGAGGATAATGGAATAAGCACTCTTGTGCTCTTTTACATCCAGTCCTCGTGAGTATACAATATTGTCAATTTTGTGACCCGTTCCCGCCGGCATATAATAGCCTACTCTTCCGAAATATGGAACGGATTTTAACCTGTGTGCAAGATGTTCTGCGTGCGTTCGCACACGGTGACTTCGGTTTATAGTCTTATCCGAAGGACTTTTAGAGAGTGGGAGTAGAGTAAATTTGCATTGTGTATTTTATATGCTGTTGTTTTATCTTTCTACTTTGTCGAACGCTCAGAAGCAATTATGCTTTTGTCTGTCATATTTGCGAAAATGCTTTGGGTTGTCGAAAAGTGCCCGATAAATCAGGCCCTGTGCATCTTCGGCATAGGAGATATTTATCTTTCGGTTCTTTCTGTGAAAAGCAGGATGGAGAATATACCAAAGAGGAGAAAAATGGACAAAAATGGGGGTGACAGGATGAATAAGGAACAAAGCAGAAACAACGAGGGAGATAGAAAAGAGGAAAATCCTAGCACAGAACTTCCAAGAAGTGGAGATGCTATTACTTTGACAGGCCCCCCGGTATCCCTATTATGGGGTGATTTATAATTGGTATAAATTATTGAATTACACTGCATTGCAATGTGTTAGTGCCTATATATATATATAAATATATATATATATATATATATATTATTTATATAAATATATATTATATATATTTCTTTTTTTTTATCTTCATTGGATACTGGAATAAGCACTCATGTGCTTTTCTTTATTATATATATATATATATATATTATATATTATATTATAACTACTATATTGTATATATATTAGTATATTTAACATCCGTGATGGGTTTGTAAATTTGTCACCCGTTCCCACCGGCACCCAATGGCCTACTCTTCCGAAAGGCGAGAAGGATTTAATGTGTACATAAGATATTTTGCGTGCATTCGCACTTTGGACTTCGATTGATAGTTTTATATGAAGGATGGAGTGGAGTTGAATGTAGTGGAATATTGTAATGTATTGTAATGTGCGTTGTGCATATTAAACGATGTTATGTAGTGTCGTATTGCATTATATTGCATTGTACTGCCTACATTACCAGAGAGAGAGAGAGAGAGAGAGAGAGAGAGAGAGAGAGAGAGAGAGAGAGAGAGAGAGAGAGAGAGAGAGAGAGAGAGAGAGAGAGAGAAGAGAGAGAGAGAACGATAGCGATAGCGATAACGATAACGATAACGATACGGTAACGAAATTTTATTTACTGAGGGTAGTAGAATAAGTACAAGAATTTTATTAAAAACCCAGTTCTCTCGGAGAGAGAGAGAGAGAGAGAGAGAGAGAGAGAGAGAGAGAGAGAGAGAGAGAGAGAGAGAGAGAGAGAGAGAGAGAGGAGAGAGAGAGAGAGAAGTAAAATTCTCCCCCCCCCCCTAAACTATCTCCTGCTTTGACAATTTATCCCAAAACTTGTCCTTTCAACCATAAAAACAATGACGAGGGTCGACTTGACCCCTCCCCTCCCCGTGTGACATTGACCTTGACCTGAACTACACAATTCACGAATCTCAAGTAATAATTGATAGTTGAAGATGAAAAAAAGAAGAAAAAACATATAATGTTGTATAATAAAATGAGGTGATCATAAACTTTTTATTTGAAACAAGTGTTTGTGATAGGAAAACAAGAAGAAAAAGTTAATTGTTCCTCCAAAACAGAAAATATCTACTCCCCCCTCCTCCTCCCTCAATTGTGAAATAAGTTAAAACGATTGACTGACAACAATCAGTTAAACGCTTTATCTGCCCGAATTCGTTCTGCACTTCAAACATTGATAAAAATCAGTACGAAAGTAATTTTTATTTATCTTAATCGGAGCAATTTGGGAAGAATTTATCCCACTTGGGGGCCTGGTACGTAAGCTAAAGTCAAGGTGATATCCCGGTGTTGAGTGTATCACTTTGTGTGAAAACGTGTCGCCACATGATCGGTTATTTCGGTAATGTCACGGTGTGGAGTCTAACGTTTTGTATGAAAACGAGCCGCCATATAAACAGTTATTCCGGTAATCAGACAGTATGATGACCCGAAATTTCGGTAATCATCACAGCAGTTGTAGTGCAATTTGTCCAAAAAATGAAATAATGCTTTTGTTTTTATTTTTGTTTGTTTTGTTTTACCGCTCGCCCTTGACTTTGTTTCTCAGTGAAGGTCCTAGAGTGCCAAACCGGGATTTTGTTGAGCAAATCTGTGTGCCAAATGTCAAATCAAATGCCATAGTTTTGGCAGCTCAACTACTCCTCGACGGCAACAGAAACAAAAACAGAAACAGAGGCTTACACACATAATGACGTAACGCACGCTCACACTCTAACACAAACACACACACAAACGTGCATGCACAGATGCACACACTATTACGCTGACTACAATCACAGTCGAACCAACCACACAATACATTTAGGGAAATAAAAAACCCTTAAAATACAAATCAGAATGAACAAATCAAAACTAAGCGAATTAAAACAATACAAACAAAGCAAGCAAAACTAATCAAATAAATACAAACAAAACAAAGAAAAAAAAAAAAAAAAGCAAACAAAACATAACAAAAAACCAAAACAAATAAGAACAAAACAAAACTAAAATAAACAAAAAAAATAAAAAAGTAAAACGGAACAAAGTACATCTCCTCTCAATTGAACTGAACTGAAACTGCAACTGATAATGAAAGCGAAAGTTAAACTAAATAACTTCGCCTATATAATGAGGACTGACACTTCAACTAAAACTAAGTATGCCTATGTAATGGGGACTGTGTCAAAAAAACCTTTCCCAATAATTGCATTTCTGATGCATCAAAAAGACAACATAATTTTGGTTGTGATAGACAAATGCTTTAGTAATTTCCCATGTCAATTCATACCGCAGTCCTGCCATTTCTTTACTTCCTTCTGTGTACAAATATACACAAAAGATAACACGTACATGCTAGAGATCCAATGATTCAGGTCAGCGCTCAGTATGTTGCCAAAATACGAAAAAAAATACACAATATACAACCCAGGCTGTTACAGCCCATAGGGGGTCATGCAACATGCCAAGTACGTGCTTAACAGACTTCTTTATAGCATGTGAATTTTATGTATGAATATTCCACACACAGTCACATCCTTTCCAAATATGAACGTTAACATGCTGACAGTTGTTCTTGTTGTTGCGAGTTTCCCAGCTTAACACGCTAGGAGGTCACCCAGAATAATCATGCACTCTGTATAGCTCATCCCACTTGGGAATCATTGTATAAAGTGCAGCAGGTTTGTTATGTTAAGAGCTTGTCATGTGCTGAAGACAATCTCAACATAGCAGTTTACAATGTAACAGCATTCTAACATTCTAACGTAGGTTTCGGTATGTTACATCAATAAAATGAATGACATTGCTTTTGGCAGGAGTCAGGCTCAAAGTCGATCTGAAATGAGTTAAAAACAAGGCAAAAAAGAATACACACACACACGTGGGCGCATGCATGCAAGTACACACGCACACATAACAGCAACACACACACACACACACACTCACACACACACCACACACACACACACACACACACACACACACACACACACACACACACACACACACACACACACACACACACACACACACACATTGATTTTGCATTCATATTCGTTGTCTCTATCTCCATGACCCCTCTCTGTCACTCTTTGTCTCTCTGTCTCTGTCTCTGTTATTCTCTCTGTTTCTGTCTCTTTCTCATCTCCTTTCACTGGCATTAGCTTTTTCTCCACCACCTCGTCCCCCTCCCCCTCTACCCAAATTCCCTGTATTTCCCCCTCTTCTTCCCTTCTTCCTCACATCCCTCCCTATCTTCTCCCTTCCTCTCCATCCTTTCCTCCTCCTCCTCACCCTCTGTCAACCCCATCTCTCTCCCCCCCATCCTTTTCTCTCCCTTCCCCCTCTTCTTCCCCCTCTCTCCCCCTCTCTCCCCCATCACTTTCTCTCTCTTATCCCTCTTCTTCCCCTCTTTCTCCCCTCTCTCTCCCCCATCACTTTTTCTCCCTTATCCCTCTTCTTCCCCTCTTTCTCCCCTCTCTCTCCCCCCATCACTTTCTCTCCCTTATCCTCTTCTTCCCCTCTTTCTCCCCTCTCTCTCCCCCATCACTTTCTCTCCCTTATCCCTCTTCTTCCCCTCTTTCTCCCCCCTCTATCCCCCCATCATTTTCTCTCCTTTCCCCCTCTTCTTCCCTCCCTCTCTCTCTTGCGCCACCTCTCTTCCTTCCCTTCATCTTCCTTTTCCTCTCAACCTCTATTTCTCCCTCTTCATTCCCTCCCCCTCTCTTTCCTCTCTTTCTCCCGTTTTCTCTTTCTCCTCTCCTATACTCTACCTCTCTGCCTTTCTCCTCCTTCTCCTCCCTCTCTCTTTTTTTCTTATTCCCTCCCCTCTCTGTCTCTTCTTTTTCCACTTTCCTTCCTTTCTCCTCTTCTTTTGTCTGTCTGTCTCTGTCTGTTTTTTGTCAGTCTGTCTGTCAGTCAGTTTGTCTGTCTGTCTGTGTGTCTGTCTGTCTCTGTCTCTGTCTCTCTGTCTCTGTCTCTGTCTGTCTGTCTGTCTGTCTGTCTGTCTGTCTGTCTGTCTGTCTCTCTCTCTCTCTCTCTCTCTCTCTCTCTCTCTCTCTCTCTCTCTCTCTCTCTCTCTCTCTCTCTCTCTCTCTCTCTCTCTCTTCTGTGTCCCTACTCACTTCTGTGTTTTCTTGTTTGTCCTTTTTTTCCTTCTCACCATCTAATCTGCGATACCTGCTTTGTTAACAACCCCCTCTCCCCCTACACACACACACACACACAAACACACACACGCACACACACACATACACACTCACACACACACACACGCACGCACGCACGCACCCTTGCTACGCACACACACACACTCACTCACAACACACACGCTTGCACGCACACACGCACACACACACACACGCACACACAGTCACAACACACACATACACACACACATACACACACACAGACCCCTCTTCCCCTTCATCCCCATAATATTTGATTTTAATCCAGCAAGCATCATCATCAGACAAATTCACTCGTCCAATTCACACCACATACAACATCCCAGCTTTCTTGCTAATGCGCTCAAGAACCTGACACAAATTACATATTATGTCAATGGCCATCATCCTCTGGCCAAACACGCTCAAGCCCCGCAACTGCCGCTTTTAACACGCCCAGGTGTCGATTATCTCCCTTCGCTCGCCCTGTCACGTGGTCTTCCATGTTGTCCCGTAGTCTCTGTTTTCCGGAAGTAATATGGCGCAGACAACGTTATTGGCGAGGTCTCGAGAGAGTTGCAAAGGGTTGGGGTTTTTTTCGATCCCTTTTCTTTTCTTTTTTTCTTTCTTTCTTTTCTTTTCTTTTTTTCTTTCTCCTTTTCTTTGTTTCCTATTCTTTCTTTCTTTCTTTCTTTCATTTTCTTTCTTTCATTTTCTTTCTTTCTTTCTTTCTTTCTTTCTTTCTTTCTTTCTTTCTTTCTTTCTTTCTTTCTTTCTTTCTTTCTTTCTTTCTCTGTGTTTTTGCTCCTTTTTTCCACGTTCTTTATATCTTTGTCTTGCACAATAAATGGCAGATTAAACGAATAATGCCATAGACAAGTTGCCATATTACGACAGACCACGTTCTGTTGTAAAAAAAAAAAGTTCTTGGGATATAGTCTGTATTTTATTTTTTGCATGGTGTTTTTCGCAGATAAACGATGAGTTGCTGTAGGGCTGGGAATAGTGAATGAAAAAAATGTTTGTGTGTGTGTGTATGCGTGCGTGCGTGCGTGTGTGTGTATGTGTGTGTGTGCGCTCGCACGCGTGCGTGCGTGCGTGCGTGCATGCGTGTGTGTATGTGTGTGACAAGCCTATCATCATGTTTTCAATTTCTGAGAAATTACACATTAGAAGTACCTGTATCTAAATCATAATATTAACAACAGCAGCAGCAGCAGCTGCAGCGTTAACAACAACAGTTGTACAAGTAGTAGTAGCAGTAGGAAGTGTAGTAAGAGAAAGAGCAGCAGACGTAGAAGCAATGAAAGTTGTGCTATAGCGGCAGTAGAAACAATGGTAGTGGCAGTAACAGCAGCAGCAGAAGTTTAGCATCTGAATAATTATAGTAACAGCAGCAGCAACAGTAAAAGTAGTAGAAGTAGCAGTGAAAGCATAGCAGCAGCAGGAATAGCAGCAGCATTAGCAGCAGTAGAAATAGCAGCAGTAGTAGCAGAAGAAGTAGCAGTAGTAGTAGTAGTGATGGTGGTGGTGGTGGTGGTGGTGGTGGTGGTGGTGGTGGCGGTTTGCATGAAAAATCTATTAAAATGTCAAATAAAAAGCACCAGTGCCAAACAGTTGTAATCACGATAATAATAATGATAATAATAATAACAGTGGTAATAATATAATAATAATAATAATAATAATAATAATAATAGTAGTAGTAGTAGTAGTAGTAGTAGCAGTAGCAGCAGCAGCAGCAGCAGTAGTAGTAGTAGTAGTAGTAGTAGTAGTAGTAGTAGTAGTAGCAGTAGTAGTAGTAGTAGTAATTGTTGTAGCAGCAGCAGCAGTAGTAGTCGTGGTGGTAGCAGCAGAAACGACAGCAGCAGCAGCAGCAGCAGCAGCAGCAGCAGTAGTAGTAGTGGTAGTAGCAGTAGCAGTAGTAGTAGTAGTAGTAGTAGTAGTAGTAGTGTAGTAGTAGTAGTAGTAGTAGTAGTAGTAGTAGTAGTAGTAATTGTAGTAGCAGCAGCGGCAGTGGAACACGCAGAAACAGGAGACAGAAATTGATTGCATAAACAAGAAAAAATCAGTTGATTGCATGAACAAGAAAAAATATATTGATTGCATGAACAAGAAAAAAATATATTGATTTCATGAACAAATATTAAAATAAAAACAAAAAAAGGAGAGAGCAGCATCAATTCATCAATCCATCCATTTGTCCCTCCTTACCTCCCTCCCTCCACCCATCTATCCATCCTTTCATTACCCCCCCCCCCTCCACCCCCTCCCTCCTTCCATCCAGTCATCAGATTAGCGCGCGTGCTGTGGGCAACACTATTAATTTAATCCCCCAATTTCTACGCTCAACAGATAAATATGCAGACCCCAACCTGAACCCAGGTTCTCAACATGGCTCCCAACTGGGCAGACGTCACGTGGCTGTAGGGGTTCTCATTTTGCGATCCACGGGCTCCAGGGTCAAGGACATAGTTGCGCACCACAGGGAAGCTGGCTTCAAAATGCTTAAAGTTCAAATACTAGGATCCAGGATGCATGGACGGAGGAAGAATAGGAGAGGGGGTGGGGGGGCTGGGGGGGGGGAAGGAGTAAAGCGAAAGTACATGCCTAAACCCAAAGTTTGTGTATCATCTCCGAAGAATCATGCCATAAAAAATTACCAAACAAAGAGAGAAGCAAGAGAAAAAAACGATAGAGAAAAATAAATGACCCCTTTCCTCGCCACCATCACCACACTCCCCTCCAAAAAGAAGAATAAAGAAAACGAAAAGCAGAATCTAACCCCTCTACTAGCGTACAAGCAATCAAAAGTAAGAAATAAGTATCGTGAACATTCAGATGACCTTTTTTTGAAAAAAATAGAATTTAGGAAATGTGTTTGAATTTGAAAACACACACATGCGCGCACACACACATGCGCGCACACACACACATGCGTGCGCGCGCGGACACCACACACACACACACGCGCATGCACGCACACACATATGCGCGCACACACACATGCGGGCGTGTGCACACACACACGCACGCACGCACACACACACACACACCTCTTTAAATATGAATATGTACACACACACACACACACACACACACACACATATATATATATATATATATATGTATATATATATATATATATATACATATATATATATACATATATATATATAAATAAATTGTGTGTGTGTCTGTATATATATATGTACACACATATATATGTATATGTGTCTGTGTGAGTGAGTGTGTTGTGTGTGAGAGAGAGAGAGGGAGACAGAGAGAGACAGAGACAGAGAGAGACAGAGAGACACACACACAGAGACAGAAACAGAGAGGTATTTGGGGACTCTTCTGTCACGTCTGTCTATCATCTTTCCCCTCTGCGGAAATCAGGAATGGCTCAACTGGCCACACCTCAATGGTATCTGCTTGCATCATTTCCTGCCTGCTCCACCTTCTATCGTCCTGGGCATAGGCATGGCAGCTGTTCCACTTAGTCTGTGGGTTACACTCCAGCTCGAGCTTCTAGGTCAATTAGAGTCTTCTGTAAAATGCTATTCGGACCAAAATAGTGCTCGTTTGAAAAGATTTGTTTGATGGGATAGCTCAGTGGTCAGAGCACTCGCTTTCCCCAAGCTAATGTTAAGGCAGCATCGAGTGTGGTTATAACGTGGATGGGTGACCGTTTGCGCGCCTTGGCTTCAGTATAGTCCCCTCAATTCACCCAGCTGTAAATGGGTACCTGCCCTCTTTAGGGTCAAGGAAGGTAAAGCAGGAGGGAGAGAAGGGCGCCGTCTTCAATATGCTGGCCTCTAGAGACGCTGAGGTCTCTGACGCCTTGCTTTCCTACGACCACATAGGTTATGGGACACCTTTACGTTTTTAACTTTCACCTATGAATAAATGCATTGTGTGACTGTTTTCGGGATTGAGAATGTATACTCATGCCAGGTCGTCACGAGAAAGCTGGAAAAGAATCACCATCTCAGGATTAAGCTTGTACTCCTTTGCAATGCAATAAGATTGTATTATAATCCCAGCGGTGGTTTTCGAATTAGGGAATGTGGATTAAAAAACAACAATAATGATAACATTTAGAGCAACTATTTGCAATGAATCTCTATCCTATCACTAGAGATGCCTGCACTAACACTGGCGTATGTGTCTATAACAAACAGGGACAGCGACCCTCACCTTTTGTGCGTGTACATGTCTGTGTCTGTGCTCCGTTTCAGTGGAAATACTATACTGGGACTCTCAGAGACAGGGTTTTCAAGCTTAAAGGGGGCACAGCTGACGGAAAACGACCTTTTACGTGAAAACCATACTGTCACAATGCCCTAGGGGTGGCAGGGAGTGACAAGGACTGCTGTGAAAAGTAGATAGGTCACTACCACTGTTGTCCCATTCATTTCCTCACCGGAAACGTGTCAATAGTGACTGGAAACGTGCTAATGGGATATGGACGTACACAGACCCTGAAAATGTGGCAAAAGATACAACTTTCGCAAATGTGTCAGTAGACATGGGAAACATACAAAATTGACATACATCCTGAAAGCATGTTAACAGACATAGACTCTGGAAACGTGCCAATAGACATGGAAAATAATTATGCAAATAAAGATAGACACTGGAAATGTGCCAAAAGACAGACACTGGAAATGTGCTAATAGACATGAAAAATATGCAAATAAAAGCAGACACTGGAAATATGCTAATAGACATGAAAAATATGCAAATGAAGACAGACACAGAAGATGTACCAAATATACACTGGTACATGCCAATAGACATAGACATTGGTACATGCCAATAAACATAGACACTGGTACATGCCTATAAACATACACACTAGTACATTCCAATAAACATAGACACTGGTACATTCCAATAAACATAGACACTGGTACATTCCAATAAACATAGACACTGGTACATTCCAATAAACATAGACACTGGTATATGCCAATAAACACAGAGCCTAGAAACGTGCCAAAAGACTGGTGAAAGTAGCTGTGCATGCTAGAAACACAATAACAAAGGTGTTATTACCATCAGACGCTGCAGACACATCTTCACGTTACGAATTGATTTTGTTTTAGTTTTCCTTCTTCTAAGGACGGGATAGCTCAGTGGTCAGAGTACTCGCTCTCCCCAAGCTAAGGTTAAGTGTGGTGACAAAGTAGATGGGTGAGACGTCTTGGTTTCAGTACAGTCCCCTAGGTCACCAGTTGTGAATGGGTACCTGCCCTCTTTAGGGTCGGAGAAGGTTAAGCAGCAAGGGAGAGACGAGACGGGTGCCATCCTAAAAATGCTGGCCTCTAGAGAAGCTGAGATCTCTGACACTTCGCTCCTCAATGACCACATAGGTTATGGGAACATCATGACCTTGTTTCACTTTCAAAGAGAACTACTGTGTGTGGACTGTATTGTGTGCATCACACAACATCCCTGACTCAGGCCAAAAGTTATCAATGTAATCTAAGTGCCAAAACCTACAGTAAAATGTTGTTATACTTGAAAATTCTATGTTGAGATTGTTTTCAGCCATGACAAGCTCTTAGCATAACAACCTGCACTCTCCATTAAAGAGAGAGAAAGTCCTCTGAGTATAGCTCCCTGTATGACGAGATATTTGAAATAGTCATACACACAAACTTCTCATTTAGTGTCTATTTTTGATCTTACAGTGATTCCCAGGTGGGAAAAGTGAGTCAGAGTGCACATTCTGGGTGACCTTTCTAGTTTTAAACTAACAAACGTACGACAACAATAACAGCAATAATAGCAACAACAACGAGACAATGACGACGACAACAACAATACAACAACAATAAAACAACAACGGCTAAACAGAGAAATTGGGGGGGGGGGGGGAGGACAAGAATCTCCCGAAACAATGTAGTAGATAGGCTGCTTGACCCGATCATCACTCAGTTTATTGACCAGACACAGAGGTTTGTCTGTCTGTCTGTCTGTCTGTCTGTCTGTCTGTCTGTCTGTCTGTCTCTCTCTCTCTGTCTCTGTCTCTGTCTCTGTCTCTCTCTCTCTCTCTCTCTCTCTCTCTCTCTCTCTCTCTCTCTCTCTCTCTCTGTCTCTGTGTCCACAATTGGAAAGAACTGCAATACGGAGTAGACAAGACGACTGACAGTCCGAGCATTGACCAATGTTGTTTGTATTAGCAGCTGTTTCATTTCCTTCCTAGGAAGCTGCTGCCAATAGCCACTGTCTACAGTTACCCTGCTGATCACACTGTCCGGTAAGATTCAGACTGCCCAACAAGATCAGACTGCTCAATGACGACGCTATGGCCGGGTGGTTAAGACCTCTTTACTGCAATCCAGTGAGTCCAAAAAGTCGCGCGTTCGAAGGTCAACGGCTGTGTTTGGTGATTTAATTAAACGTAGGGAATTTCACGATCTTCCAGGTCAGCAATGCGCAGATTTGCCAGTGCCTGAATTCTCTTTGTGTATGCAGAATGTACGTACATGCAGAAGATAAAAAAAAAATACACGTTAAAGATCTCGTAACTCATGTCAGTGTTTGGTGGGTTACGGAAAACCTGAACATACCCAGCATGCATCACGTAAGAAAACGAACTGCTTTGAGGTCAGAATGTGTCGGCTGAAGCCAGCAGGCAGACCAGACCTCCTGCAGAGTTACAAGCACAGAAGACAGGTGTTCCGCATTCCACCGAGTGCAGAGAAGAGAAGAGAAAATAATCCTCTTATCTCTGTAACTATCTTTACACGCGGGTGCGTGTGTGTGGGTACATATCAATCAATTCGTCATTTTCATTCCTAGTGATATTACTTTATTTTCTATTTGATATTTTATTTCAAGGATAAAAGAATATACCCTCACGTGCATTTTTACATCCAGTTCCAACGTGCATGCGGTTTTGTAAATATTGTCATCCGTTTCCACCGGCACACAATGACCTAATATTCCGAAAAGCGGATCAGGTTGTAACGTGTGTGTAAGATGTTGTATTAAAAATAAAGTGGAAGAAGGGGAAAAGCAAAGTGAGTTGTTTCAAAGTGACGTAGTACTTAAATTTTACAACAACAAATCAATGATAGATCGAGAAAAGAATTTTATTGTGTCAATAACACGCACGCACACACACACACACACACACACACACACACACACACACACACACACACACACACACACACACACACACACACACACACACACACACACACACACACACACACACACACACACACACACTCACTCACTCACTCACTCACTCACTCACTCAACCCACTTACTCTATTTACACAGGGATTTACTTTAAAAAAATCAGAGAAAATATTGACACGCATTGTCAAAAAAACACTCCACCAAAACCAGAATGCACTCTCTTCATAGCCTCTGCTGCACTGCACTGTACGGTAGAGTATCAGAGAACGAAGAATCATGATGTAGACATGGCAGAAGATCGTTTAAAGAGAAAAATGAATCGATACACTTTGAATACTTGCCCTGTGACGGCTGAATGTTATGATACAGTTGTGGAATGAACTTCTCCTTGAAGATGGATGGCATCATTCAAACGAGAAAGTATTTTCTCTGTGTGTGTGTGCGTGCGTGTGTGTGTATGTGTGTTTGTGTGTGTGCGTGCGTGCATGTGTGTGTATGTGAGTGTGTGTGTGATGAGCATGTGCGCGCGAGCGCGTATGTATGTATGTATGTATGTATGTATGTATGTATGTATGTATGTATGTATGTATGTATGTATGTATGGTATGGATGGATGGATGGATGGATGGATGGATGGATGGATGGATGGATGGATGGATGGATCTCTCTCTCTCTCCATACATATTATATAATATATATATATATATATATATATATATATATATTATATATATATATATATATATATATATATATAATATATATATATATATATATATATATATATATGTGTGTGTGTGTGTGTGTGTGTGTGTGTATGTATGTATGTGTGTGTGCGCGCTTTCAAGCGCATATATGTGTGTGTGCGTGCATGCATGTGTGTATGTGTATGTGTGTGTGTGCGCGCGCGCACGCGCGCGCGCACGCGCGCGCAAGACAGTATGTATACGTGTGCAGAACGAATGTGCATGTAAGTGTACAAGTGCATACACGCGCGCTACTCACATGTAAAAAAATATAGCAGCATGTTCAAAACAACAACAATAGAAATTCCAACATCACAGAAACCAAACTGAAACAGTCATTATCCTCTTAGGGTAAAACTGTGGATTCAGCTTCATAAAACCCTTATCCAAAAGGGAAAACCAAGTGAAATAACATAACTCCAATCACAGGTTTTACAAGCCATTGAGAAAAAATATGGGGGATTATTACCACACCACCACCACATTGTAGGTTTGCAGTAGACTGGTTTTTAAGGATTTGATGCGCAGAATAAAGAGATGTGTGCTAATGCCTGGTTAAAAGAATCAAGGAATCAAAGAATAAACGAATCAATCAACAACAAATCTAGCAATCAATCCATCATTTATTCATGTCATCATCCAATTAATCAACCAACCAGCTGACCAAGTATACATCAACGAACTTTTTAAATCAATCAGTCAATAAATCAATCAATTTATCAGACCATGTTTCAATCATTCATTCAACGATCTGAAAAGCCAATGAACTTATCGCTTTCACTCATTCACTCACTCACTCACTCACTCAACTAAGCAACAAACCAACCAATCACGCAGCCAAGCAGTCAAGTAACCAAAGAGACACGTTAATCCTTCATTCAAGAATAGATCGACCCATCGATTGATCAATCAATAGATCAACCAATAAATCAATCTGTATACCCATCGATACCCTACATTGCCAACATCACTGAGATCAGTGGTCTGGGAGGGCAACAGAAGACCGTAGAACTCAGCAGAGACAGAGAAAGATGACGAACCCTGGTAGCATTATGTGGAGCTCCTACCGACGACAGCGACGATGGAGACAGATATATAGATGATAATACTATTTCGGTAGTGGCCTCGCCATTTTCATTAAAAGGTTGGTCTGGTTGCCATTGTTGTTTTTCCTTTGAACTGTGACACGCACTAGCGGCTGTGTGTGACAGATGACAATGACAGTGACAGTGACGATGATTCACGGTAGGCCTAGCCAGCACAGGGGAGACCATCCAGTACCGAAACTACTCTCTGGACATGACAAGTCTAGCTTTCTGTCGCTGATAAAGTGACGTTTCATGAACACTATCTGATCAACAGTTTTCATCATCATCGTAAAAACTAATGTGTTTTGCTTGCGTGCACAAGCGCTTTGTGCATACACGTATGCAAACACATACACCCACGCACACCCACACACAAACACACATGCACACACAACACACACACATCCACAGAAATACACATATACGCACGCACACAAGCACGCACGCACACATATACACACACATACACACACACGTGCGCGCGCATAGACACACGCACGCACGTATACACACAAACACACACACACACACACACACAAAACACGCACACACACACACACACACACACACACACACACACACACACACACACACACACACACACACACACACACACACACAGATGCCGAGCGTGTGCCCTCACTCTTTCACTAACGCCCACTATTCTCACCAATGCACAACTGACGGGGAACTGTATCGTAAATACCTACTTTCATTTATACAACAAATAAATGACAAAACGAAAAAATAAAACACGTACGCAGATAGGTTAAAACTTGGCAGCGCCAAATTGTGTCTAGTGTATTATGCCAGGGGAAGGGCATACAGGATTTGACAAAGAGAAACTGTAATAAGTTAATAACAAAACACACAATACAATATAATTTGTACAGTGCAGTATACTACGGTCAAACAAATAGATAAAACAATAGAAAAAGAAGCCATCCAGCCAACCAGTCACCCGCACTTGATCTCCTAATTAGTAGGAGCATCTAATAGTGAATTTGCAATCTAAAGTATACCCCTGAAAATCAACCTCGCCCTCGTCGTCGTCGTCGTTGTCATCATCATCATCATCATCATCATCATCAGCAGCAGCAGCAGCAGCAGCAGCAGCAGCAGCAGCAGCAGCAGCAGCAGCAGCAGCAGCAGCAGCAGCAGAAACATCCACCTCATATTCATCCTCCTCCACCTCTTCTTCATCCTCCTCCACCTCCTCTTCCTCTTCGTCCTCCTCCTCCCCATCATCATTATCATGATATCTGTCTGTGAAGTAGGCCACGCTCTACTAATTAACTGGAGCATCCACCGATGGGACAGCAGCACTCCACAAAGCCTAGAGCCTTTGATAGAGCAGCAAGCAGGCAGTTACAGCCACAGCTACAACCGTTGACAGCTGCAGTGAACAAGAGTGACTAGCCTATTCGGGCCTCACAAAACATGGATAACCAAATCTACTTCCGTAC
>CM060330.1:45193040-45205540 GCA_030674155.1 Stramonita haemastoma
TAGTTGTGCTACATAATTGCTCATTTGGTTCTTCTCTACAGGAAATTGATACTGTCTGCCTCTCTGTGTCATGTTATGACTGTTTCATGTCAGCTTGTTGTTCCTCTTGGCAGCTGCCTAAAGAGAAAGGGCAGGGGTTGCCATAGATCAACACACTAGTGGGAAAATTGTTGTGTAAGTGGGGGCCAGCCACATGACACACAATAGGCAGGGATGGATAAAAATAAAGCTGACGGCAAGGAAACCTGTTCCTTTGCTTGTTTTTTCTTGCTGGCTGGCTCTGCGTATTTCAGCACGTCTTTTGTCTCAGTTTACTTGGGATGGGCACTTTCACTGGTATGAAGAAGTTTGAAATGTGTGAGACAGGACAGGCGGGATAGCCTTGTGGTTAGATCATTGCGCTCGTAGTTTCATGGCCACGGGTTCAAGCAGCAACCGAGATGTCTGTACAAAGGGACTTTTCCCCAGACGTTAACATCAGTATTGATTCCACTCCATTGAAAAGTCCATCAGATGAGATCTTAAACTGAGATTTCGTGTATGAAGCTACGCAGAACATCTTGTGTACACATTTCACCCAGTTCTGCCTTTTTTTGAAGAGTAGGCCACTTGTGCTGGTAGGAATGGATAACAAAATATGTACATATAAAACGGCATGCACACATGTGTTACATTTAGACGTCCTCCCAGTTGTTGGGAAGTGGCTCACTTAATGGTGGGCAATATAAAAAGCCGTCACATGCCCTAAAATCTCACCATTGGTGAACCTTGGAGCTGTTGCCAAAGGAATGGCAAAAGGAAAAAAAAAAAGGGGGGGGGGTAAATAAAAAAACAACCCCCCAAAAAAGAACAACAACAGAAAAAACACAAAAGAAAAAAACACTACAACCCCCTAAAAGAGGAAAAAAAGATTAAGAAAAAATAATGTGGGACAGGGGTTTGGCTAGTAGTTGCACCAGTCCTGATAGTTGGAGAACAATACCAGTTGGATTTTCCATACCTTCAGCTTTGGAAGGAGAACGGAAATGTTTGCTAACACTGAGTCAAACATAGATCCAGCATCACCCAGAGTCCTTCCGCTGGTATTTTGAAGTAAAGTATAATACATATTGACAAAAGGCTACATTTTGCAACGCCACTATAGGAAAAGTGCCTTGCTAGCAGCCAAGCAAGGAAAGTCACTCTGAGAGAGAGAGAGAGAGAGAGAGGAGAGAGAGAGAGAGAGAGAGAGAGAGAGAGAGAGAGAGAGAGAGAGAGAGAGAGAGAGAGAGAGAGAGAGAGAGGTACACACACACACACACCTGGGGGATGGGATAGTCTGGTGGTTAGAGTGATGCGCTCGTGATCTGCTGACCCAGGTTTGACTCTCGTTCAAGAGGATTTTTCCTCTGCAGTTAACACCAGTGCCGACTTCATTCCCCCCCAAGTCATTCAGATGAGACTATAAACCGCGGTCGTGTGAGTGAATGCACGCAGAACATCTTGCGTACACATTGAAACCTGTTCTGCTTTTTGGAAGAGTAGGCTATTGTATGCCAGTGGGAACAGATGGTAACATTTACAAAACTGCATATACACGGGGACTGAATATGAAAAAGCAGATGACTACTGATTCCATTATCCTCGAAATAAAGAAAAAAATAACAACCACTATCCCCTCCACACACCTACCCCCTCAACCACCCCCACCTCCACCCTTACACCCACCCATCCACCCACACAAAAATCCCACAACATTGTCTTTCACACTACCTTTAAAAAAACAATAACAACAACAAACAAACATTACCAACACAACAGGAATCCCACCCACGCACACACACACACACGCTGCACGTGCATGTCACATATCCTCTATGGCCACGCCCACTGTGTCTCCCTGGCTTCCCATTGGTGGATGGCCGGCTGACCTGACAGTTCAACAGGGACAAGAGACAGAGGACAGGCAGAGAGCCATGTCTTTGATCTGTCTGGAACAATCGCAGACTTGCAGGCTTGTCTGTTCATCCACTCTGCCTGTCTTTCTCTGCTTGCTGATTGCGTTTGTATTCTTTCATGTAGGTCATGGAAAGTGGTTGTGTGGGCGGGTGGTTGGGGGGGGGATGTGGATGATGGGTGAACACACACATTCGCGTACGCGCACACATGCTGCGCATGCTCGAGTGCGCAAGCACATACATACACACGTACACACGTATATGCATATATGTGCGGATGCTCACACACACGCAAAGACACACGCGTGCGCACACGCACACTCACTCACACACACACACACACACACACACACACACACACACACACACACACACACACACTCAGAGGGAGGGAGGGAGGGAGGGAGAGAGAGAGAGAGAGAGAGAGAGAGAGAGAGAGGAGAGAGAGAGAGAGAGAGAGAGAGAGAGAGAGAGAGAGAGAGAGAGAGGAGAGAGAGGAGAGAGAGAGAGAGAGAGAGAGAGTTCACATTTATCTCGTATAATTATTTAACATGCAAATGTCACTTTGTCAGTTAGGTAAGATATCATTTGGAGAATCTTCTTTGCCTCTTAACTAAACTCCTGTGAGTTTAGGGTATAATACAAGGTGTCCCATAGCCTATGGGGTCGTTGGGAAGCGAGATCTCAAAGACCTCACAGCTTCTCCATCGGCCAGCATTTTGAGGGCGGTACCCATCTCCTCTCCTCCGCTGCTTTACTTTCCCTGACCCTAAAGAGGGCAGGTACCCATTTACAGCTGGGTGAAGGGCGGACTGTACTGAAGCCAAAGCGTGCAAACGGTCACCCATCCACTTGGTAACCACGCTCGATGCTGCTTAACCTTAGCTCTTAGCTCGGGGAAAGCGAGTGCTCTGACCACTGAGCTGTCCAGTCCCCGACCCTCGCCCTCTATACACTAGAAAATCGATGTCTGTATCCATCACTGAGGGGACAGAACACCATGCTGCTGCATTAAAGGCACACCCGGGAAAGCCTAGTGGTTAGAACATTGCGCTCGCAATCTGACGACCTGGGTTCGATTCCGCGTTCAAGGGGATATTTTCCCCTGGACTTAAAATCAGTGCAGACTCCATTGTCCCAAAAGTCATTAGGATGAGACTACAAACCGAAGCCCCGTGTGCGAACGCACGCAAAACGTGTTGCGCACACCTTAAATCCTGTTCCGCTTTTCGAAAGAGTAGGCCATTGTGTGCCGGTGGGAACAGATGACAACATTTTCAAAACTGCATACACACGGGAACTGGATGTAAAAAGCAGTGGGTGCTTATTCCATTATCCTCGATATATTTAAGAATAAATAAATAAATAAATGAATGAATCAAGGCATGGGAGTCATAATCTAAAGACAGGCTGAAGGATATAGGTTACAGTCCCTGTTGATCCAACATTTTAAATTTTTTCATTCTTTCCTTAGCTAAAGGTCCCAGGTTCACCAATGCTGAATAAATTGTTTTTGTTTTTATCACTCTTTAGTTTTATTATTTTTTTGGTTTTTACTATATCAAGGCAGTTACATTCCCACTTCAGAGTATCAGTTGAGAGTGGAACCCACCAATTTTGCCACCACCCCTAAAAAAGCAACCAAACAAAGAAAACAAAAAGAAAAAGAGGCTGCCAAGAAGGGCAGCCATGATGAAATGTAAGTGACTGGCAGTGCTGTCATATAAACATCCATCGATCCGAAATTCACAACAACGTAACTGCGTGTGCAACTGTCTTCGCGTGGTTCTGCGCGCGTGCGCGTGTATGTGTGTGTGTGTGTGTACTTGTGTTTGTGTGTGTGTGTGTAGGAGAGAGAGAGAGAGAGAGAGAGAGAGAGAGAGAGAGAGAGAGAGAGAGAGAGAGAGAGACAGAGAGAGAGAGAGAGAGAGAGAGAGAGAGAGAGAGGAGAGAGAGACAGAGAGAGAGAGAGCAAGCGTCTGTGCGTGTGTGTGTGTGTGTGTGTGTGTGTGTAAGGGCGCGCGCTCGCTCGCATGCTTTTGAATGTCAGTGCCGACTTGCGTGCGCTTGCACACACACACGCCCGCTTGTGAAAGGCCAGTTAGGAAGACACACACACACAAACACACACACACACACACACACACACACACACACGGTGGATCGGTGGTCTAGGTGGTCACGCGCCTTGCCTAGAAAGCAAAAAGTCCGGGTCGGAGTGTGCGGGGTTCGTACCCCGTTGGACCCAAAACTTTTTCCCCATCCATTAGACCCTGAGTGGTGGTCTGGGCGCTAGTCTTTCGGATGAGACGATAAACCGAGGTCCGTGTGTTACACATCACTATTTAGCGCACGTAAAAGAACCCACGGCAACAAGGAGGTTGTCCCTGGCAAAATTCTGTAGAAAGAAGCCACTCTGATAGGGAAACAAATACACTTGCATGCAGGAAAAAGAAAAAAAAAAAAAAAAAAATGGGTAGGCGCTGCACATGTGGCGACGCGCTCTCCCCGGGGAGAGCAGCCCGAATTTCACGCAGAGAAATCTGCGTGACATAAAGTGGTACAAAATACAAATACAAAAATACACACACACACACACACACACACACACACACAACACACACACACACACACACATATACAGGCACCTTGTGAGACAGCAGTAAATGGACTGCATGTCCTGAGATAGCTTTCTCCCTCACCCTCACTGCCGCTGCTGACAAGTGCTGCTATACTGCGTCAAAGGTCACGGCATCTAGTGAGCAGAAATGGAGATGTGTTTACCTCCCTTTAACTTCAGGACATGCCTTTCCCATTTCCCCCCTCCAAGACTAGCAGACCAGTGTGACCCTATTTGCCCCACTCTCCGTCCCTGTCCCTTAAAGTAGCCTTCCCATTTTTTCTTCTTGTTGTTGTTGTTGGCCAGTTTTAATTAAAGGGGACACACAGTTCAAACATACCAATTCTACGAAGGTCTCTAGCCCTCTTTTTTGAAAAATTCTCTTGTTTCGAGGATAATGGAATAAGCAGTTATGGGCTTATTTAATTCCAGTCCCCACGTGTGTATGCATTATTGTAAATTTTGTCATCTGTTCCCACCGGGACACAATGGCCTACACTTCTGGAAAGCCGAACAGGTCTTAACGTGTGTGCAAAATGTTCTGCGTGCGTTCGCACACGGGACCTGGGTTTATAGTCTCATTTAAAGGACTTTTGGGGCGAGAGTGGAGTCAGCACTGATGTTAACTCCAGAGGAAAAATCCTCTTGAACGAGATTCAAACCCGGGTCAACAGATCACGAGCGCGTCACTCTGACCACCAGGCTATTTCGTCCCCTCTTGGGTCGGAAGTGAACTCCGTAGTTACACCTCTGCACCACATTAATGTGGGTGTTCTCTTGATGGTGAACATGGGGCAGGGTGGGCACAGCCTCTGTGGTGAACGAGGCACAGGTGTCGACGGATAACAGAACTAGTTCCTCTGCATCCTCAACTAAGAGGGGTCACATGCACAGGATAGACTAGTCAAAAGCTGCTCTGAAGTCGGAGAATGCTGGCTGAGGCCAGCAGGCAGACCGCTTGCAGAGTCACCAGTGTAGGAGAAGACTGGGCATCACGCATCCCAACCAATATCGCCATGCAGTAATGGCCATGGATAGGTAAAACATGCACAGTTTTTAACACTAATCCTGTTTCAAAACATGCAACATGTAGGCAATAAGTTTTGAGTTTGTTATCTAGGTATGTTAATAGTATGATATAGCTATGCAAAATTTCACGAATCTTGCTACAAAAATGAAGAAATTAGTATGCATAAACAGCAAAAACGTCATCATAAACAAACTGTTTTATCATGCTAAACCGTAATATAATGGATAAAATAAGTCTTTTTTCTTATAAAACGACAATGTTTTAAGTTAATACTTGTTAAATGTCATAACATTCTACAGATAAATAACTGTACAACAAAAAAGCCCTGGCTGGGTTTTACCAATCCATTCATTTAAAGGGTCATCAGGACAGAGCCTAAACCAAAGAATAGACAAGTAAAGTAACTGCTCCGGTGCTTTTTGTTACAAAGCAAAACATTCCCTGTCCTAAAGAGCAAAGGAACACTCCTTTTTACACTTCCAAACCTAAGTATTTGCTGATAATTCCAACATAACCCAAAGCATGCAAGAAATGTTGACTATTCTAAAATATTGGCTTACTTACTAAATTGCTTTCGACGTCTTGTGAAAATAAATACGAAGAAGATAATAATCTCTGATCCCAGTACTTTTGAGTAATCACCGAATGATAACATCTAAATCTAAAAAGATCTCCTGACTAACAAAAAGATAATACTGGAATCACTTTATGAAGTGATTTATCAGTAAAACAAATCCAAAGGGCACACGGCCTATGTGAAAACTGGATGGCTTTCAGTGTACTGACATCGAAATTGCAGCTGACTGTTCCTGTGGCATCACTAGTTATCATGGTGGTCCTTGTGACCTTCAAAGGTATATATATATATATATATATATATATTATATATATATATATATATATATATATATATATATATATATATATATATATATATATATATATATATATATATATATATATATATCCGAGGAATGATGCAAGCTAGATAAAATGATAAGGTGAATCTATATGAAACTAAATGACCAACTAACTAACCAAACAATCAACCAGGAACCGACCACAAATATTTTTTTCTAGGACTCCATGAATTATTTGCCTTGTGTCCCCTTTAACGTTGGTTCTGTCTGGCCCACATTTTCTCATGGGCTGCTGGAAGGAAAAAAAATGGATAGGCCCAATTATGGAAGAAGAAAATAGTGCAATATATTTCACAGGATACACCCCCTGCGTTCCTACTGATAGACATTTTGTGGTAGTGTCACCTCAGAAAAAAAAAAAATCGCTGATGTAGAAATAGGAATGAAGATCATTGACCGGTATCTGATCTTGAATCTTGTTAGGATGGTGTACACCCCTTCCCCCAAGTGGATACTAGGGGCCTGTCAGTATAAATAGCATCTGTGCTAGAAATTCCTCTTTTCCATCCCTCTCTTTAATAAAATTTTTGTCATGTTCCTTTTCTTCCTGTCACTCTCTTGTCTATTTTCTGCCTTCTTGGTACATTGTCTATCGGAGGAGGGGGGGGGGGGGGGTACGTTCGGACCCAAACGGTGATCAAACCCTGGACTGTCCGCTTTCTTGGCAGGTTGATCACTTCTGCGTTACCTCCAGAGCAGCGATCCATGTAGGCCACCTGTATATAACTCCAGCTCCATAAAACTTGTCAAGGATGATGACAGCCTAATGGTACGCTGTGTCATTTCTTCTCCCCTTAATGCAGTTACAAAGTTTGTGCAGGAAGTTTCCTCCGTGGGGATTCCAGAGGCTCTTTCAGTTTAAGTAGCATCTCCACCTTCTAGATGTTCTTTGCTAGAAATCTCCCCTTTTCTATCCCTCTTTTCTTTTTCCTTGCCTTTCTACCTTCCCTCACTTTTGCTTCTTGTCTAACTTCCCAGTCTACTTGCCTGCCTTTTTTCAAGCAAGTCTGGCAGATTAATAAAAATCTTTTTGTACGTTATGTGATATTTTGCTAGTGTTGTTTTCCAAGCGACCAGGTAGTGACATTATAAATACTCGGATAGGAACGGGATATCCATTGTGTACTGTTTTCTGCATATACGATTTTTTAAAATTCATTATTGTCTGATTGCTTTAAAACTATTTTCCCGCCTACTTGTAGCTTGGGTATAATAAATTATGCGGAATGGTTGGCGTCCTCGGAAAAGCCTTGTTTTCTTTTGTCCTAAAAATCGAACTAATTAAGGTACTTTGTCATTGAATGTGCGATTTTTTTTCTTCCCAGATTGACGGTGCTGGATATGAAGGGAATCGAAGGTGTTGATTGTGAAATGGAAATCAATGTTATTGGAAGCTCTGACACTGAATAAGGTGACAGCCCTGATATGGCTTTCGTGATCGGTGGGGTTATAAACATGAAATGAAGTGAAATCGAACAGATGAAATCATATACTGGAAGTTATGACAACATCTCTTGAACGAAAAAGTAGATGCTTGCTCGTAATTTATGTTATCTCTCTTACTTTTCTTAACATGTCTTTTCCATTTTGGGGGGCAAGCCTAGTAGACCCTGCCACTCACTCTCCTTACCATGATTGTATATCGGCTTAGTTATTCGTCTATTTATTTATCAATTTATTTACTTCACGTTCATTTTTGCGCTGGGACCAATCTTTTGTCCGTTGCCTTGTATTTCTTCTTTAAATCCTTCTCCCTTTTCTTCTTTTTGTTCGTCTTCCCCCCCCCCCCTCTCTCTCTCGTGGCTTTTTTTTTTAATTTTATTTTTTTTACATGGTTTTCGACTAGATATCACCATATTTCTTAAATACGTTGCTTCCTCCCCCTCCATCTCTCCCCTGCGACACACACAGATATCAAAGCACTGAAAACACACCCGAAATATGTGTGTGTGTGTGTGTGTGTGTGTGTGTGTGTGTGTGTGTGTGTGTGTGTGTGTGTGTGTGTGTGTGTGTGTGTGTCGTATACACGTAAGTTTGCAAGCGGAAGAAACTATCCGTTTATCTCCCCTGATACAAAATGGCGGCGGTGTCAGACATTTTCCCGCCACAAGGGGTGGCAGGGGTAACAGGCCATGTGACATCTCTTTATACTGTGCCATCACTAGCTGTCTGCCATGACACTGCTACTAGGGCTAGGACTACTCTCTCTCTTCTCTATCTTTCTCTCCATGTCTGTCTGTCTGTCTGTCTGTCTGTCTGTCAGTGTCTCTCTGTCTGTCTGTGTGTCTGTCTGTGTGTCTGTCTGTCTGCCTGTGTGTGTGCGTGTGTGTGTGTGTGTGTGTGTGTGTGTGTGTGTGTGTGTGTGTGTGTGTGTGTGCGTGCGCGCGCGCGCGCGCACGTGTGTGTGTGTGTGTGCGAGTGGGTGTGTGGGTGTTTGTCTGTCTGTTTGCCTGTCTGTCTCTCTGTCTGTCTCCGTCTCTCTGTATCTGTCTCACTCTCTCTCTCTGTCTGTCTCTCTTTCTGTTTGTCTCTCTGTGGATTTTTTTTCTCCCTTGTGTGTGTGTGTGTGTGTGTGTGTGTGTGTGTGTGTGTGTGTGTGTGTGTGTGTGTGTGTGTGTGCGTGCGTATGTTTGTGTGTGTGTGTGTGTGTGTGTGTGTCTGTCTATCTGTCTGTCTGTCTATCTGTCTGTCTGTCTATCTGTCTGTCTGTCTATCTGTCTGTCTGTCTATCTGTCTGTCTGTCTGTCTGTCTGTCTGTCTGTCTGCGTGTTTTCCCACGAAGTGACGAGGGCAGCAGACTATTTGACGTCCTGCTCTTACTATGATCACCCTGTCTGTGGTCACACTGCTTCTCCTTGTCTGTATTTGTCTGTCAGTCTCTCTATTTTTCTGTTTGCTTGTCTGTCTGTCTGTCTGTCTGCTTGTCTATCTTGCTATCTGTCTGTCTGTGTGTTTTCTCGCAGAGTGACAAGGGCAGCAGACAATTTGACATCCTGCTTTTATTATGATCACTCTGTCTGTCTATTCTGTTCTGCTTATCTGTCTGTCTGTCTGACTATTTCTTCTTTTCATTCATTCATTCATTCATTCATTCATTCATTCTTTCTTTCTTTCTTTCTTTCTTTCTTTCTTTTCTTTCTTTCTTTTCTTTCTTTTCTTTCTTTCTTTCTTTCTTTCTTTCTTTCTTTCTTTTCTTCGCTCCCTCTGTCTTTCACCCCCTCTCTCTCTGTTTTTAATTCTGCCCATCTCTCTCCGTCTTTCTCTCCCTCTCCCCCGTCTCTCTCTCCTTTGTCTCTCTCTCTCCCTTTGTCTCTCTCTCTCTCTCTCTCTCTCTCTCTCTCTCTCTCTCTCTCTCTCTCTCTCTCTCTCTCCCCCTCTCTCTCTCTCCCCCCTCTCTCTCTCCCTCTCTCCCTTTGTCTCTCTCTCTCCCTTTGTCTCTCTCTCTCTCTCTCTCTCCCCTCTCCCCCCCTCTCTCTCTCCCCCTCTCTCTCTCCCTCTCTCCCTTTGTCTCTCTCTCTCCCTTTGTCTCTCTCTCTCTCTCTCTCTCTCTCTCTCTCTCTCTCTCTCTCTCTCTCTCTCTCTCTCTCTCTCTCTCTCTCTCTTCTCTCTCTCTCTACCCCTACCCTCCCCTTCTCTGTGTGTGCATTCAATGTCTTTAGCTCTTCACCCATCCCTTCTACTCATGGATAGAAGGAGTGGGAGGCTCATGATACAGATGGAATGGAATGCTGTTAGTGTTGAGCTCATATGGGTCTTTCACGAATGCAACGCTTCTTATGCACTAATGCCAGTCAGAGATATTGAAGCGGGATATAAAGCTCCTATGTCTTTCAGTTCAATAGACATGTGTTCGAGCAAACGCGAACCTGTTTGTATATGCACACATGTAAACACGCACCCATACTTACACACATCGCGCGTGCACATGCACACACATCACACACACAGACACACCCCCACACACTCACCCCCCCCTCCAAACACACGCACACCACACAGACACACAGAGACTCACACAGACACAGACACATGCTTCCCCTACACACATTCCCCACCTCTCTTTCTCTCTCCACCCTGTCTCTCTCTCTCACACACACATACACACACTCTGCTCCAATCCACACCTCCACCACCCTCACCAACCCATCCCCCACACCTTTCCACCCACCCACCCAACCCACCCACTGACCCACATACCCACATATTCATTTCTACTCATAACATCCTAACCTTGATTCATCCCCCCCTCCCCCCTCCTCCTCCACCCCACCCCTGTCCTCCAAAAATACCAAATCCAGACCAATTGTTCCAAAAACTACTGCTACGACTACTACTAGTACCACCACCATCACCACATCAAGGTTTTCTATTCAGAAGCACACCCCAGTACACCCCAGTTTATCCATGAGGGATACCCTGTCTGGCCTAGTTGCTCAACTTTCTACTACCAAGTCAGTCCTCTACCCCCCCTCCCCCCCCCCTGATGTTTTCGGGGGCAAATTTGCACAAGGACAGTGTGCCATCTCCCTGTGCCATCTCCTGTGCCATGTTGACAGGACCTGACTGTGCTGCTGTGCCATTCAGAATAGTCATGATATAGTGTCGGGACTGTAGTATTTTTTTTGGTTTTTTGTTTTATTCTCTTGTCCCAAAGCACTATCGATGTAGTGCTAGTCATTAGTGGGTATTGGGTTTTTTCCTGCTGGTGGTGCTGCTACCTGTGTATGTATTGGAATAGTGTTGGATTGTACTATTTGCCTCTGAGTATGCGTGTGTGTGGGGTGGGGGGGTGGGGGGGAGGAGGAGGGTGGTGGTGGTGGTGGGTGGTGGTGGTGGTGATGGGTGGTGGTGGTGGTGGTGGTGTGCGTGCGTGTGTGTGTGTGTGTGTGTGTGTGTTGTGTGTGTGTGTGTGTGTGTGTGTGTGTGTGTGTGTGTGTGTGTGTGTGTGTGTGTGTGTGTGTGTGTGTGTGTGTGTGTGTGTCTTCAATTTTACGTCTGTTCACTTATTGGGATATTAGACAGGGAGAGTAGAGGGGAGGGGTGGGTGATAAGATGAGAGATGAGGGCTACAAAGTAAAGAGATGCATGTTGGTACTAGGAAAAAAAAAAAGTAGCAAGATACTGATGTCAAACAATACAAAAAACCCAACCCCAAAACAAGGTAAAGAAACACAAAAAGAACAAACCTCAGAACAACAAAAATAACTATGCTAAAGGCAGAACCTGAACATTTGCGAATCATCCTGATTTCAATACTGTAACAGACGCATTGTCATATTTTACAAAAATGATGCTACTGGGGATCGCATCAGAGATAACGCTATCTCACACAATTGAGATAAAATCCTCCTCCTCCCCCCTCCCCCCCCCCCCCCCCACACACAGTGGCAACAGTACAATCCAACATCGGTTTCCATGTAGTTTCCCTTGATGACTTCCATATGAGAACAGAAACCGGAGCTCCGTGTACAGACGCATGCATATCTCGCGCACATGTGAAAACAAACTACCCATGTTTTGTAGACTAATATACCAGCTATGGCCAGTGATTGAGATGATACGAATATACCCAACATGGAACCTGAAACCTAGACAGGGAAGGGCTCTGCTGGGTTAGCTCAATGGTAAGAGCACTCGCTTTCCCTAAGCTAAGGTTAAGCAGCATCGAGCGTGGTTACCAAGTGGATGGGTTGCCGTTTGCGCGCCTTGGTTTCAGTACAGTCTCCCAGTCCACCCAGCCATAAATGGGTACTTGCCCTCTTTAGGGTCAGGGAAGGTAAAGCAGCGAGGGAGAGGAGATGGGCGCCGTCCTCAATATGCTGGCCCCAAGGGAAGCTGAGGTCTCTGACGCCTCGCTCCGCGACGAACACACAGGTTGTGCGACACCTTTATCTTTCCCTTCTCGATATTGTCATACCGGATGGGATGCCTTAGGCCTAGTGCCTGGTCTTCTCCTGTTCTTGTAACTCTGCTGCAGGTCTGTTTTGCTGGTT
>CM060330.1:45213040-45215540 GCA_030674155.1 Stramonita haemastoma
ACAAGGGGGACTGTACTAAAGTCAAGGCACATGAACAGCCACCCATCTGCAAGGCAATCATGCTCAGCATTACTTAACCTTGGGCCAGAAAGAGAGAGAGAGACAGAGAGAGACAGAGACAGAGACAGAGACAGAGAGACAGAGAGAGACAGAGAGAGAGAGAGACAGAGAGAGAGAGAGAGACAGAGACAGAGAGAGAGACAGAGACAGAGACAGACAGACAGACAGACAGACAGACAGACAGACAGACAAAGACAGAGAGACAGAGAGAAAGCTCTGACCTCTGAGCTATCTCGTCTCCCTTTTTTTTTTTTCTAGAACGGTGAAAACATAAAAATACAATAAAACCAGGAATGGTGCCCAAGTACAATGACGGGTTGGGGGTAGGAGGAAGGCTACATAGGTGGTTGAACTCTGCCCAATTGGCTGGTAGATTTTTTGCTGTGAGAAGACAGGGTGTGTGTGTGTTGGGGGGGGGGAGGGGGGATGGGGGAGGGGGGGGGAGAAAAGTGAACAGGAAGCTAAGGCCAGTGAAAAAGTAGGGCACAGAGAGACAAGACACTGACATCCGTTTGAATTGATGGATAGATGGATGGGCCTAGCAAGGGCAAAGATGATTCGGTGAGCATCCAGTTATTTCCCTGTAGATGAAACTGTCTATGTGTCTGTCTGTGTGTCTGTGTGTCTGTCTTTCTGCTTGTCTTTGTGTGTGTGTGTATGTGTGTGTGTGTGTGTGTGTGTGTGTGTGTGTGTGTGTGTGCGTGCGTGCGTGCGTGCGTGCGTGTGTGTGTGTGTTTGTTTGTGTGTCTTTAAGATAAATATTTTATATATATATATATATATATATATATATATATATATATATATATATATATACATATATCTGGATGAGGGAAAAGATACATGGATGGTTGAAGAAGTACAATTCATCAATCAATCAATCAATCAATCAACCACTCTTTCTTTCTGCTTTGTTCCTTTTTTCTTCTGTCACCCTCTACTCTTTAAAAAAAAAAGATAAAGGTGTCACATAACATAATTATGTGATCGTAGGGGAGTGATGCGTCAGAGACCTCAGCTTCTCTGGGGGCCAGCATATTGACGGCGGTGCCCATCTCCTCTCCCTCGCTGCTTTACCTTCCCTGTTCCTTAAGAGGGCAGGTACCCATTTACAGCTCGATGAACTGGGGGACTGTACTGAAACCAAGCCGCGCAAACGGTCATCCATCCACTTGGTAACCATGCTCGATGCTGCCTAACCTTAGCTTGGGGAGAGCAAGTGCTCTGAGCACTGAACTATCCTGTCCCCTGAGCAAAAAAAATATGCACTGCACTACCGTTAAGTGCCTGCGCCGATTATTGCACTAAAACCTTGTTCTTTCTCCTAGATAGGACATTTCTTAACTAAAGTCTTTGCGCGTTGTGTGGTCTCTTTCAGCCGTGACCTTCCAGATCTGCATACAGAACCGGTACAAGTTGAACAAGAAGTACCGCAAATGGCTGACCCAGTCCTCCACCACGGGCGAGAGTGTGCAGGAGAAAGGGCTTCTGCACCAGGCCAAGGTGAGTGAGGGACTAGGCTGTGGAGCTAGCTCGGTGGTTAGAGCCTGGGAGTGGTAATGGGCAGGGTAAAGATTCAAGTCTCTGTTGAGCTGTTCAGTATGTGGAGATTTTGCCCTGAGGTTACCATTGGGTGTGACTTGTGTCACCTCCTGCCCTATGAAACTTTTAAGTCAGTGTCCAAACCTTTTTGGAATTAAATTGAAAGTCATTGTCTGAGTGTTTATAGTGAATCTGCAAGTCAATGTCCAAATCTTTTGAATGAAACATAGGTCTGTATTTAAATCCTTTGATGAAACTACAATTCAGTCTTCAAATCTTTTAAATGAAGCTAAAGTCAATATCTAAGCATTTCGAATTAACTTATGTCAATGTTTACGTATTTCGAATAAATCTATAAGTCAATGTCTCAGTCTTTTGGATGAACCTATAAGTCAATGTCAAAGTATTTCGAATAGAACTAAATCTTTTGGATGAGACCATACATCAGTGCCTAAGTTTTTTCGAATGAACCTATAAGTTGATGGGTAAGTCTTTCGAATTACCCCATAAGCGAATGTCTTAAGTATTTTGAATGAAACTGTAAGTCAAAGTCTGAGTCTTCCGAGTGAAACTGTAAGTCATTTTCCAATTTTTTTTTTAATGAAGCTGTGAATCAGTGTTCAAACCTAAGGGATGAAACTACATGTTAATGTCCAAATTTTTCCAGTGAAACTATAAGCCAATGTACAAATCTTTCTAATGAAACTGGTTTAGTGTGTTTAATTTCTCAAGTAGAGGCATTATAGTATTCTTGAGTCTTGAGTCCCAGATAAATGACGTCTGAAGTTAATGTCCAAATCTTTCGAATGACACTAGAAGTCAAAGTATGTTGTGTACACGCTGAAAACTCATCCACTTTTCCTGACAGAATAGGTCACTTATGGCCAGAGGTACGAAT
>CM060330.1:45220540-45228040 GCA_030674155.1 Stramonita haemastoma
GACTGATTTGTTTGTGTTAACTTGAAAGCTTGTCTTTTTCTTTGCTGTCTCTGGAGAGACAGACAGAAAGAAAAAAGAAAGAGAGAGAGACAGAGACAGAGAGAAAAGGAGAGAGAGAGAGAGAGAGAGAGAGAGAGAGAGAGAGAGATAGACAGATAGACAGATAGACAGACAGACAGATGGAGCGAAAGAGAGACAGACAGACAGACAGACAGACAGAAAGACAGAAAGACAGACAGACAGACAGACAGACAGACAGACAGACAGATAGATAGATAGACAAACAGACAGACAGACAGATGGAGCGAGAGAGAGAGAGAGAGAGGGGGGAGGGAGGGGGAGAGGGAGAGACAGACAGACAGATGAGGAGAGGGAGAGACAGACACAGACAGAAAGACAGAACAGAACAGACAGAAAAACACACAGACAGACAGGTAGACAGACAGGTAGACAGACAGACAGACAGACAGACAGACAGACAGACAGACACAGATTCCTTTCTTTTTCCTTTTCATTATCAGTCTCCTCATATTTCTATAGCGCAGAGTCCTTGATGAATCCGGAGAACCTAATTACTCATTTAGTTACCCCCCCCCCTCCCACCCCACCCTCCCTTCCTGTCATTTCCGGTACGATGCTTCCCAAAATGCTTTGCTGCTTTTTCGAGCCTGCGGATCGATCCTGATCGAGTTACCCCCCTTTGATGAAAGAGATGTAATTCTCGAGAGGGGCGCTGTCCAAGGGGGGGCAAGCCAGCAATATCAAATGTTACAGGGAGACAAACCACCGAGTGATTTGTGAGCATCAATCCTTTCCTCCCTCCCCTCCCCTCCTCCCCCTCCCCCCTGCACATTTTTCCTGTCTTCTTCTTCTTCTTCTCTTCGTACTCATCTTCTGGCTTAGAGCATTTGCGTTAGTTTTGTAAGGGATTTTTTTGGTAGTGTCATTAAATGGTATGTTTTAGGGTTTTTTGTTTATCTTGTCGCTAACTGAATCAAGACGTTTAACAGCACAAATCTGGTCCGAAAGTGATTGAACATTTTTAAATTGCTTTACACGTCGTTTTTATGTCATTATTGTTGAAAACACGACCCAATATAACACATAAAAAAGACATTTAATTCTTTTCTTTTTATAGTCTTATATTTCGAGGATAATGGAATAAGCACTCATGTGCTTCTTTAATCCAATACCCGTTGTATGCTGTTTTGTACATTTTGTCATCCGGTTCCACCAGCACACAATGACCTACTCTTCCGAAGAGCGGAATGGATGTTAACGCGTGCGCAAGTTGTTCTCCGTGCGTTCGCACACGAGACCTCGATCTATAGTCTCATCCGAAAGACTTTGGTTCTGGGGGAGTGACGTTGGTACTGATGCTAACTCCAGGGTAAACATCTTCTTAACGGGATTCAAACCTGGATCAGCAGATCACGACACTATGCGCATCATTCCAACCACCAGGCTATCCTGTCCTCCAACCAAACCAAACTTGTTTTGTTTAAGGATATAACTTTCATTGCTGTTGCTTTTGGATGTGATTTCAAGTGGGGTGATGGAAAACGATGTGGAGAGCAGTTTAGAAATCATTTCTAGTGATGTTTGGACCAAGTTTGCGCTGTTGATAGGCTTTAATCCAGTTAGGGAACAGAAATCCATTTAAAGACACCACTGATATTCTACATTGCACTTCCCATCTCTCCTCTCTCTCTCCCTCTCTCTCTCTCTCTCTCTCTCTCTCTCTCTCTCTCTTCTCCCTCTCTCTCTTCTCTCTCTCTTCCCCCCCTCTCTGTCTATCTGTCTGTCTGTCTGTCTGTCTGTCTGTCTGTCTGTCTGTCTGTCTGTCTGTCTGTCTGTCTGTCTGTCTGTCCTCTCTCTCTCTCTCTCTCTTCCTCTCTCCTCTCTCTCTCTCTCTCTCCTCCTCTCCTCTCTCTCTCTCTCTCTCTCTGAATGGAGCCTTGACAGAGTTATTCACAGAGTGAAGCCTTGGACCTCAGACTAGTAATAATAATTGATTTCCTCAAGCTCCTTCTTTCTCTCCCCTCTCCATTCTTGTTTTGTTACACTTCGGTCCCCACCAAGATACAAAACTGGAATCACCACCAGGACAGAAGAAAGAGGGAACAGAGGAGCTTGCTGCCTCACCAACTGGAATGAATGGGGGACAGGAGGGATCCACACACACACACACACACACCACACACACACACCACACACACACCACACACACACACACACGCTCTCTCTCTCTCTGTGTCTCTCTCTCTCTGTCTCTGTCTCTCTTCTCTCTCTCTGTGTCTCTCTCTCTCTCTCTTTTCACTCTCTCTCTCTCTCTAACCTCTCCACCTCTCTCTCTCTCTGTCTCTCTCTCTCTCTTCTCAAGGCTGCCCACAAAGGGACTTTAGGGTGAACATCCTATCTACCCGACAGTAAAGTCACTCCTTCTTGATTCCTTGACTGACTTCTCCCTATGATAAGCTTTTGAGATCAGGTGTTGTTGAGGGAGGGCATTGCACTGGAGTTTTTTTTCAAGCAGTGTGTCTCTTGGAAAGTTGAACCTGGTGGATCCCACCTCTCTGCATGTGGCATGCTGGGTATATTCGTGCCTTCTATTTCTGCGAAAGATGGATGATGTTATATGAAAAAAAAACTTTGAGGATTGTTAAGTTTGAAGCATATCCTTGTGGCGTTTTGAAGCTGCCCTCAAAAGACGATGTTAAAAAGAGACAGAAAATATGCTTTTAATAATTGTATGTTGAATAATTGAATAGGAGAAAATAAACACCTAGTGAATCTTTGTGCCTTATGTTCGGGGATCCTATTTAGAGGATGCAAGGGAGGTCATAAAATTTTATCCAGCCAAGTGGTCGGTCTTAGCGGAATAATAACCGAAACATTGCCATACACTTAAAGTGAAAGCACAGGCAAGAGAAGTTAGGAAAAACATATAAATGGCCTACACTTGGATCTACTAGAGATGCAATTCCCCACTTGACCACAAAGTATTATTGAGAAAAAAGTAGTGGAGGAAAAATAAGTGCAGGTAATCACTTACAACTTGTCAATCATTTTGAAATGACTTATTACAGATTTTTTTTTTAATGAAATAAGACATATATCCAATGAAAGTTGGTTTACCCTCTTTTGTTCAGACGTGGCTTACAGGGGAAAAAAAGCAAAAAAAGAGAGAAATAATTATAAACCACCCTTCCATGATGTTGATACTTTCCAAATGCCCTTGACGCAGCGAGTCTCCCTCACGAGAAGAGGATCAGTGTCATCTAAGCGAGATAAATCGATAAGGAAGAGTCAGCACACTCAGAAAAGGAGAAGAGCAGAAGGGGCGGGGTGGGGGGTGGGGTGGGGGGGGGGTGGCTGCACCAGAGGCAGACAAGGAAAGCTGATAACTAAGAACAGGTTTTTTTGCTTTTGAGATGATCTATGTTGAGGTGTCTAAGTGGATGGGTGACCGTTTACACGCCTTGGCCTCAGTACAGCACCCCCCCCCCCCCCCTCCCCAGTTCACCCAGCCGTAAATTAATGGGTACCTGCCATCTTTAGGGTCAGGTAAGGTAAAGCAGCGATGGAGAGGAGATGGGCGCCGCTCTCGATATGCTGGCCACTGGAGAAGCTGAGGTCTCTGATATCTCGCTCCCCAACGTCCGCATAGGTTATGGGAACATTTGCCATTACTATGTTGAGGACTTTGACTATTGAACTGTCAAGTAAAATTGTAAAAGGTCAAGGTGTTCCCATAACCTGTGCGGTCATTGGGGAGCGAGGTGTCAGAGACCTCACCTTCTCCTGGGGCCACCATATTGAGGGCCGCGCCCATCTCTTCTTCCTGGCTGCTTTACCTTTTGCTGATCCTAAAAGAAAACATGTGCCCATTCACAGCTGGGTGAAATAGGAGACTGTGCTGAAGTGTGGAACTGTTACAACCATATTTGTTCAAGCGGGAATCTCGTTCCTGTTCCTGAAAGGAATTATTTCAGACAGACAGACAGACAGACAGACAGACAGACAGACAGACAGACAGACAGACAGACAGACAGACACATACAGAGGGGAGAGGGGAACATGTATAGCATGGAGTGGGTGGGTGGTTACTGAAAATCGGTTAACTAATTTTAGGAGCAGGAACAAGCATCACTCTCAAACAGTGTCAGCTGAAACTTTTTTTATTATCAGATGTAGTTAAAGCAACAGGTGAAATAATCTCTCTCTCTCTCTCTCTCTCTCTTCTCTCTCTCTCTCTCTCTCTCTCTCTCTCTCTCTCTCTCTCTCTCTCTCTCTCTCTCTCTCTCTCTCTCTCTCTCTCTCTCTCTCTCTCTCTCTCTCTCTCTCTCTCTCTCTCTCTCTCTCTCTCTCTCTCTCTCTCTCTCTCTCTCTGTGTCTCTCTCTGTGTCTCTCTCTCTGTCTCTCTCTCTCTCTGTCTCTCTCTCTCTGTGTCTCTCTGTCTCTCTCTCTCTCTGTCTCTCTGTCTCTCTGTCTCTCTGTATGTCTGTCTGTCTGTCTGTCTGTCTGTCTGTCTGTCTGTCTGTCTGTCTGTCTGTCTGTCTGTCTGTCTCTCTCTCTCTCTCTCTCTCTCTCTCTCTCTCTCTCTCTCTCTCTCTCTCTCCTCTCCTCCCTCCCTCCCTCTCTTTCCCCTCCCTCCCTCTCTTTTCCCCTCCCTCCCTCTCTCTCTTTCCTCCTCCCTCCTTCCCCCACCCCCTCTCTCTCTCTCCCTCCCTCTCCCTCTACCCCCCCTCTCCCTCTCTCTTTCTCCCCCCTCTCTTTCTCACTGCAACTTTTGATATTACCCAGTTGCACCTGAGATAGCAGCCCCACTCACCCCACCCCCACCCCTGTCACCACCTACCCTCACAAATTCGATGTTTTTGGTTCTCAGAGCCAGATAATGTGATTAGCATCGATCTGCTCACACTCAGAGGGGCAACGAAGCATGGCAGAAGCGTTACACCACAAGCTGAAAGGAAAGGGGAGGGATAAACTGAAATATTGCGCCTGAGCAGTTCAGAATAAGAGCATGTCAGTCCGCTCTTCATGAGCAATCATTATTATGATGATGCCATGCCAGGATTCGTTCAAGATTCTGCCATGGAAGAATTAGAAATTGTTAATGCTCTACAATGAAGAATAATTATACGCTTTATCTATATTACTTAGTATGTTTGATGGGTTTTTGTTGAGGGGATGGGTGTATTATTATTATTATCATTAGTCTTTTATACTTTTATTTCGAAGATAATTGAATAAGCACTCATGTGCTTTTTTTTAAACATTAAGTCCCCGTGTGTAAGCAGTTTTGTCAAAATTGTCATCTGCTCCCACCAGTACACAATAGCCTACTCTTCCGAAAAGCGGAAAAGGGTTTTAACGTGTGTACAAGATGTTCTACGTGCGTACACACACACGAGACCTTGGTCTATAGTTTCCTCTGAATGCTTTATTTTTTTGAGGTAGTGGTGTCCAGACCCCCAACATTCTACATTGCCAACATCACTGAGATCAGTGGTTTGGGAGGGCTACAGGAGATCGTAGAACTCAGCAGAGACAGAGAGAGATGGTGAACCCTGGTGGCATTGCGTACAGCTCCTACCGACGACAGCGGTGATGGAGACAGTTGGGTTGATGAATTAATCAAAATAATCTTTTGGGCTGGTACAAGGATAAAGCAAATATGAAGAGTAATTATGAGAGTCACAGGCCGTAAAACATGGAACAAGCAAGGAGATAAAGATTGTTTTTTAAAGTCCTCAAAACAGGGATAACTTTGCATTTATTTCTAATCACCTTCTACTTAATTTTTTTTTCCAAACAACAATAATTGTTCTGTTATGAACGGGATGCTTGCTTGCTGTGTCAATATTTGACTGACATTTGCATCTTGTCTAGGGGGAAATTAGTGTCGTGTTTAGCAGGGCCTCTGATGCTTTGTGGCTGGCTTGACTGATTCCTATCTGAGTTCTGCCTGCTTTTTCTCATCTTTAGAGAGGCGGGGGAGGGAGGGAGTGAGGGGAAGGGGACAGGGAATGAGAAGTCAGACAAAGCCAGATTAGTCATTGTGAAAATAGGATTTCCATGTTTTGGGATTTTTGCGGCCAGAGTTCAACTATTGTAGACATTATCAGCCTTGTATCTCCTCTGCGAGAGCTACAAGGGCTCTGTAGTGTTTGTGATGATGATGATGATGATGATGATGAATGGAGATGTGTGTTGGGTGAGGCTTCTGGTGCGATCAAGGGAGAGAGAAATGGAGGATATTGTATTGTATACCACTTTAATTCATAGCAGAGTCCTCTGCATTGCATGGAATTTGGGCTGCTCTCCCCGGAGAGACCGTGTCACCACAAGAGCAGTACCACCGGCCCATTTAGAGGAATAGGAAATTGGTTGCAAGAAATAATTCCTTTCAGGAACAGGAACAAGATTCACGCTTGAACAAACATGGTTGTAACAGTTCCACACTTCAGAGATCGCAATAGGAAGAAAGGAAATAATCTCATGTTACCATCATTGGATTCTGCCAAATTGCAATCAAGACTGTACCCCTTCATGAGATTCAAATAGATGTCCGCAAAGGAAGGTAGCTGATCAGAATCTGTCAACAAGCTGAAATGTCGAAGTCAAAGTCAAAGTCAAATTTTTATTTTTATTCGAGTCATTGTAGATGGATGAATCTACTGTCAAATTATTTTACTTAAATGTCGGGGTTATTTGCATACTGTGGAGCATCAGAGAAGAAACTGACTGCCAGGCAAGGATATGTCTAACACTTCCACTCAAAATTCTAAGATTGAAAAGTACCCCAATTAAAACCTTGCTCTATTATATCTCTAATTGTTTGTGCAAGAGGCTTGAAGACAGACATGGAGATATAAGCAGATAATGCTGAGAAACAAAACCAATCAGGAGATGGGCAGGTCAGGAAATACAGGAAAACAAAGAAGAAAATATATCAGAGGTTTCACCTGCCAACAAAGTAAACCGTGAGGTTCTGGGTTCAATTCCCAGTCTTTCCCTTTCTTCCCAGTTTGACGAAAAAATCGAACTGATTGTCCTTCAGATGAGATTATACACCAAGGCTCCGTGTGCGAACACACGTAGAACATTTTGCAAACATGCTAAAAACCTGATCCGTCTTTCGAAAGAGAAGGTCATTGAGTGCCAGTAAGAACGAATGACCAAAAACAACACTACATGCATACAGGTGTTTGGACACCATCCCTGAAGCCGGAATGCGGCTACCTAAACGATACGAAAAAAAACCCTGTCGTACACATTAAAATCTTACCATTGGTGAACCTCAGAGCTCTAGCCGAGGAACGAAAAAAAACCAACATCAGAGACAAAGTCGCAACAAAGGTACTAGGTACTCATTCACCACAGAGCTTTCCAAGCAATCCCCCGCCACTGGTGAATGAACACTGCTCTGTCTGTCCATGTTTGTCAGGCATTACCATCTTGTCAGGGAGGAAAAACTGCTGCCATGTCTGC
>CM060330.1:45243040-45265540 GCA_030674155.1 Stramonita haemastoma
ATTTTTTTCTCATTGTTTTTTTCTGTCCTTCCTTCTTTCACTCTTTCTTTAGTTTGTTTCTTTCCTTCTTTGCTTTATCGTTCAATTTATTTTACTTGCCTATCTTTTTTTAATCTGTCTTTCGGGTTTCCTTTCTCTGTCTGCTTTTTTTTTCTTTTCTTACTTTTTTCTTTCGTTATTATTATTATTTTTTTTAATGTTTTCGTTTAATTGCTCTTGGGTTTTTCTTTTCATCATTCTTCTTTAATTTACATTTTTCTTTGTTTGTTTATTTGTTTGTTTGTTTGTTTTTCTTTCTTTCTTTTCTGCTTTTCGTTCTTTCTTTTGTTATTTCTTGCTTTTTTTTTCTTCCTTCTTTCTTTTTCTTTCATTCTTTGTTCGGTGTCTTCGTGTCTTTGTCTCTTATTTCCTTTCAGATCATCCCATGTCTTTCTTGCTTGTTTGTTTGATTGTCGATTTTGAGGCTTTATGATCTCTTGTCTAGGTCTGTGTTATGTAATTTCTATGTAAAACATTATTCGAATTACCTTTAAGGCATATTTCTAATGTGAGGATCGTTTATCCAAGCATTATTTTCTTCTGCGGTTTTTTCAGTTTTATTTTCAGCTTTGGTTCGCTGTTAGAATTAATTTTGATCCACCTTCCCTTCTCTGTCAAATTCAAAGTTTAAAGCCCAAGTTTTTTCCCCCAGGTGGTTTATTAGACAAGTTGTGCAGTTGCTTTTCTTCATCCGTGACTCTGTGTGTTGTGGTGTGTGTGTGTGTGTGTGTGTGTGTGGTGTGTTTTGTGTGTGTGTGTGTGTGTGTGTGTGTGCGTGCGTGTTGTGGGTGTGTGTGTGTGTGTGTGTGGATGTGTTGTTGTGCTGTGTGTGGTGTGGTGTGTGTGTGTGTGTGTGTGTGTGTGTTTGTGTGTGTGTGTGTGTGTGGTGTGTGTGTGTGGTGTGTTGCGTGTGTGTGTGTGTGTGTGTGTGTGTGTGTGTGTTGTGTGTGTGTGTCTGTGTGTGTGTGTGTCTGTGTGTGTGTAAGTGTAAGTGTAAGTGTAGTGTATGTGTGTGTATGTGTTGAGAGAGAGAGAGAGGAGAGAGTGTTGTGTGTGTGTGTGTGTGTGTGTGTGTGTTGTGTGTGTGTGTGTGTGTGTGTGTGTAAGTGTAAGTGTGTGTATGTGTGTTTGAGTGTGTATGTGTATGTGTGTTTTTCTTAAACCTTGTTACATTTTCCTGTTGCGCTAGCTTCTTTTCTATCTCATGTTTTTCCCAACATTTCCTGAATCCCTTTTCATTACTGAGTTATCATAAAGATTTATATCTGTTTATTATCAGTTCAGTACTCTGTGGTCATCAATTGATCACTATTTTGTCTTTTGTTATTTTACAGGAATGTTATCGATGGCGCGTAGGTATTACTTTGTGATTCCTAACATAATCTTATTTTTTAGACTTTAACCAGTGTACATTTTATTTCTTTTGTAGCCAAAGATAGCAGTTCATAATTGACCCCCACGCAAAAACTACACATTTTACAAAGACCCTGTTCGATGATGTTCTTTCTTGGAAAAAGCGCTCCACTTCCGTTTAAAGCGAATTTATATCTTTCACTTATTTTTAGATGGATTTTAAGCAAAAAAGCAGCAAAGTTGCATATCCTAAGCAGATAATTAGAAAAAAAACCCTGATAGAATAGATGATAGATGGGAAGAAAGAGACAGAGAGAGATAGAGACAACGACAGACAGACAGACAGACAGAGACAGCGAGACAGAGAAAGACGGACATACACACATACATACAGACAGACAGAGACACAGAGAAAGACAGACCAGACAGACACAGAGAAAGACAGACATACCTTCAGAGACACAGAGAGGTACAGAGACAGAGTGAGACAGATAGTAAAATATGAACTATACTAATAACATAACTATAAAAACAATAATAAATGATAAAAGCAATAATGATAATAATAATAAGAGAGTCATCCCTCTCACTTTCTCACAGCTCTCCATTTTGTCTTAACACACACATATAACATACACGCACAACAGACGACACACACACACACACACACACACCACACACACACGCACACACCACCAACACACGCACGCAACAGCACGCACCACACACACACACACACACACACACACACCAGTCTAAAACCACTTTTTAGTGGATAGACCTTTAAAACGACACACACACACACACACACACACACCACCACCACCACCACCACCACCACCACCACCACCACCACCACCACCACCACACCAACCACCACCACCACCACAACAACAACAACAACAACAACAACAATAGAAAAAAAATCTGAGTGTTTAATTCCCCAGTGGCTGTAGAATTATGAACTGCAGTGTTTTTATTCATCTAACCCGATAATCACTGTACCAACTACTAACATACTTACTTACCTTGCAGACGGACTAAGAACAGACTAAACATCACACCACACTAACCCTACACTGTACAAAATATCAATGTCATAATATATATAACTAACCCCCTTTTACTGATTTTAATGTGATGTTTGTACACGTTTTTGATTGTGTTTTTTTTTTTTTTACTGATAAACTGTGTATTATACCAATTATATTTTGTATGTAATGTATCAATGTGTATCGAATTTTATTAGCCCTTTTTTTAAAATCTGCCCTGGAAAGTGTAACTGACGTTTCCAGTGAAAGTAAATTTCAGTTATGGTTGGTAGGTTATTGAGTTACTGTTATGTATCATCGATGCCTTTATTGTCGTCACCATCATCATCTGTGTCAGTATCGTTCTTCATTGTAATCATAATTGTTACTACTGTTATTGCTATTATTATAGTTATTTTATCATCATTAACATCACCATCATCAATAAAAATCCTCCTCCTACTTCTCCTCCTCCTCCCTCCTCCTCCTCCTCATCATCATCGTCATCAGTAGTATAGTAGTAGTAGTAGTAGTAGTAGTAGTAGTAGTAGTAGTAGTAGTAGTAGTAGTAGTAGTAGTAGTAGTAGTAGTAGCAGTAGTAGTAGTAGTAGTAGTATCATTATCATTATCATTGTCATTGGTATCAGTATCATCATTATCAATATTCTTATCATTACTATTGTAATTATCATTACTGTCGACACCATTATCATCCTTCTGATAAGTATAAGCTACCGAACTTCCCGCAGTGTCTAAGTGCTGTTACTCTGGAGTGGCTGATCTCGGATTGATCAGACACTTGCCTTCTGGTCCGGTGTCTCTTACCGCTCCAAAATTAGCCATAGACAGGAAACTGTTGTCATTGGTTGGCTGACGCAAGGTCACTTTTCAGAAAAGACCCAGCACTGCTGTTAATTAAATCAGGATTATGCTCGGTGCGGGTCTGTTCCCTCAGCCTTCTCTGGAATGACTTTTGGCACGAACTCATACCAGGCATACCAGTGAAAGAGAAAGTAAAGCCATTAAAAATAAAGCCATTGAAAGTAAAGCCATTAAAAATAAAGCCATTGAAAGTAAAGCCATTAAAAATAAAGCCATTGAAAGTAAAGCCATTGAAAACATGAGACCAAGACACAAACGGGTGCTAAATCTGAGATAGGTTTTGTGTTTTGATTGAATGATGATAGTGATGATGAGGATGCTAAAGATGATCTTTTGGAGGTAGGTCCAAGGTTTGGGAGTACGTGATGTATAACTGCTGCCTGTGGCTTCAGGTAAAAGCCCTGTTTCGGTCAGGTTTGGAAATTACAGTCACCTGCAGAGGCCAGTGATCATAAGTATAATTATTTTGAGACATTTTCTGAAATCTGGGTTGTTGGAGAGAACGATAATTGGATGTCTGGTACCTGATGGATCGGTGGCCTAGAGATAATGCGCCAGTCTAGAATGCGAAAATTACGGGTTTAATCCCCATTTGCCCCAACATTTTTTCCCAATCTACTTGACATGAGAGGTGGTCTGAACGCTAGTTTTTCGGATAAAATGATAAACCAAGGCCCGTGTGAAACACACATTTTGTGCACGTACAAAAATTACGTTAACATTAGAGTTGTACCTGGCGAACTATTCTGTAGAAAAAAGTCACCCCAAAAATAAGAACAAAAACGGGTGGCTCTGTACTTGTGACAAAGCGCTCTGAGGAGCAGCCGAATTTTAAGCAGAGAAATCTCTCCGTGATGGAAAGTAGTATGTAAATAATTCAGTAACACCTGATTTTCTATTCACATATATTGCCATTTAAAACTGCAGGTTGGAGTCAAAACATAGCTCAGTCAATGTCACACGTTCATGTACTGAGGCTCAAACTTAAAGCCTGTCAGCTAACAATCTAAAGCACTAACCTTATGTCAAAGTGACTGATCATTTTTAAACTTTTTCGCACATAATTTGTTACGTTTATACTTTTTGGTGTACTTTTTTAAATCCCCATTTTTCTTTCTAGAAGAAACCTTTATTATTTAGCCTTTGACTAACCTACAAATGTATGTGTTAGATTTTCGTTCATTTTACTTTATATGCTGGTAAACATTTTTTGATCGTAAGTGTGCTTTTACTAACTTTTTTGTTCAAACATAGTGCTTTGGCTGTCAACCGTACAGCAATTATTTATGACTGTATCAGTTCAAATAGTGTGTGTGTTTGATTGTGTGTGTTGTCTGTTGTCTGTCTGTCCAGTTGTCTGTCTGTCTGTCTGTCTCTGTCTATTCTTGTCTTCTGTCTGTCTTTTCTTGTCTGTCTGTCTTTTTCTGTCTGTCTGTCTCCTCTGTCTCTGTGAGCCATACACGTGAATGGAACATTGAAAAGGCAGATATTGTTTTATCGTAACATGTGGAATGTACCCGTGTTTGATCTAGTTTTTCAATGACTGTAGGTAATCCCACTCTGTGTTAAATAATGGCTTTTTGCTTTCGTCAGTATATTAATGCTCTCAGACAGGGACTATGATAGCAATCTAAATAAACTATCCGTATTTTTTGTGTGTGCAGCACCTGCTCGTGTGTTGTGTTGGTGTGTGTGTGTGTGTGTGTGTGTGTGTGTGTGTGTGTGTGTGTGTGTGTGTGTGTGTGTGTGTGTGTGTGTGGTGTGTGTGTGTGTGTGTGTGTGTGTGGTAAAAATATACCGAGTAGGTTACGAAAAACAGAAAACCCGTATTTTTTGTGTGTACAGCTCTAAATACATTATGTTCATCTGGAATAACTTTATTATCTTTTCTAAGAGGCAAAACATAACAGTTCTAGAAGGAACAATATCACTCTAACATTTAGAAAAAAAAAACGCCTCTTCGTTTTACAGGAATACATCGTAATTTTAAAAAAAAGAGAACAGCATTAATTCTAAGAAAAGAAACATGTTTTATATCATGCCTATAAAACTATGATATGATATGTTACACATTCATTAGTTATGAAATATATTCTATTGCTAAGAAAAGACCATCAACAGTTCTGCAAAGAAGATTCATTATTAGATCTAAGAGGAAAAGGATCAATTATAAGACAAAAGTATTAACATCTGAAGAAGGAGAGCATCATCAGTTCTGTACTGATGTCCCACAGTGGCATAATGGTGAAGAAATGAAACGTGTATCGTGACAGCAAGAGACCCACGGTTTGAAACTTGCGTGGATCCTCATTTACCATCATTCCAATACACCTAATATGGACAATGGTCTTCGAGTGGGATGAAAAACATGTTCTGTAAGCAGCTGTATTCAGTAAACATTAAACAACCCACGGCGATAAAAAAAAACAACATTGCAGCTGGCAGAGTTCAGTAGTTAAAAAAACAAAAACATTCCCACGCATGAACAATAAAAAAAAATAGACAGAGAAAATACAGCAATATTTTGAAGACGTGAGGCATCCCTCAGGGAGTCGATGATTCCCTCGCAGAGAAATCTGAGATGGGAATAAAAGTTTTTTTTTAATATAAAATTAGGAATGTGTTGGTATAAGTATGCATCCATAGACTTTTCCCCGTTGTCCACATGCCAACGTTTTAAATCTTGACAGAGCTACACTGTACAATCCTTCGGATGAGACTTTAAACCGAGGCCCCGTGTGCGAACGCACGCAGAACATCTTGCACACACGTTAAATCCTGTTCCGCTTTTCGTAAGAGTAGGCCATCGTGTGCCGGTGGGAACAGATGACAATATTTACAAAGCTGCATACACACGGGGACCGGATGAAAAAAAAGCACATGATTGCTTATTCTGTTATCCTCGATATAAAAGAATAGAAGAAGTACAGAATGATACCAAGCAATAGCGTGGATAGTCAGGGAATCATCCGTGCAGATAGATGTTGAGATGGAAGAATAACATACCATTTTGTTGACGTTGAGCGTAGTACGTGAGGGAGCCCTGTAGGAGAGAAGGAAAAAGACTCCACACATTGAAAAGACAGAAGAAGCTGCAGGAAGGACAGAGACAACAAAACCAGGCCATCAACCCAGTGTCTATTTTTACCTGCAGCAAGTGTGGCAGAGACTGCCATGCACGGCCTGGTTTGCTGAGCCACTCTAGGCCTTGCTCCAAACAAGACTGATGTAGGGCCAAAGAAGGTGTAGCCTTTGTCTCCTGAGAGGGAAGGAGATTTCTAGTTAACATACCCTGTCTCCCAAAAATCCAGTTCATGAGTTCTGTAGTTAGATACATGCTTTTATGCTACAGGTTTTACTATAGATGTTGTTCTTTATTCTTACAAACACTTTGTGACACACGTTTATTAGTGTTTCTTTTTTGAAGAAGAGTGCTGTTTTTAAGATACTTTTTCGTTCCTCGAATAGATCTCTGAGGTTCACCAACGGTGAGATTTTTTACATATGTTTACCTGTTTAAAAAATGATTTCCAGCCTTTGTACTCATATTCAAAGTGTGTTGCTTATTGCACTAGAACATAACATTTAAATAATAAAGATTCTCAGGGAGCATGTTTACATCTATAGCGTGTACATTGTTTGAGTTTCATTTCTGTCATGTCTAACGCGGTGGTATGAAACTGAACGAACTTTTATATATTTTCTGATGTCGTTCATACTCTGCCTTCCAAACACAAGCAACAAGCAAACAGAGTTTACTGCACACTTCGGGTGTAAACCGTTTCCATTTGTGATGTTTTTCAAACTTTTTAGATCTTTGAAAAAAGAGAATATTTCGCTCTGTTATTGTATAAAATGAAAGAAAAAAGATTTTTAAACATATTATGAATGTGTTTGTATAAATATGCATCCATTAGACTTTTCCCTGTTGTCCACAGCAAACGTTTTTAAATCTTGACAGAGCTACACTGTACAAGAATAAGTAACTAAACTCTCTCTCTCTCATCTGATCGTGTATTCATAGGTCAGAGTTGAACTTGGGCGTGGAGAGGTCAGGGTTCACGCTCGTTCGCTTCTGCAAGGAGAACCCGGAACTGGACTTGCTGGTGAAGGTGAGTTGTGCTTTGTTGCGGTGTTTAGTCAAAATGACGTCATTTCCTTGTTGTTGCATGTCTTTCTTCTGAAATCATAATGGCGTGAATCAGTCATAAACCATTTGTTATCATAAGCACATTTACACGTTTCTTAAGTGTTTCTTTTCTATAATAGAAAGCCATTGTCATTGATAGAACTTGTTAGTTTGTGTATTGTCATCATTTGCTTAAAGTAATGATTTCTGTTTGTTTTGAAAACTGTAGATTAGAGAAGAATCAAATTGTTGAACCAACTTATAGGCTTATTGGGCTATTAAAGTTAAAGTCTGTCCCGAGCCTAAGGCTCATCAGGCCGGTGCTTATCCCGGTTTCTGTGGCGTTAAACGACTGAGAGTCATAGACTCCCCCCCGGACAGGACGCCAGTCTATCGCAGGGTTAACTCCCAACACAAGGTTGGTACCCCTTTTACACCTGGGTGGGGTGAGAAAATAGCCGTAAAGTGCCTTTTCCAAGGGCACAACGCCATAGCCGAAAGCTGGGATCGAACCCGCAACCTTTAGATTACGAGTCCAACGCCCTAACCACTAGACTACAGCGGCGGCTATTGGGCTATTAGAATGTATCCACTGCAGCAAAATTACGCAAAACGTTTTGTGGTATATATTTTATGAAATCCTGTTCAAGATCCAAAATGTTTTGTGTGATATTTTGCTAAATACTCATAAGTGAAAAAGCGCAGTGTGCTAACTATGTAAAAACAAGTTCAAGTGAAAATAGTGACCAGTTTTATTTTAACAAGCTCCTTTTATTTCAGCATACAACCATCGCTTTTTTTTTTCCAACCCCAGTAGTTTTTTTTCATTACTATTCATGCTATAGTGATGTTTTTCATCCCCAAAAAACCCTACATTTCCAACGTTGTGTATTTTTGCAGACTCTCATCTGTGGTGCTTGTGATTTTTTTGTTTTTCAGAGAGGAATAGGTGTTCACCCAAATTCGTAAAGGTAGAACGATATGTGTACAATCATATTATGCAATGTACCTGCGTCTATGTACCTATAACAACAACACAGCACTTGGATGTTACTGTATATAAAATTGTGGTCCTCCTCATTTCTTGTATCTCAGTCTCCTGTACTACGTCTGCCGAGTCTTGAGTGTGCTTTCTGCTGAGTAGCAGTCTGTCCCAGGGCTGGATGTAGTAGTACAAAGCATCACTCATCCTCGACTTGTTGTCTACCATATATATATGCCATTGACTTGAACTGTCGCCGTTTTGTTGTGGGAAAAGTACTGTCTGTCTGTCTGTCTGTCTGTCTGTCTGTCTGTCTGTCTGTCTTGTCTGTCTGTCTGTCTGTCTGTCTGTCTGTCTGTCTGTCTGTCTGTCTGTCTTCTCTCTCTCTCTCTCTCTCTCTCTCTCTCTCTCTCCTCTCTCTCTCTCTCTCTCTCTCTCTCTCTCTCTCTCTCTCTCTCTCTCTCTAGGATAGCCTAGTGGTCAGAACATTGCGCTGGCAATTTGACGACCCGGGTTCGAGTCCGGTCGAGGAAATTTTTCTCCTGGAGTTAACATCAGTGCTGACTCCACTCTCCCCACAAGTCCTTCGGATGAGACTTTAAACCGAGGCCCCGAGTATATATATATATATATATATATATATATATATATATATATATATATATATATATATATATATATATATATATATATATATATATATATATATATATATATATGTGTGTGTGTGTGTGTGTGTGTGTGTGTGTGTGTGTGTGTGTGTGTGTGTGTGTGTGTGTGTGTGTGTGTGACGCTCCACCACGAAATGAGTTGCTTAGCACATTACCCAATTTTGCGCTAGGAGCCATTAAAGACAGGTAGGGGTCAAGTTGTCAATTTTGAGATTTTGATTAATTATTAAACTATATCCGCTATTCTACCTTGTAATGAAATATCAAGACATAATTTTTTATTCCTTTTGCTTTTAAATGTGTTTTGAAAATACCCAAGCCCTCATTCTGACCACATGCTACGAAAATAAACTTGCCTGTTTCTCATTTTGTCACATCCTGCAGTGTATCTTTTCAATTTGTAATAACTTTGCACAGAATTGTCCGATTTTCAATCTTTTTTTGTATTGAATAGCCTTTTCATTGCAAATTAATGACTTGTCAATACCTAAAAATTGACCTTTGGTGCAATGCGACTCCTTATGTGGTGGAGCGTCATATATATATATATATATATATATATATATATATATATATATATATATATATATATATATATATATATATATATATATTTCTGTTCTATACTTTCTTTCTTCTAAGTCATTTCTATGGAAACGGCATGCTGTCGTTAAGGAAAAAACGTTTTTACTCTCGGTCTCTGTCTCTCTCACTGTCTTTGTCTCTCTCTGTCTCTCTGACTCTGTCTCTCTGTCTGTCTCTGTCTCTCTGTCTCTGTCTCTCTGTCTCTGATTCTCTGTCTTTCTGTCTCTGTCTCTCTGTCTGTCTGACTCTCTCTGTCTCTGTCTCTCTGTCTGTCTCTCTCCTTCTCTGTCTCTGTCTGGCTTTTTTTCTGTCTCTCTGTCTGCCTATGTCTGTCTGTCTGTCCGTCTATATGTGCAGTTTTGGGTGGTATTGTTTCGTAAGCTGCTACTGTGGATAACGGTCATGGAAACGACATTATGCTTTGATTTATCCCAACTTGTATTTATCTGCCTCACTCTTTCTCTCTCTCTGCCTCTTCTCTCTAACAATATCTCTGGCCTCACAATATTTTCCAAACGTGGAATGCTCTCACCCTGAATCTATCTTCTTCTCGCTCTCTCTCTCGCTCTCTCGCTATGCGCATGCGCGATGGCTATTCACTGGCAAGCTGTGTGACGTAATCATGTGCGTTCTGGGGTTCACGATTGTCGTGACGTCATTTCAGCCCCTCGTCTCTGTGACGTGCGTCGGCAGTGTCTTCTGTCGACAGTGTTTATGACGTCATTGCTTTGTCCTGTTTCCTGCACACTAACTCCATAAAGTCTCACATATAAAGTCTTGAAATATAGATTAATATACAGCTTTAAAAACTAGTTTTGTAGCATAGTGAAAAGATATTTTTTTGGATGCTATGTAGCGAAATGTTAACTTAAAAGAAAGCGTGTTGTTTAAAATGAAAGACTGTCAATGTAGAAGACAGTAGATAGTAGGTTATTCTAGTGAAATGATAAGATGCTGTTTTGTTGATCCGTATTCGTGCACTGATGTTATTTGGTGTAATCTAAAAAATCAGAGATGAGAGTTTAACCTAGCAAAATAGGACAACCTGGCTTTATAGTTTTAGGATAGTGTCGGCGTTTGCATCTAGGTGATATTACAAAAAACTTCTAAAAAGAGCAAAGATTGAGGAAGGCAAAGAAAACACACACACACACACACACACACACACACACACACACACACACACACACACACACACACACAAACACACACACACACACACACACAACACATGGTAGCTCTGTATATCATAAGTACATGATGCATCGTTTTTAAGGACATGCAATAACACGATGCATAGTCACACCATTTCAAGTTACTAGGTACGCAATCAACCATTCATGCATTTTACATTTTGAACTTTGAATATGAAAATAATTAACGAGTCATAGTCGTTTAAAACTTAATGTCTTCGAGAACAATATGTGACTTATATAGTTTTAAAATTCGAAAGCTCAGACACAAAAAGTTGTCAAGTCAATAATTGTTGATACTAATAACTGAAAAGGCTTATTGCCTAGCATAAATAATTTTAAAAATAAATAATATATATAATATTATACTATATATGTATTGATATTATATATATATCTAAATATACTTTCGGGCAAAATGAAAGTGATTAATCCATGAACTGAAATATCACATGTACTTTAATCTGCACTAAAACATAACCTGGAATATTTCAAAGTTGTACTTTTAACTGCTTTTTGTTTTTCTGAAACATAATTATTGTAATAGTTTTGAATGCAAATAGGTTCTTGAATACAGAAATGTTCTTTAGACAAGTTTTAGGGAGGTTGTTATGAGATACTGTTTATGATGAATATCTTTCTTGACTTCTCTGTCTGTTCAGTGTTTTTAAAAAATTCTTGCTAAATAAAGGAAGTATGTATCACAAATGAGAGAGATAGATAGAGAGTAGAGTGAGAGAGAGAGAGAGAGAGGAGAGAGAGAGAGAGAGAGAGAGAGAGGAGAGAGAGAGAGAGAGAGAGAGAGAGAGAGAGAGAGAGAGAGAGAGAGAGAGAGAGAGAGATTTGCGTGGTTTGGAGGAAGAATGGCAGGCAGTAAGAGTTCAAGGGAAGGAGGCAGAGAAAAAGACAGGACAGACAAACACACAAACTAACATACACACAGACAGACAGACGGTCGGACAGACTAGAGGTGGGAAAGGTGAGTGGGGAAGGTGAATGTGTGTATGATACGACAAGGGGTGACAGAGAGTGCAGTGACTGCTGATGACACGTGTGCAGGGAGGCAGTGTCATACGACTGTTCCACAAAGAGCTGGAAGCTTACCTAGTGGCGGAGGGCCTGTTTGAGGATGAAGTGACAGAGGACGGTAAGTCTGTTTGTGTGTGTGTCTTGCTTTGTTGCTTGTCGGTTTGTGTGTGGTTTCTTTGTTTGTCGTTGGTGTGTTTGTTGGTTTGGTAGTTGATAAGTTTGTTGGTTTGTCAGTTTATGCTTTGGTTTTATTTATTGGTTTATTTGATGGCTGGTTCATTTGTTTGTTGATTGGATTGTTTGTCCGTTTGTTGCTTGGTTCGTCATTCGTGTTTTGGTCTGTTGACTGGTTGTTTGTTAGTTAATTGATATGAAGGTTGGTTTGTTAGTTTGTACGTTGATGTATCAGACTGTTTACTTGTTGGTTTACTTGTTGGTTTTTTTGTTGGTCTATTTGTTTGTTTGTGCCATTTATTGAGTTTTCTGTTTGTGTTTAGCGTGTTTGTTTATTTGTTTGCTCATTTGATAGTTTATTTCTTTGTTCAGTATTGTTTTGTTTTATTTTGCGGGATGTTTAATAGTTTTACCCACATAAGTTTTGATATTTTCTGCATCTCCAGCCCCAGCCCTGTGCAATTTGTTTTCGGGGTGGGGGTGGGGGCGGGGTGGGGGGACTTCATTTTAATTCCTTTTTAGAATAGTGGCAAAGAACTTTTTGACAATAACTCTGTTTCTTTGTTTGTTAGAAGTCCGTTTTGCATACATCTTTTAATCTATAATATTTGGGCTGTTTTGTGATTTTGAAAGACAAAGTTTATTTTCCTGATGATTTGTGCTTTTGGTCATATTTCTTCCTTTCCTTTATGTTTTTTTGTAAATTTTCATTTCTCTCTTTCTATCGTTTTTATCCAACTGGTCGTGTCTTTTTCTTACCATTTTTTTTGGTAGTAACTATTCTCTCTGCTTCCACGTTGTCTGTGTCTGTTTTATTTACTTTCGTCTTTCTGAACTTGCTTGCTAGATTACAGGTGATTCTTTTCAGCCATTTGTTTTTGTCCTTTCTTATGGTCACTCATTCTCTTTTTTTAATTTGTGTGATCGTTGTGTTTTTATTTTTTTAGAATCTATTTTAAAACAATCAATATTCTTCGACATCAAGTATTCTTGTATTCATCCCCCCCTTCTTTTCTTTCCTTTTCTTTCTTTCTTTCTTTCTTTCTTTCCTTCTTTCTTTCTTTCTTTTCTTTCCTTCTTTCTTTCTTTCCATCTTTCTGTCTTTCTTTCTGTCTTTCTTTCTGTCTTTCCTTCTGTCTTTCTTTCTTTTGTCTGTCTGTCTGTCTGTCTGTCTGTCTGTCTGTCTGTCTGTTGTCTGTCTGTCTGTCTGTCTGTCTTTCTTTCTTTCTGTCTTTCTTTCTTTCTTCTTCCTGTCCTTCATTAATTCATTTGCTCATTTATTAACTCATGCTTCTAGTTTTTTTCATTGAACAGGTGCAGCAGTACTTCTCAACCAAACAGTGTAGCTCCCATACCTAATGTGGGTATTTCCCCCCGTGGGGATTTCGGGAACCTATCAGTATAAATAGTATCTCCACATTCTGGAAATCCTGTGCTAGAAATGTCCTCTTTTCTATCACTCTTTTTTCTGCATTGTCCCTTTTTTCTTTCCTGTCACCTCCTTCTTGTCTATTTTTTGCCTTCTTGGTCTATTCCCCTGCCCATTTTTCCAGAAAAAAACTTAAAATATAACAATTCCCTCTTATGCTCTCTTTTCCTGATTTCTCAGGCGCTTAACGGCAGCATTACGTATTTTTGCTCATATAACAGACAACAATGGTTGCTGTCTGAGAGTTCAACGAAAACGAAGAAGGAGGAGGAGGAGGAGGAGAGAAGAAGAAAGAAGAAGAAGAAGAGAGGAGGAGAGGAGAAGAAGAAGAAGAAGGAAGAAGAAAGAAGAAGAAGGAGAAGAAGAAGAGAGAGAAGAAGAGAAGAAGAAGAGAAGAAGAAGAAGAAGAGAGAAGAGAAGGAAGAAGAAGAAGAAGAAGAAGAAGAGAAGAAGAAGAAGAGAAGAAGAAGAAGAAGAAGAAGAAGAAGAAGAAGAAGAAGAAGAAGAAGAAGAAGAAGAAGGAAGAAGAAGAAGAAGAAGAAGAAGAAGAAGAAGAAGAAGAAGAAGAAGAAGAAGAAGAAGAAGAAGAAAAGAAGAGAAGAAGAAGAAGAAGAAGAAGAAGAAGAAGAAGAAGAAGAAGAAGAAGAAGAAGAAGAAGAAGAGGAGAAGAAAGAAGAAGAGAGAAGAAGAAGAAGAAGAAGAGAAGAAGAAGAGAGAAAAGAAGAAGAGAGAAGAAGAAAGAAGAAGACAGAAGAAAAAACAAGAGAACAACAAAACAAAACAAAAAGAACAACAACAACAACAAACAACAAACAACAACAACAACAAAATCCACAATACTTATTCCTGTTTAGAATTCTGGACCTCTGATTCTTCTCCTTCTCCCATAACATTATAAGAAGTCATAGGGGACCACACTGAAGAGCTGTTCGCCAAATTCCTCAGTTTAGTTGTATGTACCAAAGCCTGGCTTTCTGCAAACGCTTTCTTTGTCCGTTCTCTGATGTTGTTTGTTCATATATGTTTTTTGTTGTGTCTGCTTCTTTTATCTTAATTCCTTGAAAGTCCTTTGCGAGACCACTGGCTCTTGAGACGTACACAGTGATGGATTAGAATAGGCGTAAGGGGGAGAGAGAGAGAGAGAGAGAGAGAGAGAGAGAGAGAGAGAGAGAGAGAGAGAGAGAGAGAGAGAGAGAGAGAGAGAGAGAGAGAGAGAGAGAGACAGACAGACAGACAGACAGACAGACAGACAGACAGACAGACAGACAGACAGACAGAGACAGACAGAGACAGACAGAGACAGACAGAGACAGAGAGAGACAGACAGAGACAGACAGAGACAGAGAGACAGAGAGGGTGCTGGGTTGAATCTTTTCAGATGGCTCATTAAACAGCATAAAGGAAAGGAGTCAAGAAATGGGGCTGTGCAATATCATGGGGTTTTGTTGCTGTTCTTTCTTTTGTATCTCGTTCTATCAATGTCCATGCAAACTAAACCTTGCAGCAAGCTGAATGTTAGAATCTAGTAAATCAAACTAGCACATAAAACTCATCCCACTGCGCAAAGGAAGAAACTGTCAGCTTAACTTCTTTTTTGTTGTCTTTCTTGTCAATCATGTATATGCCCACAAGAAACAAAGATCAGATAGTGCAAGAGTAACTGCTATATTGGTGAAACTTGTAACAGTGCTAAGCAAACAGTGGACCTCTTCGTGCACACATTGTGTCGTGCTGTGCTGTGTTGCATTATATTGTATTATATTGTAGCTGCATTTCCCTGCATGAAATTTGAGCTGCTCTTCATGAACGAAAACTCCACATGCTCTTATAACTACCAGCATCAGAATGATCGTATCACTATTCCAGTTATCAATTTATCATGTCTGTTATTCTTTACTTACTGTTTCCTTCCACCTTGGGTTTTTTTAACTTGATTACTTTACGTTTGAAGACTACAGTATTCACATGGAATGAGTGGTGTAAAAGCAGCTGTGCAGTTAAGTTGTGAATCTTTCAATTGACTCTTTACGTATCTCACATGTTTAACCATACACTCATTCCTTTACATGATGGAAAGCAATCATCAGTTTGCAGTGAGAGTGGGATAGAGTAGGACTACTCTCTCTGTGTGACCGTAGAGTAGGACTTCTCCCTCTGTGGGACCATAGAGTGGGACTACACCCTCTGTAGGACAATAAAGTAGGACTACACCCTCTGTGGGACCATAGTGTGGGACCACTCCCTCTGTAGGACCATAGAGTAGCACTAATTCCTCCGTGGTACCATAAAATGGGACTACTTCCTCTGTGGTACCATAAAAGGGCCACTCCCTCTGTGGCACCATAGAGTGGGACCACTTCCTCTGTAGGACCATAGAGTAGTACTACATCCTCTGTGGTACCTTTAAGTGGAACTACTCCCTCTGTAGGACCATAGCGTAGGACCTCACCCCTTGTGGGACCATAGAGTGGCACTACTCCCTCTATGGGACCATAGAGTAGTACTACTTCCTCAATGTGACCATAGATTACCATTTCACACATTATTCCTCCAGCGTAGAATCCTGTACCCCTATGAGGGAAAAAGCTACTCAATCAACCTCGGTGACCCTGCTATCGATCTGTACAGAGATGAAACGAGGTGAGGTCAGAGGGTATCTCTCCATGCATGCCCTCCTCTCTGGTGGTGGTGGACATGTATATTATACAGCAGACAGGGGACAGGGGTACTTCTTGTGCGTGACTGGGGTCAGCTCCTGGAACCATGCCCCCCCTTTCAATTTGTACCCAGAGAGTTTTGATTTATTTGGTTTGGACATGAGAAAAGATCCTCTGTTGGGGGTAAAAACACCATGTGGCTGGAATGTTCATGTTTAGATATGCTTTGTTATATACTTGTACGTGATGAGAAGAGTGAGGTAAGGATAATATGCTGATGAAATGTGATTACTGTTATGTTGTTTTATCATCGTTGTTGTAATCGTCATTGTTATCGTCTTTATCATCATTTTCATCACAGCAGCATCCTTTTTATTTTGCTGCTTTATCTTGAATCATCAATTTTATCTTCATCATTATCAACATTGCCATCATTCTTGTTGCTGTTGTTGTTGCTAATGTTGTGTTGTTGTTGTTGTTGTTGTTGTTGTTGTTGTTGTTGTTCTTCTTCTTCTTCTTCTTCTTCTTCTTCTTCTTCTTCTACTACTACTATACTATACTACTACTACTACTACTACTACTACTACTACTACTACTACTACTATACTACAAATACTACTACTACTACTACTATACTCTATGATGTCATAGTTATTGAACTGGAACGAATTAAAATACCTTCTGTAAACACGTTGATGGATTTCTTCTTAGCTACAATATTGACAGTGGATAACACTTTTTTGTTCAAGAACCAGTCATTTAGCCAGCTATACAAAAGTTAAGGTGTCTCATGACTTATGTGGTCGTAGGGGACGAGGCATCAGAGACCTCAGCTTCTCTAGGGGGCAGCATATTAAGGGCGGCGCCCATCTCCTCTCCCTCGCTGCTTTACCTTCCCTGACCCTAGAGAGGCAGGTACCTATTTACAGCTGGGTGAAATGGGGGAACTGTACTGAAGCCAAGGCGCACAAATTGTCACCCATCCAATTGGCAACCACGTTCGACGCTGCTTAACTTTGGTTGGGAGAAAGCGAGTGCTCTGACCACTGAGCTATTCTGTCCCCCAGTCAGCTAAACAGTAACACTTAAAAAAATCACTTTGTATTGTACATGGTGAGTATTATAAACAACATTGAATATCCTTTCGTTTGGGAAGTCATGTATACAGTCCTTGACCATGGCAGCTTAACCAAATGGCACACTACGTCCATCAGAAAAAGCCGTTACTGCGGTTTATGGCCATCGTTTGGGCACGGAGAGAGAAGACGTCAATAACCAGGGATGATATTTTGTGCAAGCCCCATGACTTACAGGCTCGCTTTCTCTCTCTCTCTCTCTCTCTCTCTCTTCTCTCTCTCTCTCTCTCTCTCTCTCTCTTCTCTCTCTCTCTCTCTCTCTCTCTCTCTCTCTCTCTCTCTCCGCCATGCACTCTTAAGTTTTCTCACAAATGATGCAGGGCAAGAAGCAACACTTATGACTTCTGTCTGTGGGATGCTATTTCTGTCGGATACAGACATGAGGAGGAGAAAAGGAAGAGGAAAGAGGGGGAAGGGAATCGGGGGGGGGGGGTTGCTGTGATGAATCCTTTCAAATGGTTCATTGCACAGCTTGAAGGAAGAGTCAAGGAACTTGACCATGGCAGAAAGTGTGTTCCTTTCTTTGTTCTCTGCCTCAATCTATCCATTTACACGCGATGTTTGTAGCAAGGTTTCTGATAGAAACCAGAAGTATGATAGGATATTAATCTCAGAATATATATATATATATATATATATATATATATATATATATATATATATATATATATATATATATATATATTTGTAGGTACATAATTATCAGTATCATTTCGTGGTAGTTGTATTTCCTTAGTCAATATGCTCACATAATGCCAGATAGACAGCAGAGGCATAAACATGATAAAGCAAAGGGATCCTATTAAATTTTTACTTCGACACTATTTTTTTTCTTTCTGAAGGCAGGCAACGGTTTGGGCTCTTTGCATCTGTTCCCTGTGTTTCCATCAGCACACGATACGAGATGATGATATACCGACTGAGCTGGAAGCCAAGTTGATGATACAAGTGTACAATTATTACCGACTGCACTGTCAAGATCTTGCTACTGTTTCATGCCAAGTTCTGGTCCTAACATATGATAATTTTACATCACCAGACGGGAAAAAGTTCGCAGGGGATTATTTTGATACTGAACATTACAAACACTATAGCTGAGTGGTTAAAATGATTGACTTGAATCCTGTGGTCCATGAAGTCATGGATTCGAATTTCGGCAAAGGTTGCTTGTGAATGAAAGTGGTGTGATGTTTACGATCTTTTATGTCAACCTCAAGTGCAGATTTGCCAGTACTTTAATTCCCTTCGTTTAGAGACGCATGCCAAAGATCAAAATATGCATGTTGAAGATCCCATTATTCATGTCAAAGTTTGGTGGGTTACAGAAACACAAGTGCACCCAGCATGCATCGTATACAAAAGTATTTGCTCGATTTAGTGACATAAAATGCACGTTGTAAACGAGACCTTACACATGACAACTAACCTGCACAGAGCGCCATAAGTCAAAGCATGACGTTTCCTCTGCCTCCATCCCAAAGATGACGTCATAACTACCGTGACCTGCTCGTGGAAATGAAGCATAGCACAGCCTCTGATGTCATGGCAACATTCTAACCTCCACGATCTTCCGGTGTTGTTTCTGTTCCTAAATCAGAAATCTCCGCTGGGACAGAAATGCAAACGCAACAATGACAACTGTTGTTTCTTATTTTACTGTTGTATTTGCCAATGAAAGTGAGCTTGTCCCCATCAAATTCTTAGATGTTTATCTGTGAGAATATATGCATACTCACAACACACCACACGTCCTTGAATGAGACTATAAACCAAGGCCCCGTGTGCAAAGGCACGCAGAACATCTGGTTCATACGTTAAAAACCTGTTGCCTTTTGCAACAGCAGGCTATTGTGTACCGGTAGAAGCAGATGACAACAATTTTTTTTAAACCAAGCATGCGCACAGGTGTCGTGCTTAGACACAATCCCTGAAGAAAAATAGGGGAGTTGAAGTCCCCAGGGCGGTTCGGGGCTGTATATGGCAACGTTCTGGTGGCTCCTGCGACGGCATTGGAGCCATTCGTATCGGCGATTGCCTTTCCAATGGACCATTCCAGCATCGTGGAGAGAGGGGGGGTTGCTCATGGGTAACAGCTTAACCTCCATACTTATTTACCCAGGCTTTGCGCTCTAGATCCTAGAGTGCAACTCCATAGTCTTCCAGGATGAGGGATGCCTACTAGTATCTATGAGAAGGAAAAGAAAGAGACGAGTATATTTGGAGTGCTGGCTATCACTTTTTAAAAATAAGCCTCACTGTGGACAACGTAGTCTGCTCAGACAATGTATGTATATGTTTCATGAAAAACTGCTCCAGTTTACAGCCATCAGTTCAGGGTGCCCGAAAAGGAGAGAGAGAGAGAGAGAGAGAGAGAGAGAGAGAGAGAGAGAGAGAGAGAGAGAGAGAGAGAGAGAGAGACAGACAGACAGACAGACAGACAGACAGACAGACAGACAGACAGACAGACAGACAACACACACACACACACACACACACACACACACACACACACACACACAACACACACACAAAAAGATACACAGACACACAGACAGACACGCACACACACAGCAACAAAACACAGAGGACGTAAACAATGTTGGAACGATTTGTTTTACAAACCCAGTGACATACAGACTGGCAAGCTTTCTCAGCGTTCCTATCAATCTGTCTCCCTCACATGCCGCAATTCAGGGAATAAAATGGATTAATCCTTTCTCAGGGGAAGCGAGTTTTCTGTTTAAAGCTAACAAAACTCTATGGGGAAGCTGGACAGAGGATATGAACTTTTCCACATCATTTAGTTGTAAACATGCACAGAGAGACAGAGAGACAGAGAGAAAGAGAGACAAACAGAAAGACACACAGACACACAGACAGAGACATAGACAAAGAGAGAGTGAGAGAGAGAGAGAGAGTGAGTGAGAGAGAAACTAGAAACTCGAACTCGAATATTTTAATGAGGTAAATGGATAAGCCAGAGGCTTCTTTACACAGGCCCTCAGAACCTCCCCCCACCCCCCCCCCCCCCACACAAAAAACAACAAGAGAAAAAACAAACAGCCAAACGTACGAGAGAGACACAGAGAGAGACAGAGAGAGGACAGAGAGAGAGACAGAAAGAGAGAGAGCAAGAGAGAGAGAGCAAGAGAGAGAGAGAGAGAGAGAGAGAGAGAGAGAGAGAGAGAGAGAGAGAGAGAGAGAGGAGAGAGAGAGAGAGAGAGAGAGAGAGAGAGAGCCAAGAAGTGTTACCTAAAATACGAATTTATTCCTTCATGAAGCAAGGAACAAATTATAACCTAAAGATAAATAAGGCAATCATCCAGCAACAACAAGCTTCTTGCTTATACGGTGCTGAACTACAGCATCGACATTCACATCAAGGCTAACGATCCCTGTAATGACCAAAAGAGGAAGAATAGGGGAAAAAATGAATTGCTAGTGTGTGAAGTGGAGAACTATTTCTGCAAATTCCAGTCACAGAAAATTAGTTCTTGTTTTTCCAGCAGCAGTCTTGCGGTCATTTTTAGCAACTTGACGTTCTGTCTTCGATTCTTTTGGTTAAAAAAAAATCTTTTATTTCGAGGACTAGTGCACTATTTTTCCCAAAGGCAGAATGGGTAAAGAAAGTGTGTGAAAGCTGTTCTGAGTGCGTTCGTACTTGAGACCTCAGTTTATAATTTATTCCGAAAGCTTTTGGAATGGTGGAGTCGGTACTGATGTTAACTCCTGGGGAAACATCCCCTCAAACAGGTGTTTCAATGATGGCTCAAACCCGCGACGTCAGACTACGAGTTTAAAGCTCTGACCATTGGGCTATTTCCCCTCCCCCCCAAAAAACAACAAACAAACACAACAACAACCGCCCCCCCAAAAAAAACAACAAAAAAACAGACACCGTACAAAACAAAACAATATATATGGAATGATATAATTATAACTTCAGAAATCGATGTTACATATCGCTGAGCAAAAGATGTCCCATAACCTACGTGGTCGTAGGGGAGCGAGGCAGCAGAAACCTCAGCTTCTCTAGGGGCCAGCATGTTGAGGGCGGCGCCCATCTTCTCTTCATCGCTGCTTTACCTTCCCTGACCCTCAAGAGGGCAGGTACCCATTTACAGTTGGGTGAACTGGGGAGACTGTGCTGAAGCCAAGGCGCGCAAATGGTCACCCATCCAATTGGTAACCACGCTCGATCCTGCTTAATCTTAGCTTCGGAAAAGCGAGTGCTCTGACCACTGAGCTATCTCGTCCCCGGGAATCGATACGAATTCAAAATATAGAAAGTAGACTCTCAACATCCCAGATTTTGAACTCGCATCAGTTCCCCTTTGTATACAAATCTTTAAGACTAGGATAATCAGAAGGTAGATGATGGATTGTGATAGAATGAGAGCATGAGCATGTATGTCCCACTTTGGAGTATTTTGGAATATCACTGGAACCTGCAAGTCTGCGTGGTTCCCTAAAGGCACCCACCATTCTCACCGTCCTCTCTGTTCTCTGCAGCTCCTGTCAGGGCAATACACAGATGATGACCTCTCTCAGCTGCTCCGACTTTGGTTCACAGAGTTGTGGATGAATGAAGCTGAAAACATCTACACATTCATCGATGCATGGATTAACTGCGGATAAATGATGGTGCTATTCTGATAGCTCTCTTTCATCTATTTTGCTGTGTAACATGTTATGTATTACGTACTATAGGGTTGTTTTGTGTTTGGACGTGAAAAGCTTGATATACATAAGTTAGATGGTATCAAAGCATGTTCTTATCGAAGAAAATTTTGTTTGCTCCTTTCTTTGCCAGCTCTCATTATCTGAAAATATGGAGAAAAGCATTGATGTTTTTGTTGTGGTTGTTGCTTCTGTTGTTGTTTATTTTTTGTTACTGCTGTTATTGTTGTTGTGCAGTCACCAGCATAACACATTGGTGGTCATCCAGAATAATTATGCACGCTAACTCACTCACCTCACCTGGAAATCACTGTAAAACAGCAAGTACACACAAGGTGAGAAAATTATGTGTATGCCTCTTTTCAAGTGCCTCGCCATAATTATATTATAGGCATCTATTCTTTGACTTCTGAGGAATTTGCTCTCCTTTATAGGGCATCACTCCTTAAAAAGAAAGCTGCCTCTTTTTAAGCGGAATAAAGTTTATTATGGTAAGAGCTTCTCTTGGCTGAAGACAGTCTCAACACAAT
>CM060330.1:45270540-45273040 GCA_030674155.1 Stramonita haemastoma
TTAATGTCTCTGGTTCAGTGATCCCTGCTGCTCTGGTCTCCTGGTGACCTCAGTTTAATTCCCCATACACTTCTATGCCTGTGGTGAGTTAGTGTCAAAGCCTCCAGGGTTAGAGGTTCATGGCAGAAGGTCATTGGAGGGATGTTGTGGTGGTCATCACCCCAGATGGGTGTCCCACTCACTCTGGGCTCTGTGACTAAGCTATTAGTGTGGTCAGTAAGAATTTGTGTGTGCTACCTCAGAACAGGCACCACTGATCATGAGAAGAAGAAGAAGAAGAAGAAGAAGGAGGAGGAGGAGGAGGAGGAGGAGGAGGAGGAGGAGGAGGAGGAGGAGGAGGAGGAGAGGAGGAGGAGGAGAAGAAGAAGAAGAAGAAGAAGAAGAAGAAGAAGAAGAAGAAGAAGAAGAAGAAGAAGAAGAAGAAAATGATGTATGGAATTTGTGTAGCGCTGAATTTTTCAAAGCGACCAAAATCAAAACATCTCCAAAGTAACCTAGCAGCAGCGCAGGCAGGACCACTCTGCCTGGTGGCCTAACGATGGCCTAACGTTGATAAGCTTCTTGTGAACTTCTGGTCCTGAGGATGGAACATTGACAAGCCTGGGCAGGGCTGGAGAAGAGAGACCTAAATGAGCGATACAGGGAAAGTGGGACAAGAACGCCACAGAAAACAAGGCAGCAAAACAAAACAACAGAAAACAACAAACAACAAAAAACCCAGAAAACGAGCGTGGGTAGCTTAGACAGCCTGTTAGCAGTGTGTTCTATTTCCATCCTGACACCCCATAACTGTGAACAACTTTCTCCAGTTGCATCAATTTGCTCATTGCTGTGGTTTATTGCTTGTGGTGGCTGCCTGCTTGTATGATGTCCCGAGCCATGCTTTCTCTGTCTTTGTCCTCTCTGTCTCTGTCTCTGTCTCTGTCTCTGTCTCTCTCCTCTCTCTCTCTCTCTCTCTCTCTCTCTCTCTCTCTCTCTCCTCTCTCTCTCTCTCTCTCTCTCTCTCTCTCTTTGTTTTTGCTCTACAGTTTGTTACTGGATGTAGTTATGCTGCAGTTTGTGATATTTTTTTGTATTCTGCAGTTTGTGATATAGTTTGTTTTCTATCTCCAGTGTATGATGGAAGTGTGTGTGACCTACTTACTTTACTTAACTTTATCCATCCTCTTGTACCATCTGGTGCATATTGTTGATGTTTTGGTCTACCTAAAAAGTGCTGATTAGTGTTTGTTTTAAATGTTTTACATCCCCTTCTCTTCGCTATGATGTTGCAATTGTTAGCATTTTCCTTTATGAGATGATAAAATTATTTAGAATTTTGAGCTTTTAAAATTCTTGTTAGTCTTTTGGATGAATTATGCACCAAAGATTCAGACGTGAAGTGAACGCACACATCACATCTCACACATACACACGTTAAAACACGTTCTGCCTTTCGGAAGATTAGGCCATTTGTATGTTAGGAACAGATGGCAAAAACATGATTTAAAAACAAAACTATGCACACTGGTGTTATGTTTAGACATCATCCCAAAGACAGAATGTGGCTACCTTAATGGTGGGCGAAAACAGTTGTATCCACAAAAACCTCACCATTGGTGAGCATTGGAAGTCTATGCAAGGAACGAAAAAATAATTCTTGCTGCATATTGTGAATGGCAGCATAGACATTTTATGGCTTTTTTGCCCATTTCAGAGCTAGCTACCCACTGTGAAGTCATTCAATAACGTCTGCAAATCACATCAGGAACTATCAAAGCATCTGAACTGAATGCCACAATTAGGAAACTAAGAGAGAAAGACAGAGAAACAGGCACAGAGATAAAGATAGAAAGAGAGAGAGAGAGAGAGTGCGTGTGCTTTAGAGACACATACATACATACATACATACAATACATACATACATACATACATACATACATACATACAGACAGACAGACAGACAGACAGACAGACAGACAGACAGACAGACAGACAGACAGACAGATAGAGAGACAAGAGAGAGATTAAGTAATTAAGAGAGAGAGAGAGAGAGAGAGAGAGAGAGAGAGAGAGAGAGAGAGAGAGAGAGAGAGAGAGAGAGAGAGAGAGAGAGAGAGAGAGATTGTGAGTGTGAGAAAGAGAGAGAGACAGAGAGAGAGAGGTAACTACAAGAGCTGTGTCATTTGCCTGTCCTTGTCCAAGTGGTGTGGTGAATGGAAGGGAGCGGGAAATGAGGGAGGTGCTTGTGAGGAGTGATGGATTGGCTGAGAGGGAAGTGCAGTCAGCCATTTTCTCTGTGTAAACACTGCACCCTGTCACTGTGCCATGGTGTTCACAGTTATCAAGTTTGTCTTTTTTCTCCTTTTTTTTTTTTTTTTTTTTTTTTTTACTCTTTTCTTTTTGGTTGGACTTTTGATGTTGTGTTTGTTGGTTGGTTGGATTCTATTGCAAGCCCAAGTTTAAAGCAAAAAAAACAACAACAACAACAACAGCAAATAGATATGCTCTTTCTTTTATG
>CM060330.1:45278040-45290540 GCA_030674155.1 Stramonita haemastoma
TTTTTTATTTATCTTTTTGTGAAATCTTTTAGTTTGTGTGTAACTGAATACTTGGAAGTTTTGATCAGCAGTGCTGGGAGGTAGCGGTCTGCTTAGTAGTAAGATGCACACAACACAATTGATCAAGAACCGAACCTGCCTTGAAAAGGTTTGAATCCCATTTTATATCGTACCCCCCTCCCCTCCCCACCCATTCATTAAATCCTAAGAGTTGGGGCTGAATACTAATCTTTTAGATGAGATAATTAACTGAGGTCCCATGTGCAACACACATTTGGTGCATGTTAAAGAAAAACTCATAGTAACAAGAGAGTTGTCCTTGGCAAAATTCTGAAGAAAAAAAATCAATTTGCATAGGGAAACCAATACACTTGCAAACAGGATGTTTTTTATGGGTGGCGCTGCTCTTGTAGTGACACACTCTCTTTTGGGAGAGCTGTCTGAATTTTATGCAGAAAAATCTGGCACGACTGAAAAAGATGTACAATACACTGCAATTCGCTAATATACAATACAATACAGTGCAGTGTAATGCATAACGATGCGATACAATACAACACAATGCCCCACAATACAACACAATATAATACAACACAATAAATGCAACGCAATACAATGCAACGCAATACAATACAACACAATGCAATGCAATGCAATGCAATCCAATCCAATCCAATCCAATCCAATACAATACAATACAATACAGCAAAGACAATACATTACAATACAGAACAAGACAAGAAGATATGGTGTAGCATTTTTTCTTCCCAACCAGCAACAAGGCTTCAGACTGCATGAGGCCCAAACCAAAGTTTACAAAACTTCACTATTGATTTTTGTAAGGAAAGGGGAAACTTGGCTTTTTGACCCCGAATAAAAACAAACTTCACTCATTCAACTTTACAGGCCATAGTTTACAGGCACAGGCCAGTAAAAAATATATATAAAGGTTTTAAAAAACCCAGCCTATAATTAAATTTGGGCAGTCCCCATGTAAAGAAATACTGTAGTGTATTTTGGGTTGGATATTTTTGATGGCAGTGGCCATATTTACATTATTCAGAGAGTGGTGATAGTAAGAAAACAACAACAACAACAACATTATGATAAAAAAAAAGTTAGATGAGCTGAGGTTTACAACCCCCCACGACTGATTTTTGTGAGAAATGAAAATCTTGGCACCTTCCCAGCAGTCGGAATGTGGTTACCTTTGTGGCGGAGGGGGGTGGGGAGACGGATGCATATACAAAAATCTCATCAATGGAGAACCTCGAAGCTGCAGCCCAGGAACGAAAAAAAACAACAACAAACCTTTGTCTACTTACTTTAATTTGCAATTAGATTTGTTCCCTCGCTTTCACTTAATATCTAGAAAAGTCTACTCTCTGGCTCAGTGTTCAATTCATTTGTGTGCTTGTTTTTACTTTTACTTTTACACCACTTTAAGTCACGGCAGGTTTCTTTGCGTGAAATTCGGGCTGCTTCCCCCGGGGAGAGTTTATCGCCACAAGAGCAGCGCCACCCAGTTGTGCACTGTTGATATCCCATTGCTATCTCAGAATAACAGCAACATGTACATTTCCTATGCCATTTGTCAACGTGGCAGTAGTAGTAGGCATCCATCAGTCTCGGAAGATTATGGAGTTGCACTCTAGTCTTTAGAGCGCAAAGCCTGGGTAAGGAAGTATGGAGGGCAAGCTGTTACCCATGCAGCAGACCCCCCCCCCCCTCTCTCCACGCCACTGGAATGATCTATGATCTATGGAAAGGCAATGACCGGTACGATGGTTCCAGTACCGTCGCAGAGCCATCAGAGCGTTGCCATATACAGCCCCGAGCCGCTCTATGACTCCCAACTCCCCGATTTTTCCTCAGGGATGGTGTCTTAAACACGACACCTGTGTGAATGCTGTTTTTTTTTTAATATAATTTTGTCATCCGCTCCTACCGGCACACAATGGCCTGCTTTTCCGAAAGGCGGAACGGGGTTTTAACGTGTGCGCAAGATGTTCTGCGTGCGTTCGCACACGGAGCCTCGGTTTTTAGTCTCATCCGAGTGACTTTGACAGGAAGGAAGGTGGCAGGATGGTGAAGACGTTCGCCTGCCAATTCGTAAACAGTGAGTTTCTGGGTTCGTACCCAGCCTCGCCCTTTCTTCCCAGTTTGACGAAAAAATCGACCTGAATGTCAACGTAGCAACCCTCAGTAAAACGAGTGAAAGAAGAGAGCTGCAAATATTGTCAGACATTGTAACAAAAGCTATGACACAATCAAAACCAGCAGCCGCCAATGTGAACATAGGATTATTAGGTTTTCTCAAGCACTGTAGTTTTCTGCTTATAAAAAAAGACATGATGTACTAGTTTGTGACACTTTCTGTTGTGGGTTTTTTTGGTACAGCATGAATGTATTCTTTTGTTTTCTTTCATAGCCTGAATGTAAACAGGCTAAACAGGCAATACTCTAGATTCCCACCGTTGAAAATTATTAAAAACAATCAAACAATAATATGAGAAAAACCTGTATCCTAACCCCCTTAGGGAGAGAGAGGGGGGGGGTCAGAGAGAGAGAGAGAGGGGGGGGAGAGGAGAAGAGAGAGGGGGAAAGAGAGGTAGGGAGAGAGACAGAGAGGGAAGAAGAGAGACTGAGAGCCAAAGGAGAGAGAGGGGGAGGGAGGGAGAGAGGGGAGAAGGAGGGAGGGTAGAGAGAGAGAGGGAGACAGACAGACAGACAGAGGGAGAGTGAGAGAGAGAGAGAAGAGAGAGAGGAGAGAGAGAGAGAGAGAGAGAGACAGACAGACAGACAGACAGACAGACAGACAGACAGACAGACAGACAGACAGACAGACAGACAGACACATAGAGAGAGAGGCAGAGAGAGAAAAAGAGAGACAGACAGACAGACAAACAGACAGACAAAGGGAGAGAAATAGAGAGAGAAAGAGAGGGAGGGACATACAGACAGACAGACAGACAGACAGACAGACAGACAGACAGAAAGAGAGAGAGAGAGAAGAGAGAGAAGAGAGAGAGGGGGGGGGGGAGGGGGCACAGAGAAGGGTAACTACAAGAGCTGTGTCATTTGCCTGTCCTTGTCCAAGTGGTGTGGTGAATGGAAGGGAGCGGGAAATGAGGGAGGTGCTTGTGTGGAGTGATGGATTGGCTGAGAGGGAAGTGCAGTCAGCCATTTTCTCTGTGTAAACACTGCACCCTGTCACTGTGCCACGGTGCTCACAGTACCCCAGTGAGAGAGAGAGAGAGAGAGAGAGAGAGAGAGAGAGAGAGAGAGAGAGAGAGAGACAGACAGACAGACAGACAGACAGACAGACAGACAGACAGACAGACAGACAGACTAGACAGACAGACACAGACAGAGACAGACAGTCAGAGAGAGAGAGAGAGAGAGAGACAGAGACAGAGACAGAGACAGAGACAGAGACAGAGACAGAGAGACAAAGACACACAGAGAGACACAGACAGACAGACAGACAGACAGACAGGCAGACAGACAGACAGGCAGACAGACAGACAGACAGACAGAGAGACAGAGAGGGGGTAGAGAGAGATCAAATCAAATCAAAATTTTATTTCCAGATGGTACATTGAGTAAGCAATAATAATTTGCTCTTTTTCATCAAGCCATCTATCTAAAAAAAAAAAATTAAATTATAAAAAAACAAACAAACCGCACACAATCCACTTAAACAAAAAACAGACTAACAGGAATGAAGCAGCAAGCAAACAAGTAAGTTGATCAAGAAAACCCCACCCAAACGCTATATAGTTACAACATTGTTACAACTTATAACGAAAAAAGAAACTCAAAAGGAACTAAAGAAAATAGAATGATAATAATAACAACAATAATAACAACACAAGTGATAATAATAATGATGATGATAATGTACTGTAAGCCTCACTCTTTCACGTAGGCCACACACACACACACACACACACACACACACACACACACACACACACACACACACACACACACACACACACACACACACACACACACACACACACACACACACACACACACACACACACACAGATGGAGAGAGAGAGCGGGGAGATGGGGGAGCCATGTTGAGGGGAGGGAGAGGGTTCTCACTGTCCTTGTTTCAAGCCAGACAGTCAGAAGGGAATTTGGTTTGTTTGTTCTTTGTTATGTGGAATGCTGCCAACATCAAAGGAGGATAATAGCTGATTAAAAAAACATGTAATGAATATTGTTTTGTTGTCATTTTTAAATAGGAACGAGACATATCTCATCTCTTTCTTGTCTGTCTCCCAAGCTCCCAATATGAGACAATAACTGGAGGTTTTTATCCCAGTGAGAAGAAAAATAATTGTCTCGCTCCCCGTTTGTTGTATGTAGTGACAGGGTACAGGATAGCTCAGTGGTCAGAGCACTCACTCTCTCACAGCTAAGGTTAAGCAGCGTTGGAGTGTGTTACCTCTTAGAACAGCCTTTCTCTTTCTCTTCTCTCTGTCTCTCTGTCTCTCTGTCTCTTCTCTGTCTCTCTCTGTCTCTGTCTCTCTCCTCTCTCTCTCTCTCTCTCTCTCTCTCTCTCTCTCTCTCTCTCTCCTCTCTCTCTCTCTCCAATTTATCTTTTAAATCCAGTTTGATTTCTGTCATTCAATACTTTTGAATTTAAAGATCTTAAAACCAGCGTTAGAGTTACCATCTTTTTTCCTTATAAATTGAAATGCAAACGAAATAGTATTGCGAAAGAGGCTCTACCGGTAGAATAAGATCTAATGGCTGATACGTGCAAGTTATGCAATCTTGCGATGCCATGGCTTTTTTTTCAAACCATTCTGAATTCTGTTGGTCTCTGTCACCAGCCTAGCCAACCTCTGAATGAGTGTGGGGGGGGGGGGGGGGGAGTGTGGCAAATTGTTACCTGCTGCCAGTATGAGGGGTGGTGGAGAGGGGAGGTATTCGATCACTTTCAACGTCAGAAATTGCTCAACAGGAAATGACAGGTCTTTTACAAAATGGAGACACAGGTAATGACTGCCATCTTCATTTTCTTGTGACATGGTAGGCACCTGGCTGTTAACTTGTTCCGGTTTTTTGTTCTCTTTTCTTCTCTTTTCTTCTATTTCTTCTCTTCTCTCTCTTCTCTTCTCCTCTCCTCTCCTGACTTCTCTTCTCTTCTTTTCTTCTCATTTCCTCTCTTCTGTTTTCTTCTATTATCTCCTCATCTCATCTCTTATCTTTTCTTTTCTTCTCTTCTCTTCTCTTCTCCTCTCCTCTCTTCTCCTCTCCTCTCCTCTCTTCTCCTCTCTTCTCTTCTCTTCTCTCCTCTCTTCTCCTCTCTTCTCTTCTCTCCTCTCCTATCCTCTCTTCTATTTTCTTCTCTCCTCTCTTATCCTCTCTTCTTCATCTTCTTCTCCTCTCTTCACTCTCTCTCTCTCATCTCTCTCTCTCTCTCTCTTCTTCTTCTCTTCTCCTTCTCTTCTCTTCTCTTCTCTCCTCTTCTCTTCCTCTTCTCTTCTCTTCTCTCCTCTCCTCTCCTCTTCTCTCCTCTCTCTCTTCTCTCCCTCTCCTCTCCTCTCCTCTCTCTCTCTCTCTCTCTTCACTTCTCTTCTCCCCTCTCCTCTCCTCTCTTCTATTTTCTTCTCTCCTCTCTTATCCTCTCTTCTCCTCTCCTCTCCTATCCTCTCTTCTCTTCTCGTCTCCCCTCGTCTCCTCTCTTTTCTTCTCTCCACTCCTATCCTCTCTTCTCTTCTCTTCTCTCCACTCCTATCCTCTCTTCTCTTCTCTTCTCTTCTCTTCTCTTCTCTCCACTCTTCTCTTCTCTTCTCTTCTCTTCTCTTCTCTTCTCTTCTCTTCTCTCTCTTCTCTTCTCTCTCCTTCTCTTCTCTTCTCTTCTCTTCTCTCCTCTCCTATCCTCTCTTCTCTTCTCTTCTTTTCCCTTCTCTTCTCTCCTCTTCTCTTCAGTTCTCTTATCTGTGTTCCCTTATAAGGTGAGACGTGAAGTGCCTGCTCTTCTGCCGTTCTTGTAACTCTGCAGGAGGTCTGCCCGCTGGCCTCATTCAGCATATTCCAACTTCACAGCAGCTCATTTTTTTATTTTTATTTTAGTGAAATTTGCATACAAAAAATAATTGTCTTTTCGTTACTTTCAATCTCTCACCCTTCACCTAACTAGCAGCTTCTGTGTGTGTGTGTGTGTGTGTGTGTGTGTGTGTGTGTGTGTGTGTGTGTGTGTGTGTGTGTGTGTGTGTGTGTGTGTGTGTGTGTTGTTGTGTGTGTGTGTGTGTGTGTGTGTGTGTTGTCTGTGTCTGTGTCTGTGTCTGTGTCTGTGTGTCTGTGTGTCTGTCTATGTCAGTGTTCACGCGACTTGTGTGTGTGTGTATTTGTGCATGCGTGCACACTTTTGTGTATGTGTGTGTATGTGTTCACGCGCGCACGTGTGTGTGTGTGTGTGTGTGTGTGTGTGTGTGTGTGTGTGTGTGTGTGTGTGTGTGTGTGTGTGTGTTAGCTAGAATGACGGATGGAGGGTACGAGAGGAAAGGGGGTTAGATTGTATGCCATGTGTTGAATGGCACCAGAGGAAAGGGAGCAGGTGTCCTTGACATATTATCACCACGGAACCCTTCCCCGCTCACTCCTTCTTCTCTCCTTTTTCTCTGTCACTGTCTGAGTTCATTATTACTTTCCTCTTCCTTCCTTCCTTCCTTCCTTCCTTCCTTCCTTCCTTCCTTCCTTCCTTCCTTCGTTTCTTCATTCGTTTCTTCATTCCTTACTTCCTTTTTTTTTTTATTCCAAGGACAATAGAATAAGCACTTATGTGCTTTATTACATTAGTCCCCGTGTGTATGCAGTTTTGTAAATTTTGTCATCCCTCTGTGTGTGTGTGTGTGTGTGTGTGTGTGTGTGTGTGTGTGTGTGTGTGTGTGTGTGTGTGTGTGTGTGTGTGTGTGTGTGTGTGTGTGTGTGTGTGTGTGTGTGTGTGTGTGTGTGTGTGTGTGTGTGTGTGTTGTGTGTTGTGTGTCTGTCTGTCTGTCTGTCTGTCTGTCTGTCTGTCTGTCTGTCTTCTCTCTCTCTCTCTCTCTCTCTCTCTCTCTCTCTCTCTCTCTCTCTCTCTCTCTCTCTCTCTCTCTCTCTCTCATCGATCAGAATAAATCACTCTGCCCTTGTCTTTGATCAGAAACCATCTCAACTGACATGCCAGTATGTTAAGGCTATTCAGTTAACCAAGCACACAAAAATACAAAGTTTCTGTTGTATAATAAATGTAACTGCTTATTTTCTTTATTTATTTGCGTTTCATTCAGCTAGGGTTCCGAGGTGCACGGTGCACGAGTACTTAAATTTTTCGTATCCTGGAAAAATGAGGTTTCTGATGCCTCGCTTCCCTGCAATCACATAGGTTATGGGACACCCTACCTTGATGATTGTTAAGCAGTCGGAATGTGTCTACCTTAATGGTGGGCAAAAATGGCCGCATACACACAAAATAAATCTCACCATTGATGAACCTCGGATCTCTAGCCGAGGAATGAAAGCAGGAAAATCCGACACGACTTTTTATTTATTTATTTTATTTTATTTCATTCTTTTATATCGAGGATAACGGAATAAGCACTCATTTGCTTTTTCATCCGGTCCCCGTGTTTTGCAATGTTTTTCATCTGTTCCCACCATCACACAATGGCCTACTCTTACGAAAAGCGGAACAGGATTTAACGTGTGCGCAAAATGTTCTGCGTGCGTTTACACACGGGGCCTCGGTTTACAGTTTCATCCGAAAGGCTTAAATGACCCAGCACAACCAGCTCTATGAATGAAGCTTTCTAAGTTTGCACGCACCAGCCACACTGTGTGTTTGTGGTAATAACAAGGCCTCAGCTTTCATAATGCAATCATACCTTTTAATTCCCAACTTTTCTAGCTTAGTTCAGGCCCTTTGATGTGGAAATTGTGTGATTATCTCAGCTTTCTGGCGGTGTCTTTTGAAGATAGCGGCATTTGGCGTGTTCAGTATTTACTCTGGCACTTACACAGAAAGAAAAAACAAACTGACGAGTGCTTTTTTGTGTGTGATTCCTTATTCTTCATATGGATTTTTTTTTAAAGTTATCTTCTTTATTCTTTTATTTCTAGGATAATGGATTAAGCACTCGTGTACTTTTTGTTTACATCCGGTTCCCATGTGTATGTATGTGTCTTTTTTGTAAATCTTGTTATCCGTTCCAACCAGCACACAATAGGCTGCTCTTCCGGGTTTAAAATGTGCGCAAGATGTTCTTCATGTGTTCGCACAGGGACCTCGGTTTATAGTCTCCTCGGAAGGATCGGTGGTCTAGAGGTAACACACTTGTCTATAAAACGAGAACTGTGGGTTTGATCCCCATGTAAACTCTTAACTTTTTTATCCCATCCATTTTGACCTTCAGTGGTGGTCTGGGTGCTACTTTTTCGAATGAGACAATTAGCTGAGATCCCGTAGACAATACGCATGCAGCGCACGTAAACGTATGTGTCTGTGTGATTTTTTTTTTTTTCTTTTTGTTGTCTTGTGCTGTTTCCTGAACAATCCCTCCCCCACTCACCCACCACCACCACCACACCTCCCTTTAGTTTATTTTCATTTTCATGTTGGGTTTTTTTTTTCTCCATTGTTTTTCGGGAGTGGTGGGGAGTGGAGGTTGCTTATTGTTTGTTGCACTGTAACAAGAGGTGAGACTCGTCAATAGACAACAACAAAACAAAAACAAGCAACAGGGATCTGAGACCAGACCACAACAATGAGCATCAGAGACAAAGAGATCATCTCGTCAATTAGTGTGCTGGCGTTTTAAAACAGCAGGCTCCACAAACGACTTGATCTAACTTTTCTTTTTCTTTTACCATTATGCCCTGAACTTGACCATGCTCTGTGGATTAGGGAGGATGAAGAGAGATAAAAGGATTTGATTCTGGATAAGTTTGGGGGGAGATTATATATCGTTTTCAAACTGTTTACACGGGGGAAGACAAGAGTGCTTATCTCATTATCCTCAATATAGAAGAATAAAATTAAAAAAATAATAAAATAAATAAAAAGAGGGGGTGGGTAGGGGGAGGGTGGTAGGATAGATAGTCTAGTGGTTAGAACTTTGTGTTCGTGATCTGACAACCTGGGTTCAAGCCTATTCCACTTTCCTCGAAAGTCCTTTGGATGAGACCATAAGCCAAGGCGCCCGTTAAAAAACTCGTTCCGCCTTTCATAAGAGTAGGCCAGTTCGTGTTGGTAGGTACTGATGACAAAATTTCAAAACCTGCATAGACGCAGGTGTCGTGTTTAGACACCATCACTGAAGTCTGAATGTTGTTTGTTAGTGGAGTGGGGAGTGGGGTGGGTGGGTGTGGGGGTCAAAAACGGCCACATAAACGCAGGCACACGCGCATGCATGTGTATATTTACGCGCAAGTACGCAGCCGCACGCGCACAAACACACAAACATACAGACACACAAACACACAGACACACAGACACAAGACACACAGACACACACACACGCACACACACACATACACACACACACACGTGTACATGAAACAGGTCTCTTTGACATAAGGATGTTCAGACACACGCGCACACCTCATTTTCCCTACCCCATCCCCCTTACCTTTCCCACCTCCCTCTCCCCCCTTCACCTACCCATCCACATCTCCCCCTTCACCCAAACACATACACACACACATGCACACACCATTTCCATTATCTTCAAAATAAAATAGAAAAGAACACAAACACACACACACACAAACAAACATTCTCACACACACACATACACACACACACACACACACACACACACACACACACACACACACACACACACACACACACACACACACACACACACACACACACACACACAACACAACACCAACACAACACAACAACAACAACAACAACAACAACAACAACAACACAACACAACACACATTCTTTCACATTCTCTTCTTTGTGTGAGCTTGTCAGTTCAATCGATTCTTTTTTTTTTTTTTTTTTTTTGGGGGGGGGGGGGGTAATTTCTCTCTGGGGGGTCATTTTCGTTGTGGCCAGAAGAACTTGGCTGAGAGGGGAAAGAACACAGAGAATGTGCTAAATCGTTTATAGCGAGCGGTCAGCTAAACGCGGAGAAAAGTATAAACTGATTTGCTAAGAGATAAAAGTGATTTGCGATTTGTTGTTTTGTTGTCTTGGCAGTGGTGGTGGTGATGGTGGTGATGGTGGTAGTTGTGGAGGGTGGTGTGTGTGTGTGTGATGGGTGGGTGGTGGTGGTGTAGTGGGTGGGTGGGTGTTGGTGGTAGTGGGTGGTTGGTGGTGTGTGTGGGTTGGGGTCTGGGAGAGTAGGGGTATGTAGGATGTGTGTGTGTTGTGTGTGTGTGTGTGTGTGTGTGTGTGTGTGTGTGTGTGTGTGTGTGTGTGTGTGTGCGCGCGCGCGCGCGCTAGGATAATTTGTAATCTTAGTATACCATAACGTTTGTCAAATACAAAATTCATGCTGTAGAAAAAGCAACACACACAAAAAACAAAAGCGTTCCTTATTACAAAACAAACAAAGCACCTAGCTTCAACAGGATTGCCTCTCTTTTGTATTTGTCGTCACTAAGTTATGTGGCTTGTTTTGTTCAATATAGAATGGGGAGGGGGGGGGGGAGGAAGACGTTATCTATGTTTTTTTTATAATCTACATAAGTAAGGTAAACATGGATTTTATGTATTAACCACTGACTCAACAGATTCAATCACTGAATAACGTTAATTAATCCCCCCACCCACCTCCACAGTACTCCTCCCCCCCCCCCCACCCCCACACCTTTGCCAACAGTACAATACACCACACTCCCACACATATTCAACAAATTTCTTTCTAATAAACTCTCCACATTGAAAACAACCACACCCACACACCACACCACCACACACACACACCACAAGTTTACCTCCTCCCCCCCCCCCCCCCCCCCCACATCTCTTTGTCCCGATCAGTTGACTTATCTCCCTTTCTCTTCCTTGACAATTATTTTCACATAATTTTTCTTTCTAAAGATAAACTCATCTCTCCTTTGTTTTTGTTTTTTTTTGATGATGTAGATTTCCATTCAATTGATTTCTTTGATTCCTTACTTCGTTTGTTTCACGCTTAACCGATTCTCATGCTGTTTTTCTCTGATTTTGACGTATTTTGTTTTGTTTTGTTTCGTTTTGTTTCGTTTCGTTTTCACGGTGAGTGGGCACCCTTTCTGATTTGGGTGTTGGGGGTGTCTGTGTTTGTTGTGGGATTCAATACATTTCCACATCCAGTTGTTTGGTTGGCTGGTTTTTTAGCTTCTATTTTAGATAGTGTGTTTGCTTGTTATATTGTTCGTAGTTTTTTTTGTTCGGTTTATCGTCTTTGTTTTTTGGGGTTTTTTTTTGGGGGGGGGGTTAGTTGTAAATTCATTACATTTTTTACTCATTGTTTGTTTTGTTTGGGGGTGGGATAGCTCAGTGGTCAGAACAGTCGCTTTCCCCCAGCCAAGGTTAATTAAGCAGCATCGAGCGTGGTTACTAATTGGATGGGTGACCGTTTGCGCGCCTTGACTTCAGTATAGTTCCCCCAGTTCACCCAGCTGTAAATGGGTACCTGCCCTCTTTAGGGTCAGGGAAGGTAATGCAGCAACGGAGAGGAAGGAGATGGGCGCCGCCCTCAACATGCAGGCCCCTAAAAAAGCTGAGTTCTCTGACGCCCCGCTCCCCTACAACCATATAGGTTATGGGACGTCTTTACCTTTACTTTTTTTTAAAATTTAGTTTATATGACACTAGATGGTCATCAACACTTTAAATTTTATTTGTTCATCAATGATTGTATCAGTACGATTTTCTTTGTTCACCTGGCATAAATTTATATTGGTGTAGATAGTTTTTATTATTCAGAAATGGGAATGAACATTGAAAACAAACTGCATTTTGGAGCCATGGCAGCAACAAGCTTGTAGCTTATATTGTGCTTAGTTGAACAATAAAAATAAACATGAACATGACGGCTGCTGAGCTGCAAAGTGTAAACCAATGAAATAGAATGCATCGACTGTAATCTTAATTTAAAAGGAAAAAAAGGAAAATTACATTAGGAAACACATCTAATTAAAGAATAAACACACACACAAAATTAGGAGCAGAATATATCTGTTGGGTATATATATATATATATATATATATATATATATATATATATATATATATATATATATATATATATATATATATATATATATATATATATATAATTGTGTGTTTTTCCGATAAGGCTCTTTCTAGTCTCTTCATGATGAGTTTTCTGGATTTATGCTATGTCTTCTGGCTTTTCTCCCTACAGTTACCACTTCCCATACTCTAGATAATATTACTCAGTAATCTTCATTTCGTAAATGACATACGTCTTTTAACATTGTAGGTGATAAGATAAGGTAATACTTTCTTTTATCACTGAGGTGATAGG
>CM060330.1:45298040-45300540 GCA_030674155.1 Stramonita haemastoma
ATAAACATGCAGATCAACACACTTCAAAAAATAGAAAATGCTAGATTTTTGGTTCGGAACTTTTTTCTTCAACTTATTCTAAAAAAAATAATTGCGGATTAAAAAGTGAGAATGAATAGAATAAACATAAAAAAGACCAGAAATTTCATAAATGTCCAGGCTGGAATGAAATCAAGTCAAAAGACTTTTTGGTGTAAGGTGTAGATTTTTTGTTGTTGTTTTGGGGAGGGTGTTGCTGTTTTGGGTGGGTTTTTTGTCAATAGATAGAGCTTGTTTTTTGTCCACTCACATCTGTCTAGTCTCTGTGTTGTGTGGGTTCCACTCTTGTTGAAATTAATGTTGCTTTTAAACCCTGTCTTCAGGTAAGTTCAATATCCCACGCTTTGATGTTGTATCTGTCCTCATCTTCTGTGGGGGGGGGGGGGGGGGGGGGGGGGGGGGGTCTGGGTCTGTGTATCTGAAGAGAGAGAGAGAAGAGAGAGAGAGAGAGAGAGAGAGAGAGAGAGAGAGAGAGAGAGAGAGAGAGAGAGAGAGAGAGAATGATAATGATGATGATGATGATGCCACCAGGGACAGATAAAGTACTTTGGAGCGAGAGGTGGGGACGGGAGATTTCAACATACTTAGTTTTAAAAAAAGACTCCCTCTGGTACCTTTCGCACCATGTAGTTACTTTATTTCAACAGAGGTTGTTGTTGTTTTTTTTGCAGTAAGTGATGATGATATTTTGATTCTTTGTTTATTGTTATGTATGCAACAGTATAATATTTGAATACTTTACCAGTTTACTTTTGGTACGATGTATTTTTATGTTTTTACAACATACAAGTGGATCTTTCTGATATTTACAAAAAATTGTCTTTTTGCAATCTAAGATACACATTGCTCCTTTCTTAATGTCTTTGCCCCTCAGTTGGAAAACCCAGACGACAGTTTATCAGTCTGTAGCGTAAGTTGGGACAAATCGGTTTGTTAATGGATAGTTTTTGAATGGTTTTATTGATTAACAATATTCATTGGTGTTTGATACATATTAGTTTGGTAATGTGTTGGTCAACTTTTGAGCAAAGTTATTCAGTTTTTTTATTACAGTTTTTTGGAACTTTTGATTGAATGGATTTGGAGTTACGTTCTTTGTGATTATTTTTGTTTTTGTGGTTTGTTTGTGGAATTTATCGATTGTAATTTATTGAACTGTGTTGAAGTATTGTCAGTGAAGTTGTAGTTTTGTGAAAGTGTGGTGGAGTTTGTGAAGTGTATTGGAGTGGTTGATATTTTACAATGTTGTGACTGAGGTTGCGTTGTGTCGTTTTCAATATTTTTTGGTGGTAATTTCAAATTGTCAACACAAATTTGAGCTGGGAATGTGCCTGTAGACATGCGATATTATTTATCAACTTTGTTAAAGTTTTGACTTGGATTTATGCTTCGATATGTTTCTTGCGATCGCCATTTTGGAGTTAAATGACTAAAATCTTTGTTGTGGAAACAAGTCCGAAACAAAGAGATGAGATTCTTGTGGTTTATAACCCAAACATTCTTTTTTTTTACATCTTAATGTGAATGTTTTGGTTTTTGGCGTCAATGTGTTTGAATGATATGGTGATGTGTTTTTTTCTTCTTGCACTTTGCTTGCAAAAACTTTGAAGTTGAATATGTAGCAGATCAATAGGTTGTCATAACAATTAAGTATGCATTGTTTAGTGTAAAAAAAAACCTGTGTTCCTGTTAGTGCTATTGTGTTAAGCAGTTTTTGTTAGTGTGGTTGTAGTACCAAAGAGTTAGTCAATACTGAGAGAGTGTGTGTGTGTGTGTGTGTGTGTGTGTGTGTGTGTGTGTGTGTGTGTGTGTGTGTGTGTGTGTGTGTGTGTGTGTGTGTGATTGTGTGTGTATGCGAGTGCATACATGCGTGTGTGTATGTTTATGGTGTGTAAGTGTGTGCGCACGCGCAGTGGAAAAGAAGGTAGATGTGTGCATGCCTTCGCGAATGTGCAATCATTGAGCTGTGCGAAAGTGTGTTGGTAAGCATCCGTGCTTGCATGCATTCTTGTTCGTATTTGTAGAATCGCAAAGACAGAACTATTGTCAAACTTATGCTGTACTAGGAAACGCCTCCTTTATAGCCCACTAAATTAAAAATACTTTAGGGCGGATGCAATTTCTGGATGAAAAGAACTTTTGGCCTCGGATCTGACTATTTCTGGCATCAATGGTACAAATCACAGCATTTCCCCAAATTTCACAGGATAGTTTATGTGCATACCTGACTGTGCCCTTCTCCAGTTTTTGTGTATATAACAGTGCAAAATTGACTAAAGGCACCTCAGTATTCGGCAGGGTTATAGAAATGCACACATTTCCAGCCAGTACCAGTCATTACATACTAGCTGTCAGTCAATGTTGCAGTGTGTAATAGAAGAAGAAATTCAGCCACGGCAAGATTTCTCAGTGTGAAACTTGGGTTGCTCTGCCCGGGTTGAGCGCGTCGCCACAAGAGCAT
>CM060330.1:45305540-45308040 GCA_030674155.1 Stramonita haemastoma
TAAACAAGTGTGTGTATGTGGGGGTGGTAGGGGGATAGTGTGTGTATTTGTGTGTGTATAAATTTGTGTGTGTGTGGTGTGAGAGAAAGAGAGAGAAAGAGGAAGAGAGGGAGAGAGGAGAGAGAGAAGAGAGAGGACAGACAGACAGACAGACAGACAGACAGACACAGACAGACAGACAGACAGACGACAGATAGACAGACAGACAGACAGACAGACAGATAACAGACAGATAGACAGAGACAGTTGGGACAGTGGTGCAGAGGTAATGCTTCTAAGTAGAAAACGAGAATACACAAGTTCAATTCCCTATTGAGCCCGGAAATGTTCTCCCATTCACTACACCATGAGTGAAGGCCTGGGTACTAGTCTTTCGGATGAAGTAAGAAACCGAGGTCCCGTGTACAACACACATTCAGCACACGTAAAAGAATCCACGGCAACAAGAGAGCTGTCCCTCGAAAATTCTGTAGAAAAAATAGTCTCATAGAGAAGAAATAGACATGCTAACAGGAAACTTAAAATAAAAGTATGGTCCTGCTATTGTAGTGATGCGCTCTGTCAAGAGAGAGCAACCCGAATTTCACACAGAGAAATCTGCTATAAATAAAAAAGTATGCAGTGCAATCGTGTACAATAGAACACGATGCAATGCAATACAATACAATGAAATACAGTACAACACCATACAATAAGATACAGCGCAATGCAATACAGTACAGTACGTATACAGTACAATGCAATATAGTACGATACAATAATGTATAATACTAAATACAATACAATACAATACAAATACAGCTGAGTACAGTAAAGACGAAAGGATTAAGTAAATTTGACTCAACACAACAGAGTACAGTACAACGCAATAGAATACAAAGCAATACGATACAGCACAGTACAATACAACACAAGACTACACCACCCCACCCCACCCACACCACACCACACCCCACCACACCCTACCTCAACCCACACCACTACACCACCCCACAACACCACCACACCACACCATCCCACCACCACCACCACCACACCCAACACCCCACCCACACAACACAACACCAACACATAAACAAAACAAAACACCACCCCACACACCCAAACTCACCAACCAACCAAAACCACACCCCAACTCCACCCTAACCCACCCCATAACCCCAAACCTCTGGTGAATAAAACAGGTGATCGATCTGCTAGTCCGGATCCTTCAATGCACCCTGGGCGGGGTGCAGGATGAGCTGAACCTGATCCAGGTCTTCAAGAGGCCTACGAGATCCTCTACACCTACATGATCGGCAAGTCCCGCAAGAACGCTCTCTACTTCGCCAAATACATCGACTTCTTCCAGACCCAGTTTACTCAGAAGGTACTGGAGTTTGGGTTTGGGTTAAGAGTTAGGTTGATTTGGGGTTGGGGGAGGTGGGTGGTGGTGTGGTGGTGGGGGGGGGGGGGTGGTGTGGGCGTGGGGGGATGAAACTATGAAATGTGTAAGTGTTTCTTCTTCTTCTTCTTCTTCTTTCTTTCTTCTTCTTCTTCTTCTTCTTCTTCTTCTTCTTCTTCTTCTTCTTCTTCTTCTTCTTCTTCTTCTTTCTCTTCTTCTTCTTTCGCAATAATTTCTTCTGGGGTCACCCATAATATACACTCTGATTCACTCATCCCATCCGGAAATGACTAATAATTATTAAAAGTACACGCAGGACGAGAAGTGTGCAGGTATGACAGGATTTTTTAAGTGTCTCACCATACAGGCAGCATTCTCAGACTATATATATATATATATATATATATATATATATATATATATATATATATATATATATATATATATATATAATATATGTCCAACACTCATTCGGAAGGCGGAGGACAGGGCTGGATGGCGACGGCTGGCTGCAGAATGGTCTCTCATGTCTCCTACACGACCATCCCGGTCATGAGAAAAGAATAAGAAGAAGAAGAAGAATACATACATACATACATACATACTACTACATACATACATACATACATACATACATACATACATACATACATACATACATACATACATACATACATACATACATACATACATACATACATACATACATACATACATACATACATACATATATAGATACATACATACATACATACATACATACATACATATATATATATATATATATATATATATATATATATATATATATATATATATATATATATATATATATATATATACGAGTATCATTTTCTGAGAAAAACACCTTTGAAATCAATCTCGACCTTACATTGTGGTTCATGATTACAACATTTTTTTTCTTTATATTCCCTTTAAGTCATTGTCATCTTCCCATAATTATGAGCTGTGTCATCATATCCACATTAAACATAATTGTGAGGCTCGTACTGACCTTTCAATTTCCTTCAATAATGTACATGTGATAACAGTGATGTTTGATTTTCGGTCAACTTTTTTGCGAGTATTGTGTATTTTTTTGCAAACTTTTCGAAT
>CM060330.1:45315540-45320540 GCA_030674155.1 Stramonita haemastoma
TTTTGGGTACCATTGTTAAACGTCTCCAGGCTCGATTTCTCAAACCAGGATCATTTTTGTCAAAGCAAGGTAGCACTTTTTATAAGTTGATAGCTATTCCATAAGATTTGAACAATCTGGAAAATCTATGTTAAGGAGACTGCAGGCTGTTATGTTAAGAGCTCGTCATGGCTGAAGACCATCTGCACAAAATATTTGACAGCATGACAACATGTTCACGTAGGCCTCAGTACTTGACTTATTCAAAAACTGACTCATAATTTGGCATGGTCCTACAGCTGGACTGCTTTTGTTTAATCAGTTAGTCTGCTTGCAGTAAAACCAAGAATTGGAAGTGTATGTCTCATTGATTTACACTATTCTACAATATGGCTGTGCTGCATTGTAGAGCATAGTCATGTTTACTAGCTGCCAAACCAGTGAGCTAGATATACTACTTTTTTTTATAAACTTAATTGGGGTGAGGGGTCGGTTATAGCTCCAAGGTTCACCAATGGTAAATTTTGTGTACGCGTCCATTTGCTCTCAATTAAGGTATCTGCATTTGAGAATAAATGTCTGAAGTATGCCATACGTCATTACTCACAATACAAGTAGGCATAGTTTCATAATCTTTTTTCTGGACAAAGATCTCTTTGAAACATAATGAATAAATGACTACATGGAAACGAGCCTGGAAGAATTCTGGAATATTCAATCTCCCCCTCCCTTCCCATACCTCCACCCTACCCTCTTTTAAAAACTATTGCAGTGTGAAGTGTGTGGTTGTGCGTGTTGGCTGTGGAAACAGTAGAGTAGTGCTTGTTTGATTGCAGCATTTTGAGAGTTTTGCTTTACCCCCTTTGAATCTTTTAGAAGTGCATTGTGATTAACATCATAATTATTTCTCTTGTTAGCAGTGTGTGCGTGATATGCTTTTTTATCAATGATGAATTTTTGACATGTTGATCTTTTATTGTGTGTGTGTGAATGGATGCAGAGAAGAATGGGATGTTATGGAAAGTGAGGGAGAAAAGCGGGAATGAGAGTTGGAGTGGAGGGGGGAGGGGGACAGGATGACGAATAACAGAGCGAGATATTATCTAAGGGTCAGGTGTGGAGGGAGATTATGTGTGTGTGTGTGTGTGTGTGTGTGTGTGTGTGTGTGTGTGTGTGTGTGTGTGTGTGTGTGTGTGTGTGTGTGTGTGTGTGTGTGTGTGTGTATTTTTTTTACATTTTTTTAAATTTCATTCTTTTATATTGAGGATAATGGGATGTGTGTGTGTGTTTGTGTGTGTTTGTGCGTGTGTATGTGTGTGTTTGTGTTTGTTTGTGTGTGTTGTCTGTCTGTCTGTCTGTATATGTGTTGGGGGGGATGAGTATGAGTGTGTAAGTGTGTGTGTGTGGGGGGAGTATAATGTGTGTATTTGCGTGTGTGTGAATGCGTGCAGACGTCAGTGTGTGCGTGCGTGTGTGCGTGTGTGCGTACACGCGTACGGACACACGCACACATACACTTATTTAATGTTTGTGTAATTGTACCTGCACTAGTGTATATTTTATGTTTCTTTACGAATGTGTTCTTTTTCTGTTTTGTCTACATATAAGAGAGTAAGAAACATACCTTTTTTAGACGTAAAATTTTACTTTCATAGGAATCGAATCATAAAAATTTATTCACAGAGGAAAAATCACCAGCTGGAAAATCTATTCATATGAAATAAGACAGAGGTAAATTAAGTTAGAGTAGACTTGAATAGACTAAAGTAGAAAAGAGTAGAATTTAAAGGTATCAAGATCAATTGGAGTGTACTAGCTGAAAACCAAAAAAAAACTAGAACAACGATGCAGAAATTTATATTTCAAAGACCAGGTGCTAAAACAAGCCACAAGGGAGAACACACACACACACACACACACCACACACACACACACACACACACACACACACACACACACACACACACACACACACACACACACACACACCACACACGCAGGAACACAAATATTGGGAAGAAAATATGTTTTCAGTATCTTATAGGGGAGAGGGAGGATGGGGGGAATGCAAAACACTGTAATAAGAAAAAAAATCATTCAAATTCACACTTTTTTTTCCCAAGTCATAATGCAAACACATTTAATTTAAACGAGATTTGTAACAAGCTGACATCAGGGGGTCACAACGAGGTGACGTCACAGTGAGCTGCAACCTCACAGCGAGATGTGTGACGTCACAGTGAGGTGTGATGTCACAGTGATACGTGATGTCATAGTATATGTGACGTCACAACAATGTATGACGTCACAGCTAGGTGAGGTGTGACGTCACAGCGTGATGACATGACGTCGTGTCTTGCTTCCACAGAAAGGGGTGTACCTGACGGCGCGAGGCCAGGACATCAACCGCCAGCCCAACATCCTGTACATCTCCGCCACCAACGGGGTCTCCTGGCAGGCCCTGCACGAGTTCGTGGATGTGAGTCTCTCCTACTGCTGCAGAGCGAAAGGAAAAGTTTTGTTTTTTAAATGATTTGAACTAATGGGTGTCGCTGCTCTTGTGGCGACGTACTCTCCTCCTGGGGAGAGCTGTCCGAATTTTATGCAGAGAAATCTGCCGTGACTTAAAAGTGGTGTGACATGGAAATGTCTATACAACAAAAAAAAAATACTGAGAAGGGGGTTTATAGGGTAAGGGTGGGTGGGTTTTGATGGGGTGATGTGGGGAGGGAAATTTCTGCTTACAGATGGTAAATGGAATAACCAGTGTAACTGGTGGGAGTTTTCTGTTTGTTTCGTTGTTTGGGGGGGGGGGGGGTTCATCAAGTCACCCATCTAAAAATAAAGAAGTACATATTGTGTTATGATAAGTAATGTTACCCTGTTTATGATGTTGTCATACTTTCATTTCCTTATTGAATTTGTTTTTGTCCTAGATTGACAGGTCATGCTTTTGAAATTAAAGTGCAAGGTGCTGGTAACATCATTAAATGTTTAGACTGATTTCTAAAGTGATATAATATATACACACTGGTTGCTGTATATAGGCTTTAGATAGAAGCATGATGTTATACTCTTAATATCATTTGAGATTTAGACTGACCATACTAAAGTAATGTACTCACTTAAGATTGGAAAACAATGCACTGTTAATATCGTCTAACATTATGACTGATTTTACAGTGATACACAGACTTGTAGGAGACAATGTTTTAAAATATGAAAGCGGTATACTACTAATAATATTTGACAGTTCAGTGGTCAGAGCACTCGCTTTCCCCCAGCTAAGGTTAAGCAGTATCGAGCTTGGTTACCAAGTAGATGGGTGACCGTTTGTACACCTTGGCCTCAGTCCGGTCCCCCAGTTCACCCAGCTGTAAATGGGCACATGCCCTATTTAGGGTCAGGGAGGGTAAAGCAGCGAGGGAGAGGAGATGGGCGCCGCCCTCAACATGCTGACCCCTAGAGAAGCTGACGTCTCTGGTGCCTCGCTCCCCTATGACCACATTTTATCTGTATTTTATTTATTTATTCTTTTATATCGAGGATAATGGAATAAGCACTCATGTGCTTTTTTTTTTTTACATCCAGTCCCTGTGTGTGTAGTTTTTGTAAATCGTGTCATCTGTTTCCACCGGCACACGATGGCCTGATCTTACGAATAGCAGAACAGGATTTAACGTGTGCGCAAGATGTTCTGCATGCGTTCGCACACGGGGCCTCGGTTTATGACTCATCCGAAGGACTTATGAGACACCTTTACCTTTACCTTACCTGTCTGGGCTGACTTTGAAGTGATGCACATCCTTGGTGTGACAGGATACTTATTCGGAGTACGACAAGGACAAACACGACTTCCTTCTGCATCAGCTGGACCTGTACAAAGCCCTGTGTTTTGTAAGGATATAATTATGTTTGTTGTTATGTGTCTGTCTGCTTGGCAGTGTTGTTCGTTGTTTGGTGAGTGTTTGTTCTGCCTTTCTTTTTGTTGATTGTTGTTCTTTCTTTCTCTTTCTTATTTAATAATATGTTTGTTGTTATGTGTGGTTGGTTGGCAGTGTTGTTCGTTGTTTGGTGAGTGTTTGTTCTGTCTTTCTTTCTTTCTTTTTCTTACTTTAAGAATTGTTTGCTGTTATGTGTTTGGTTAGTAGTATTCTTCGTTGTTTGTTGGTTGTGTGTTTGTTTTTTTCTTTCTGTTTTTTTTTCTTTCTTTTCTTTCCTGTTCTGTTGTTTCCTTTCTCTCTCTCTCTCTTTCTTTCTTTCTTTCTTTCTTTCTTTCTTTGGTTTTCGTTCTTTCTTTCTTTCTTTCTTTCTTTCTTTTCTTTCTTTCTTTTTTCCTTCTTTCTTTCTTTCTTTCGGTTTTTCGTTCTTTCTTTTTTCTTCTTTTTCTTTTCCTTCTTTCTCTCTTTCTTTCTTTTTTCTTTGGGTTTTTTCTTTTTTTCTTTTCTTTCTTTCTTTTCTTTCATCCTTTAATTTATTTCTTTCCTTCCTTTCTTTCCTTCTTTTCTTTACTTTTCTTTCTTTCTATCTTCTTTCTTTTCTGCCTATCTGTATATAGCTTTCAATTTTTACTTAGTTTTTCACACAATGCAATACGGTGGGGGGGGGGGGGTATGTCTGCGTGCGTGCGCACATGCTGGTGTGTACATGTGTGTGTGTGTGTGTGCGCGCGCGCCACGCGCTTATAGGTGTGCATGTATGTATGTATGTATGTATGTATGTATGTATGTATGTATGTATGTATGTATGTATGTATGTATGTATGTATGTATGTATGTATGTATGTATGTATGTATGTATGCATGCTGATGCATGCATGCATGCATGCATGCATGTTATGTATGTTGTATGTACGTACGTACGTACGTACGTATGCATGCATGCATGCATGCAATAGCATGCATGCTCACATACACACATACACACATACACACACACACAAACCTCTCCCGCACACCATACGCATCTGTCCTTAACATGCACGCGCTGTACACTACTACATGCATGCATCATCATCCATC
>CM060330.1:45338040-45348040 GCA_030674155.1 Stramonita haemastoma
AACAATGTCTGATACTTTGATGAGGACAGTGCAGTAAGTGATGACTTTGATGAGGACAGTGCAGTAAGTGAAGTTAACACTTTTGATGATGCAAGGTGGACGGATTGTCTGTGTAGATGAAAGAGCACAGAAATAGTATTGCTGTCTTATTTTTGTTCGTTTATTTGTCTGTTATGTTTGAGAGTGGGTAGGGGATAATATATATATATATATATATATATATATATATATATATATATATATATATATATATATATATATATTATATTATATATATATATATATATATATATATATTTCCGTTTGTTTGAGTTATGCTAAGACTATTCTGGAAATTCTCACTTACGGCTGACTTGCACTCTGTGTGTGTCTGTCACTGTATCTATAATTTCAATTGTGATATAAGAAAAAGTAACATATATTGGCAAAATGAAAGAACAACAGTATGACATGGGGAAAATATGACAATTCATGATTTGGAAAATAGAAACAGCAATCACAATGACAAAAGAAGAACAATCAGTCAAAATGGCATTACTTTCAATACTCGAGTGATCAACGACACTTATACACACTCTCACGAAAAAGGATCTGGCCTGACCTTACCTCAGTGGCCAAGAAGCTCTATGGAGACTGTGAAGACCTGCAGTGTACAGCTGCCTTCGTTACAGATACAGAACTATTCATTTGACGAACGCTAACAAAATATTAATTCCCTCACATAAGTACGGGGCCTGGATGCAAAAAAGTACATGAGTTCCATTATCCTCAAAATTAAAGAATAAAGAACACACACACACACACACACACACACACACACACACACACACACACACACACACACACACACACACACACACACACACACACACACACACACACACACTCATGTCTGTATCTTTCCTTGTTTTCTGTCTGTGTAATCCCATCCCAGAGAGGTATTTAGATGACAGACGATAAAAAGACCGCTTCTTTTATCTCCCGTAGACGATACAAAGAATCCCTTTTTTTTTAACCCTTTTTTAACAAAAAAGGCAACGTAATTGTATCACAATTATAACCATCATCGTCGTCCTCATTGTCACTATATTCATCACTATCATCAGTATTAGAACTATTATCATCAAACCGTCGTCTTTGTCATTCTTATTGTCGATAATTAGGTTTCTTCCATCTGTTAATTGTTTTCGTTGCCTCATCATCAACTTTGCTATCAGTGTTAGCATCATCATTAACATAAATATCATTTTTGCAAGTTTTTTTCTTATGTGTGTGTGTGTGTGTGTGTGTGTGTGTGTGTGTGTGTGTGTGTGTGTGTGTGTGTGTGTGTGTGTGTGTGTGTGTGTGTGTGTGTGTGTGTGTGTGTGTGTATTTCTCTAAGATATGTTTTCTTTGTAGTCTTGTTTTACAGGCATTTGCGTAATTAACGATAAAGGTCTTATTGTCCTAGATGCTACTCTTTGTTAGAATACTTTATCGCGTCTTTACTGATCAGTACCATTGTATTGTATTGTATTGTGTTGTATTGTGTTGTATTATATCGTATTGTATTGTATTGTGTTGTGTGTGTTTGTGTGTGAGTGTGTAACACTATGTATGTGTGTGTTTCATCTAAAGCACTTTCAGGAGAGTGGAGTCGGTTTCTGATGTTAACTCAAAGGCAAAAAAAAACAAAAAAATTCCTTTGAACGGGTATCTATCTCATTGGTGGCTCGAACCCGTGATGTCACTTCGCAAGCTCAAAAAGCTTTAACCACTGGAATATCCCACTCCGCGGAGTGCGTATATAAACCATGAAAAACTGCGATCAACAAGGAGGAGGCATAAGAGGAATAAACGACAGCAGCAGCAGCAACAGAACAGTGATCAAAAGACCTCGCCATGAAGGAAAGGCATTGGGATAAAAGATTATTCAGCTGGCTACAACGAGACGTAACTGGGAGGAAATATAATGATCATAATGATGCAGATGATGAGAGAGAGAGCCCTGACGTGCGATGAAGGATTATTATGATCATGACGAAATGTGATAACAGCAGCGCAGACGAGGTCTGCTGGCACTGTGAGGGAGGGATACAAGATGGGCTGATTTCGTGTCTGGATATTAGAGAGAGAGACACGAGAGAGAGAGAGAGAGAGAGAGAGAGAGAGAGAGAGAGAGAGAGAGAGAGAGAGAGAGGAGGAGAGAGAGAGAGAGAGAGAGAGAGAGCCAAAGCTTGCTGTCTGGATGAGAGAGAGAGGCAGAGAGAGAGAGAGAGACAGAGAGAGAGCAAAGCTTGCTGTCTGGATGAGAGAGAGAGGCAGAGAGAGAGAGAGAGAGAGAGAGAGAGAGAGAGAGAGAGAGAGAGAGAGAGAGAGAGAGAGAGAGAGACAGAGACAGAGAGAGAGAGAGAGAGAGAGCCCAAAGCTTGCTATTTATCTGCTGGGGAAGGAATGTTGGGGGGTTGGGGGGGGGGGAGTTATTGGAAGGGGGCTGTCTTTTCTTTTTCTTTTTCTGGTTTTTTTTTGGGGGGGTGGAACGGGGGGAGGGGGTGTAGATTCAGAAAAATTGTTGTTATTCAGACTGTTTTTTTGTATATGACCTACTTTCTAGACAGTGGTCATTTGTGTGTGTTTGTGTGTGTTTTTCTCTGGATATTTTTTTCTTTTTCATCCTGTTTTACAGATATGTGGTGATGAACGATAAAGGTTTTGTTTTCGTAAATGCTACTCTTTGTTAGAGCACCTAATAGCGTTTTTACTGATCAGTACTATTGTATTGTATTGTGTTGTATTGTATTGTATTGTATTGTATTGTGATGTATTGTGTTGTATTGTATTGTATTGTATTGTATTGCATTGTATTGTCAGGCCAAATATTTCACCGTAAAATTCGGGCTGCTTTCTACAATAAATGCATCGCCACAAGCGCAACGCCATCCACTTTTTATTTACTCTTTCTCTCTGCAGATATAATATGATATATATATATATATATATATATTATATATATATACATATATATATATATGTGTGTGTGTGTGTGTGTTGTAAGAGTAACTTTTCTATACATAATTTTGCAAGGCCCAATTATTGTCTCATTAGCAAGAGTTCTTTCACAAGCAATAACTGTGCAATGCAAGTGGGATCACGGGTTTATCCTATGATCTGAAAGATTAGCACCCACACTACCACACAAGGTCTAACAGATGGGAGGAACAGTTCGGGTGTAAATGGGGATTGAACCAGCGATCTCTTGTTTTGTGAGCAGGCACGTTACCTCTTGGATCACCAGCCCACTAAAGCCTTATCTGATGCTTCACCAACAGAACAAGAGATCGCAATAAGAAAATTAATGAAGAAAAAAAATAACTTGGCCATATAAAGGAAAAAATATTATTACCACGATTATCGAGGGTGATGAGAGAGAGAAGAGGGAGGGGAGAGAGAGAGAGAGAGAGAGAGAGAGAGAGAGAGAGAGAGAGAGAGAGAGAGAGAGAGAGAGAGAGAGAGAGAGAGAGAGAGAGAGAGAGACAGACAGACAGACAGACAGACAGACAGACAGACAGACACAGACACACACAAACACACGCACACGTTCACACACACACCAACCACACCACACACACACACACACACACACACACACACACACACACACACACACACAACACATACACATACACACACACACACACACACACACACACACACACACACACACACACACACACACACACACACACACACACATATACACACACAGATAGAGACAGAGACAGAGATACAGAGAGACAGACAGACAGACAGAGAGATGGTTGGATAGGAAATATGATTGATTGATGATGCTTATTGTCCACATAATGAGTGATGATAGCAGAGGAGTGACCTGATGATTTAGATCAGGCAAGAGAAGCTTAGGGCCTGTCTGGCTGCCAGAACTCAAAGACAGTTGGACCGAAAGGGGGGAGGAGGGGGAGGGGGGAAGGGACATACTTTTTCCCGCTTTGCCAAAGCGGCCTGTGCTTTGAGATAAGAGTACTGGTTTTTATGTCCAGTCTTTGGCTTTAGAGTCTAACCCACTTTATAATTATGTCTCGCTTTATCTCAGTCTGTTTCTATAGGTTTTATTTTTTTTCCCTTTACATTTTTTTAGTGTCTCTGTCCCTATAATTTTGCCGTACTGTGACGATTTGATGCCATATGGTTTATAAACAAAGCTTTATAAGCTTGTTTTTCTGTGTGTTTCTTTTTGGTTTAGGGTTTGTTTGTTGTTGTTTTTTTTGTTCATTGGCTAGAGCTTCCAGGTTTACCAATAGTGAGATTTTTCATTTCGAACTCGAGGAAATTGATATCTAAACACAACACCAGTGTGTACGCGTTTTGTCTTATATTTTTTGTTATCTTTGTGTGTGTGTGTGTGTGTGTGTGTGTGTGTGTGTGTGTGTGTGTGTGTGTGTGTGTGTGTGTGTGTGTGTGTGTGTGTGTGTGTGTGTGTGCGTGCGTGAGTGCGCGCGTGTGTGTGTCTGTGTGTGTATGCGTGCGTGCGTGTGCGCGCGCACGCGTGCATGCATGCGTGCGTGCGTTCGTACGTGCGTGTGTGTGTGTGTGTTTGTGTGTGTATGTGTGTGTGCATATGTGATCGCTTGCACCCGCATGCGTGTGTGTAAGTGGACATAACAAACAAAATTCGCATACATGCACCTTCGTCCAGTTTCTTGGCATTTGCATGCATATATATATATATATATATACATATATACATATATACATACATATATATATATATATATATATATATATATATATATATATATATATATATATATAATGGTGTCTGTCAGGACCTGTCTCAGTACAAGTACAACAAGCTGATCACCAAGGCCCTCAACATCCTCAACAAGGTCTACTCCTCCAAAACCAACATGTTCAAGCTGTCCGCCAAGGCCCAGGTGAGGGGAGTGAGGAGGAGGGTGATGATGATGATCAGGAGGAGGAAGAGAAGGAGGAGGAGAAGGAGAAGGGTGATGGTGGTGATGGTTATGGTGGTGGTGGTGGTGGTGGTGGTGGTGGTGGTGGTGGTGGTGGTGGTGGTGGTGGTGGTGGTGGTGGTGATGATGATGATGATGGTGGTGGTGATGATGGTGATGATGAGGATGATGATGGTGATGATGATGTTGAAAGATGATGATAAAGTTTTCTAAATACAATGTAAGATCAGAAGCCAATTTAAACATGTTTATTCAGTTTCTTTATACAAGCTAACTTACATTCATGCGAGTAAAACAAAACAGACCTCCGCACAAGTTACACACAGACGCTTACACACAAATACACACATACACACACACTTGCGCGCGCGCACGCACACACGCACGCACGCACGCACACAAATCAACACACACACACAGAGGGGGGAAGGGAGAGAGAGAGGGAGATACAGAGAGAGACAGAGAGAGAGATAAGAGATAAGAAAGACATAGAAAGAGACAGACACAGAAAGACAGATACACAAACAGAGACACACACACAGAGAAACAAGCAGTAAATCAAGTCCAGTTTACTGGAGAACAGACTTCATTATATGTCGTCCTTGGTCGTTAGGTGCTGCTGACACAAGACTCTGCACGTGTGCATCGCGAGGTGCTGAAGAACATGCCCCTGCTGCGACGTCTGGCCAGAGCCAAGCTGGACGATCAGCAGGTCAAGCTGATGAGTGACATCCTGGATGACCTGGCCGAGTAAGTTCACCACCACCTGCAGAACATTCCACATGGACAGGTCCACTTGTGGAGAATTTCATTCAGCGGGTTCATTTTTTGTCAAAACGAAATATGAGGTTCCATGTTCTTTTTCAGCGAGTTCGTTTTGTAAAAACAAAATCTGAGGTTCCAAGTTCTCATTCAGCGAGTTCGTTTTGAAACACAAAGTCTGAGGTTCCAAGTTCTTATTCATCAAGTTTGTTTTAGAAAACAAAATCTGAGATTCCATGCATGTTTCACTTTCAGAAGACCTTCTAGTTATTTAGTATACCATCTAAGTCACAGAAGAGTTTTCTGCATGAAATTAGGGCTGCTCTTCTTGGGGAGAGCACGTCACCACAAGAGTAGCTTCACCCATTGGTTGTGATTTGGGGTGGGTTTTTTTACCTGTCTACATTTGTATTTGTTTCCTTATCAGAGTGACTTTTTTCTACATAAATTTGCCAGGTACAACCGTCTTGTTGCCGTGAGTTCTTTTACGAGCTCTAAATGCTTGTTACATACAGGGCCTCGGTTTATCGTTTTATCCGAAGGACTAGCACCAAGACCAGTCGATCACGACTCACGTTGTAGTGGATGGGGGAAACTTTTGGGCGCAAACGGGGATCAAACCCAGACCCGGGTTGAACCCGGACTTTAGGCTTTCTAGAAGGTGCGTTAAAAACCTACTTTGAATGGGAAACAGTGCATGCAGACAGGAAAAGGGAAATATGAATCCCCTTGAACGGGCGTCTCGGTGGTGGCTCAAACCCGGGCTCGATCTTACGCCGCCAAATCGTGAGCGCAACGCTGTAACCACTAGGCTAACCCGCCTCCACTCAGTGATGATTCTGTTTCTTGATATTGTGTCAACTCCTCATTGTCCCTAAAGGGATGACAGGAATTAAAGTAATTAAATATGAATATTTCAGGCCACACCACCCTCGCCCAGTTATGAGTTTGTTTCTTGGTATTTTGTCAAATCATCGATGTCCCTAAAGGGATGAAGGAATTGAGAAGTAATTGAATTTGAATGTGTCAGGCCATACCACCCTCCCCAACTTATGATTCTGTTTCTTGATATTTTGTCAAATCATCCATGTCCCTAAAAGGATGACAAGAATTAAGGTAATTAAATTTGAATGTGTCAGGCCATACACCTCTTGCCCAGTTATGATTCTGTTTCTTGATGTTTTGTCAAATCATCGATGCCCCTAAAGGGATAACGGGAATCAATGTAATTGGATTTGAATGAATCAGGCCATACCTCCATCGTCCAGTTATGATTCTGTTTTTTAATATTTTGTCAAATCCTCCATGTCCCTAAAGGGATGACAAGAATTAAGGTAATTATATTTGAATGTGTCAAGCCATACCTCCCTCGCCCAGTTATGATTTTGTTTCTTGATATTTTGTCAAATCATCCATGTCCCTAAAGGGATGACAGCAATTAAAGCAATTGAATTGGACAGGCCATACAGCTCTTGCCCAGTTATGAATCTGTTTCTTGATGTTTTGTCAAACCTCGATGTCCCTAAAGGGATGACAGGAATCAATGTAATTGGATTTGAATGTGCCAGGCCATACTGCCCTCCACCCAGTTATGATTCTGTTTCTTGATATTTTGTAAAATTGTAGATGTCCCTAATGGGATGAGAGGATTTAAAGTAATTGAATGTGTATGTGTCAGGTTCTGCCACCTGCCCATGACCCCTGATTGAACCGCATCCCATGAACCAGAACATCCTCATCTCCCAATGGTGAGTGTGTGTTGTGTGTGTGTGTGTGTGTGTGTGTGTGTGTGTGTGTGTGTGTGTGGTGTGTGTGTGTGTGTGTGTGTGTGTGTGTGTGTGTGTGTGTGTGTGTGTGTGTGTGGTGTGGTGTGGTGTGGTGTGGTGTGGTGTGGTGTGGTGTGGTGTGGTGTGGTGTGGTGTGGTGTGGTGTGGTGTGGTGTGTGTGTGTGTGTGTGTGTGTGTGTGTGTTGTGTGTGTGTGTTGTGTGTTGTGCTGTGCTGTGCTGTGCTGTGCTGTGCTGTGCTGTGCTGTGCTGTGCTGTGCTGTGCTGTGCTGTGCTTGTGTGTGTGTGTTTTTGTGTGTTGGGTGGAGGGGGTGTACTATTCTCTTTATGATAAAATTATCTGTTCTTTCATATAGCAAGAGTTCATACCACTTTCTCACGATGGCTTTTTTGAAAATTCAGGATTTCATATACAATAAAAAAAATTGTTAAAAAGAATGATCACTACCTATTGCTACCTTCATTTTTTTGTGTTTCTTATGCACAACCAAATATTCTGGCCTGTGTACTCGCAAATCTTTGACATAATCAGAAAGCTAGCCTATTTGGTGAACCGAGGTTCCGATAAACCCGTTCCGCTTTTCGGAAGAGTCAAAGTCAAAGTCAAAGTCAAAGTCAAACTTTTATTTCCAGATGGTACATTGAGTAAGCAGTACAATTGCTTTTTTTCATCAAGCCATCCATCTAAAAAATAAAATAAAATAAAAAAATTTTAAAAATTTTAAAAAGGAGAAAAAAATAGAGAAAGTCATATTTGAACAAGGAAAAACTTAAAGAAGATATGTGGTACAAATGAAAAGATTAAAAATGAACTTGAAAAATATTCACACCAAAAGAAGAAACTACATACACACACACACACACACACACACACACACACACACACACACACACACACACACACACACATATATATATATATATATATATATATATATATATATATATATATATATATATATATATATATATATATATATATATACATATATATATATATATATATATATATATATATATATATATATATATATATATTATATATATATATATACCACACGCACACAAGGAAAATAATGCATGATTCCTTAAAAATCGTTTTACACACACACATACAAACCTATATCAATTCCCTCCTCCAAAACAAGTACGGTGCATACAAAGAAAAACAATACATTACAAAGCAATGGATTCGAAGCAGAAAGGAAAAACAATCACATTAATTTCCTTCCTTTTTCTCAGTCCTTCACTCCCAAGCACTTGTGTTTATAGATTTACACTAAAACATGTCAGCGTTCTATCAAATAAGTGCATTCAGGTACATAAAAAAAAAAAAAATATATATATATATATATATATATATATAATATATATATATATATATATATATATATATAATAAAAAAAATCGCAGCTAACTTGAGCACCAGCTTATCAATTGTATAATTTAAAAAAATCAATCAATAATTTAAAAAAAATAATAATAAATAAATAAAATAAAATAATAATAAAAAATATATATATATAACACAAACAAACAAACAAACAAACAAAAAAACAAGAAATAATCCCACAAAAAGCACATGTATAAAAAATATTTAAAAAATAAAAAAAATCAACATTTCCTATAACTAAATATCTCATGTACTGTATCAACACACACACACACACACACACACACACACACACACACACACACACACACACACACACACACACACACACACCACACCACACCACACCACACCACACACACACCAGAACAAACATCCAAACCAAAGAGAAATGAAACAGATAAAATCAGGCAACCCCCCCCCCCCTATAAAATGTTAAAGCCCAACCAAACACCATCAGTATCAACAACAACAATAACCACACGCCAACTCACTCACTCACACACACACACACACACACACACACACACACACACACACACACACACACACACACACACACACACACACACTCACACACACACACACACACACACACACACACACACACACACATAGCAAAATCAACCATCAAGGTCTAATATCTTATCAAGTCATCAGCAAATTGTTATCCCTTAAAAGTAACATCAAGAGATGAATATAAATGACCATATAAACTGTGGTCATACCATATTTATAATGATAAAAATGACTATCAGTGATACATTCATCTATCTGTCCCTCGCACACATGCTACATGTAACATTTTTAATTCAGTTGTAACACAAGCCACAATACAAGTACGTTGGAATGAAACTGTAAAGAGTGATGTTATATCACAAGCAAATGTACACGTTTACAAGTCTTGTTCTATACACTTATCTATGAAATATTTTTTTAGATGTGCTTTAAAAGAGTAGGCCATTGTGTACCGGTGAGAGCGAATGAAAAATATACAAAAACTACATACACACGGAAACTGGATGCAGAAAAGATGAGTGCTTATTCTGTTATCTCCGAAATAACAGAATATATTTTTAATATTAAAAAT
>CM060330.1:45353040-45385540 GCA_030674155.1 Stramonita haemastoma
AGTTAAATATGTATGTTAGGGTATCGGTTATAGCGTATGCACTGATTTTTAATATTTTACTATGGATTTTGTCAAGGTCTTTTGATCCTGACTGTTTCAATTTGAGTAAGCTATTAAGCACATCTGTTACTCTTATTGGGGGTATAATAAAATCAGATGAGATGCTCTTTGATGAACAGTATTGTTTTAATTCTTTCAGCTCGTTTGTTTTTGTTTTATCATTAGATATTATAGAATCAGTAATGTTTGCAAAGTGAGAATTCAGGTTTTCTGCTGATATTTCTTTTATGACTTTTTGGGTGCTATGTCTTGATTTATTAGTTAAGGTATTAATGGCTTTCCAAATCGCTTTTGGATTCTGAGCTGAAGACAGCAAGTCTTGAAAGTATTTTGTTTTGGCTTTGCGTTTCATTGAATTGACTTTGTTCCTTTGCTTTTTATATTCATCTTTTTGCTTTGATTTTAGCAAATAGTCTCTTAGATTCATTTCGTTTTCGATTTCTTTTGTTAACCATGGAGGTTTCATGAAATGTTTTATTCTTTTCTTAATAAATGGAGCGTGTTTATCATAAGTAGCTATAAATGTCTTTATCCAATAGTCAATAGCATCATCTGGGTTTGTAAGCTGATAGACATAGTCTAAGTTTGAGTTAAGAATATCATTAATGAAGGTATCTTTATCAAAATGTCTAAAAGAGCGGTAGGATATCTCCTTGTGTCCTGATTTGGGTATCTTTATTCCTTTTTTCCGCCATGTAAAACAAATGGAAGAGTGATCGCTACAGCCTGTCTGCACTGAACATGTTTCTGCTATGTTGGTTATTGAAGTAGTGTAAATGTGATCAATAAGGGTGCTAGCATTATTAGAAATGCGAGTTGGACGATCAATTATTTGCTCCAAACCATACATGGCGTAATTAATATTCCACTTTGTTCCGGGGACTGTCAGATCTATGTTGAAATCTCCCATAAGAAAGATTTCTTTGGACTCTAGAATTGCGGCATCCATCATTGAGTTGAATTTATCATACCAGTCAATTGTTTCAGCTGGGTTCCTGTAGATGAAGCCAAGTATAATCGATTTACATCGTCTAAACGTGATTTCTACCCATATAGATTCTACATGAAACTGTTCAAGATGTGTTAGTATTTTCCATAACAAAGAAGTCGCACAATATAAAAGCAGACCGGTAGATCTGACAGTCACAGGATCAAGTCGTGCAGTATCATAACCTGGGATATACATATCTGAATCTGAAATTAAGTTGCTGAGTCTCGATTCTGCTACACAAAATATATGAAAGCTAGTTCCTTTATTGTGTATAATTGATATTTCCTCAGTCTTGTTCCTAGCACTATTGATATTTAGGTATCCTACACGAAGTCCTTCCTGAGAAGGCCATGTATCTAGAGTAGAAAACATTGTCATTGGATAAATTTATTTGAAGCTTGAATAACAAAATTTAAATTGATGATGTAGGCTCACACCAAGACTGATGTGGAATAAGGAGTCACAGTATACCTATATAATATGTACGCTGTGTATTATAGATGCTCTTATACCTTGTTGAATATCAACAATTATTATCATAAACTGATGGCCTTCACATCCACTAAAAGGTGATTGGATTTATCAAACAGAAAAAAAAAGAAAAAAAAAAAGAAGGTAGCACAATATTATAACTATAAACCAATCAGTGAAGCACAATCATCAGTCAAAACAACAATCAAGAAAACTAAACAAGCAGAAAAATCAATGGGTAAAACAACAATTAAGTAGAATAATAAAAGTAGAACAAAAAGAGAAAAATTTGGGATAGTGACGAAACCACCAGTTAGTAACCAGCAGTCACTAACACACAATCATCAATCAAATCAACAATCGAAATACAGGACAAGAAAAGAAAAAAGAAACTTGGTACAGTGATGGAACTAACCACAAATCAGTAAAGCACCATCATCAGTCGACCAACAATCAAATTTAAAACAAATTGAAAAAAATCAAAAAAGGGAAAACTTTGTACAGTATGTAACTAACTACCAGTCGAAAGGCACGCTCACCTGTCAACCAGGTGTGTCTGTGTGTGTGCGTGTGTGTGTGTGAGAGAGAGAGAGAGAGAGAGAGAGAGAGAGAGAGAGAGAGAGAGAGAGAGAGAGAGAGAGAGAGAGAGAGGAATATGTGTATGTTTGTGTGTGTATAAATTTGATATCTGTTAATCTTGATACTTATTTTTGTTGAATATTGCATGCGGGTAGATGATTTGAATGCAAGCGCTTTGATTTGTTTGCTTTACAAGATTCAGCGCTATATAAATTCCATGTATCATTATCATCTATTATCATTATTTGTTTTTGTTTTAGTTCCTTGGCTAAGCGCTCTGAGGTTCACCAATGATAAGATTTCGCGTATGCGACCGTTTTCTCCTATCATGAAGGTAGCTGCATTCTGGACTTTGGGGAGGTATCTTTTATAGGTTCATGTTTCTGTAACCCACCAAACGCTGATATGAATTACAGGATCTTAAATGTGAGTGTTTGAACATCTGCACGTGTATGTACATGAAGGTCTGTAGGTGTGCGCTTAATGATGACCTTAAGGATCGTAAAAAAAATCCCAAAACTTTCATTCATTAGACGATACCGAGATTCGAACCCACGACATAATGGACACGTTGGACTGAAATCGAACGATCTGTGCCACTCGGCTATAGCGTCCAACTCTGTGTCTGATCTTCTTCAGATTCTTTTGCAATACCAAGGTTGTAGAGATAGATCCATGTTACTTCATGCCAAGGTTGTACAGATGTATCAATGTTACTTCAGATTCTTGTTGAATTGTTATGGTTTGAAAGCTAGATAGCTATGAGTCGGGGTGTGTCCTAATTACATCCCTTGCAGAACAGCGGCTATTGAGCCCTCAGACAATTATTATGTCCCAGCATCATTTCATTTTACATTTCTGCAAATCTCTCCACGCAGAATCAATTCAAGAGACCTTTAACGTACGTCTCTAAAACCTTTGCATGCGCAGAAAGAGAGCATGTCGCCACAAAATGTATAGTAGAACCCTCAGATATGTCCTAAACAAGGGGTTGTTTATTTCTGCAAATTCTTTCGGTCACTGAAGGAAAAAACTGACAGGAATCTCTAACGCGCGTATCTACTCTCTCCATCTTTCTGCATGTGGGCTGTATACAGGGAGAGAACATGTTCATCGAGTCCCTGTGTCAGACCATCCTGCCCATGGACGACCTGCTGGTGATGCTGAACAACCCGGGCATCGACAACGTGCTGAAGAAGCCCTTCCTCAAGTGCCTCCATCACGTCTACCTCAAGTCCAACGGAAACGTGGTAGACACCCAGACCTCCGAGATACCCCATGACAAGTACGTAGCTGTGTGGAAGAGAGAGAGAGGGAGAGAGGGAGAGAGGGGAATTTGTGTTGGGAGGTGGAGGGAGGGTGGGTGGGGTGAGGGAGGGGAATTGTGGGGAGGTGGAGGTGGTGGGGCTGGGGTTGAGGTAGGGGGGAGTCTGTTGAGGGGAGGATGAGGGTGGTGGAGGGAGGGGGGTAAGTACGTAGCTGGGAGGGAAGGGGAATGGGGGGAGTCTGCTGAGGGAGGATGAGGGCGTCGGAGATCCCTGCATGACAAGTGCGTCTCTGGGAGGGAGGGGAATTGTGTGGTGGAGGGGGGTTGGGGTAGGGGTGGGTGGGTGACGGAGGGGGGTTGAGGGAGGGGGCAATCTGTTGAGGGGAGGATCAGGAGGTGAAGGAGGTGGTGATGAGAGATGAGGTGTTTTTTTAGCTTTGTATTGCGTCGGGACTGGTTGGTTTCAGGGACTGAAGGTTTGTTCTTGAGTGATTTTATATTAAGATTAGTGTACACAGAGAGAGACAGAGAGATCTTTATATGCCTGCACGAGTGTGTGTTTGATGGTGTGGACAGAATTGAGCAAATTTAGGAAGGTGGGAGGGGAGGTACAAGTGTATGTGTTCAAGATAGTAAGATATTTATACGCAATCTTTTTTTCTTTTTCTTTTTTTTTTGGGGGGGGGTAGAAATTTACTTTTATGCCTGATTTTATCAGATAAGTACACTATTATGACATATTCACGAAGTGATTATTCCTAAAGAGAAAGTATTTTGATACAGGCAAGAAAATGGGATTTCCAGTGTATATCTTCTCTTTAAATGAGTATTTTTAACGTAGTTTAAACAACGGTTTTTTATTGTTAAGAATTTGTGTTTATTCTTTAATATTTTTAGTAATTTGCATTCACGGATTGCTTAGTCCTTTCACTTCAAATTCGCACCGTTTCGTGCATTACTGCATCTTTTTGTAGAGCACTAATGTTTTACTAACATTTTTTTTATAATCATGCAAACCATAACCATGTTTTTAAAGTGGATTTTTTCGCAGGGTATTTTTATTTCAAAGTGTGCTTATTCTTAAAACTTAGCCATGTTAAAACATTTGGTGGTTTGTTTTTTGTTGTTGTTGTGTTTTTGGTAAGATTGAACAAATGCTGCAATTTTTTTATTTATTTTTTTACAGTTTGATCAAAATGTCTTAGACTTATTTTGTGCTTCAATATTGATAAATCTGGCATAGAATTACTGACCATTTGACTCATGAAACTCACGATGTGTTTCTTTTGTTTTTGATTTGGGGTGGGTTTTTTTTTTAAAGGGATGGGGGTCGGGCTGTAATAATCCAACGAAAGTTTGGTTTGTGGCGAGGACAGATGTATGCCAATCTTTATGTGGGTCATATCTTTGAAGGATTCCTGTTTGTGCCCCCTATGTCTAGATCAGAGGCAAAGTCTGAGAAAGACTTTTTCAAGAGGAGGAAGAGACAGATGCAGCTGATCTTAGAGTTTCAGGGGTAAGAGAAGGACATGGTACCACCTCCAGCACCCTGACTCCACCCCACCTTTCTGGATTTATCCCGAGTCTTCCTTCTTCCAGTGGACTGTCTGGACATCTCTCGTTTCCCTATTTCTCTTCCTGTGTTCAGTCTTTGAAGATCTCCCTTCTTTTCCCTCATTCTCTCTCTCTCAGTCTTCTCTTGTGTTCATTCTCTGAAGATCTCCCTTTTCCCCCTTTCTCTCTGTGTCTCTTCCTTTGTTCAGTCTCTGAATATCTTCCTCATTTATCTCTATCTCAGACTCTTCTTGCGTTCTGTCTCTGAAGATCTATCGTCTTCTTCCAGATTTTTGTTTGGTTCAGTCTCTGGACTCTCTTCTTGGTATGTTTCTGTTTTTATGTCTTGATTCTCAGATAGGGTGAATCCGTACAGTTTCTTCATTTTTAACTACCTTCACCTCCGCCCACCCAGAAGTTTTTCCTTAAAGTTCGCGGATTATTTTCTATCTTGATTTTTGCTCAACTTTTGATTTATTTCCAAGTTTGATCGGTTCGTGGGTCTGTTTGTTTTTTGGGGGTTGTTGGGTTTGGGGAGATCAATCTATTCTGACGACAAACTGATCTGTTTAGTTTTATGACTGCCCTTCAGGTGTGCGATTTCAGTCTGTTGATTCTTCTTCCACTCTATGCTTTCCAATTTCTAGAGTTTTCTTCAACTTTATCTTTCTAAATCTCCTAATTCTACTAATAGGCTGCTCGTTTTATATTCCTGATTCTTGTACAAGTCTGTACTTTTTATTCTGGTTCTTCTAATCTGCAAAACGGGGTCAAAACTAATATGGCTTTTGTGGTAGACCAGGCATAGAACAAAGTGATGAATTCACGAGTTCTCCATCTAGACTGTTCTTCTGCACTCTGTTCCTTATTTTCCCTCTCCTGTCTGTAGTGTTAAAACTCTCTTGGTTCTTCGAATAAGCCATTTCTTTCCATCTCTGGAATCGACCATAAACCTTGGCTTTGCCTCCTGGCTGAGTGAGAGGGATCCCATTACTTTTTGATTTCCACAGTCCCTAAACCGGATACCTCCGCTAGGACTATAATACAATCTCATTGCCATTCTCTGGGATTTCCCGTTGGTCAGATTTTTTTATGTTCTTTTTGTATGTTGGTTTGGATTCTTTTCTTTATTTTTCATTTAGATCTTTCTGCCTATTTTTTTTTCTCTGAGGTTGTTCTTTTCGGTTAATCCCCTTCCATGCTGTACCTCCCTCTGTCTTTCTTTCTTTGTCTCATTCATTCATTCTTTCTTTCCTAGAAGTTCTGTCTTTGAACGTCTTTACTGTTCTTTCCACCACAAGTCTCTGCCCATCCATGCACCGCTGAAGTCCTGTCCCGTTTGAAATTGACCCTCCTGCCCCTGCTCTCCTACCCTTCCAACGTCTGCTAGATATTATTGTACGGTCTCTGGTCCTCTTTTTCTTCTTCTTCTTCTTCCTCTCTGGTTGTTCTCAGTCCAGCAGGGTGATGCTTGTTGTATTTCAGCTCTTTGGCACATCTCTTCCCCCTTCCTACTTCATTGGAAGAATCTGATCGCACTGAGACTTTCATGTTCATGTCTTCTGTCTTCTGCGTATGGACGATGTTTTGTTGGGTGGTTGTTTTTACTGGGTGATCCCATCTTGAATTTGTAGGTGTTTGCAGCTTCGGTTTAGTTGTTTTTTTAATATAAAACACTCAGGTGTGTGTGTGTGTGTGTGTGTGTGTGTGTGTGTGTGTGTGTGTGTGTGTGTGTGTGTGTGTGTGTGTGTGTGTGTGTGTGTATGTGTGTGTGTGTGTGTGTGTGTGTGTGTGTGTGTGTGTGTGTGTGTGTGTGTGTGTGTGTTCTTAAAGTTGACAGAATTTTTGTGTGTGTGATTTAGTAGTGAGAGAGAATGTCTTGTTTATTTTTTACATTTCATCTAGAAGTGCTCCCTACCTTCCACAATCCATGAGTGCAACAAGTGCCATTGTCCTTTTAGTTTACACACAGTGTGGTGGTTTTGATAACACAAGTTAGGGGTGATTTCATTGCAAGCTCCATCTGTTTTTGACAGTGTTGTTATTTGAATGCCAATTCTGATGCCGTTCTGAAGTGTTGTTTCTGTTCGGTTCTGGTCTGGTCATTTTTGGAACATGCTCTTTTCTTGTGATTGACTTTTTGCATTTTTTGTGTTCATCTTTTTTGTCTTTCCTGTGTTGCATCAAGGGAACGTAAGCAGGATGAAGTTAACGTTTTAATGGATTGAGAAACTAGTGTGATTTTCGTGATTATGTTTTTATGAATTTGCTAAAACAATTGTAATAAGAGAAGTATAAACAAAAAAGTGAACATTTCTCTCGACACGTAAAAAGTTGTGGTTATAGTATCAAAGAATAAAACATACCAAAAGTTGCACTTGGAGAAAATGAAAAGACGAAGTCTATGGTTTGACATCTTGAATAAATGAATATGTCAGAGCCTGCGTTTAAAATAAGAGGTTTTGTTTTAAGAGAGAGATTCATCTAAAATTCATCCATTTATACGTGTTTACAGCCTTTTGGTTGTATCAAAAACAAGAAAGATCGAATGTGACTCTTCAAGCCGAACTATAGCATGTACTGTACCGAACATATCTTTTCCATGTTCAGGAGAATGACAGTAAATAAATACTCTTTCAAAAAAAACAAAAATTATTTTAGTAAAAAGATCAACCGGGTTACTAGTAATCTTTTGAAAGCTGCATTTTCATGGTGCTTTTTTTTTAAAGATGCCGATGTTCGTTTTCTACATTAACGCTCTCACCTGTACCAGCTACATGCAGGTTTTTTTCCTTTTTGATAAATATTAAGAAAAAAAAGCAACAACAATGTTATGGAAATGGCATAAACTTTTAAATTTTACATGCAGCTTAGTTGTTTTGTTTTTATATTAAGGTAAAAAAAAAAAAAAGCAAACCAGTAATGCTTCGAAAGAGAAAAAGCGCAATAAAATTATTGTTATTGCCATTTTTCACACAAAAAAGTGCGTAAGATACCTGTTGGTTCCCTTCGCGTGCCTGTCTGTCCTCCTCCTCCTCCTCCTCTCTGTGCCTCTAACCTCTTGCACGTGCTGACAACAGCGCTCAAGCGGAACGCCCTTTCCATGACGTGTACCGAGGGTAACGCAACTTCTCTCCCCCTTCCCTCTCTCCCTGCTCGTCCCCCCTCCCTCCCTCCCTCCCTCCCCTTGTCCTCTGTGCTGTGCTGCCTGATTGTCAACCATTTTGCAATAAACCTCCCCCCTCCCCCTCCCCCTCTCCTTTCTCTATCCAGCATGACGTGGATTTAGCATTAGTTTTATTGGACAGCCATGCTTGTCAGGGTTCTTGTCAGGAGACAGATGTATTTAGTCATCGCTGTTATGTAGTTAGAGCTCCTGTAGATTTTTTTTCCTTTCCGTAAAGAGGAGAGATGTTGCTTTTGGTTTTGAATATCAAAAATTAATCGATCAAATCAGATTTGAAGATCACAAATGCATTGGTCAAATCAGATTTGAAGATCAGAAATGCATTGGCCAGATGAAATTAAAGTTTGAAGATCAGAATAAATTGGTCAGATCAGAGAAGACCAGAAATGCATTGACCAGATCAGATTTGAATATCAGAAATCAATCAATCAAACCAGATTTGAAGATCAGAAATGCATTGGCCAGAGCAGATTTGAAGATCAGAAATCAATCAATCAAACCAGATTTGAAGATCAGAAATGCAGGTAGACTTTGTATTATATATAAAATCAGTTATCATTCGTCCTTGGCTGGATGATTGTACGTGCTCTGAGAAAATAGCCTTCTTGTGATTTCCAGTGCTCATGGTATGACATTGGACCAGTGACTGGTAGCTTAAGATGACTTCTCCGGTATCCTTTTTTTTTCTTTTCGTTCCTCGGCTAAAGCTCCCATGTTCCCCAATAGTGAAATTTGTATATATACGACAGGTTTTTTTTCCACCTTGAAGGTAGCCGCATTCCTACTCCGGGGATGCATGCAGGTTTGTGAATTATGTCTGCCATTCTTATCAGCACACAATGGCCTACTCTCCTGAAAGGTTGAATGAGTTTTAGCGTGTGAGCAATATGTCCAAGATGTTTTGCATGCACCTGTTCACAGAGGTTTGGTTTATAGTCTCATCCGAAGGACTATGCATCCTTTCATAGAGATCCCAAAATTTCAGTTACAAACTTTCACTAATAATTATAACATGCTTGTTATCCATGCACATTTTCCAGTAACACGTACCTGAAGAATGCTTTTCCCCTTGCTATTATCGTTGTTCAAAGGAAGTTTTGGTTGGCCATAAAAATGCATCATCAATTTATTCTTGTAAACGCGACGGACACTTCTAAACCATGTGATGCCTGGCTATTAGGTTCCACAGAAAGTCAAGTATCATTGATTGTCAGGACCTCTAAAGAATGTCCACTCAGGGATCAAAATAGCAGACAGGTAGTGCCTATGTCAGGAACTCTACTGCTATCATTGAAAGATACCATGTCATATAAGGCTTATGTTCCTTTGATTTTCTTTTGTAATTCATTATCATAATAATGAAGAGGCTAAAAAGGGTTTACCTATACATGTATTCCTCTACTATTGTGTTATTTATGATATGATAAAATTAAAGTTTGAAAGACTAATGATGGCTATATTATTCACCAAGGTAGTCAGAAATTTAGAAAAAAGCTTTCTTGATAGTAAGTAATAGACAAAATTGAATAGCTGATTTCTTCAGGGAGCAAAACATAAAATAGAAATTAGAGATGTAGATATGCATACACACACGTTGTGGGGTGGTGGTGATAGCATCAGGAATATGAAAGAAAGTGTATTACAACACTTGATACTATACCAAGTAACTCCGCAATTGGGGGAGGAGGGGGGGGGGGGTTGATAGAACGATCCGGTCATATTTGTCAATTTATTTGTAAAGGTCATAATTGTTATTTTGAAGCTTATAAAACAAAGTTCTTCTAATACTAAAAAAAAAAAAAAACACGAAAGGAAAAACTGAAACATGACAAGACCGAAGAATAAAGAATTTTTTATTTAGAAAATGATTACGGTCACATACCCTAAAATTTCCTCCCTTTCACGACCATTATTATGTATTTCCACAGAAACGACATAAATGGACAACCTAATAGTTTGTTGTGTGCCTACAAGTTTGCCCCAGTTCTCTCCCTCTCCCATCAGTTTTACCTTGGTGCATGCATTTACTAACCGCATGAGACAACAAGAAAAGCTGGCGTATGTTCCATCCTCGAGAAGGTGGGTTATGTGTGACATCACCGCCAATAGCTACATTTTTTACGGGACAAAAAAATACACACATTTTCCCTTTACAATGTAAAAAATATGACATACCTGAAATCTGCGAAGTTTTCTTAACCTGAGCAGGTGTTAATTTGTATCGTGGAGGGAGCAAAAAAAAAAACTTTGATGGTGACGTCATACATAACCTGCCTTCAAGGAAGGTTGAACATACTCCGAGAACATAGTCCAGTTGTGACTCTAATGCCCATGAGACTGGTTTAGAATGATAGCTGGAGATGCATGAGCATGAAAAATCACCATGGATGTGCTTGTGTGACTGTTTTTTTCTGCTTGCAATCAGAACTCTTCGCTTTAGAAGTGTAGATGATGTCAAATACTGGCTAGGTAATGGTGATGATGACAAGATGATGATAATCAGAAGAAGATGATGATCAAGAATGTCTTCTGGTCATGTCAAAGTATGTCGGTGACGTCATCCTTTTCTGTGTTGTCCGTTTCGGTTGGGTTAGATGTGCCATATCAAATTGCTGCCCTAGATAAACTTTATATATATATATATATATATATATATATATATATTAATATATATAATATATAATAATTCTTTTATTTCAAGGGCAGGGTAGTCGAATAAGCACTCGACTGCTTTTTTAATCCAATCCCCGTGTGTATGCAGTTTTGTCAATTTTGTCATCCGTCCCCACCGCATACAATGGCTACTCGTCCGAAAAGTGGAACGGTTTCAACGTGTGCTGCAATGTGTTTTGCACGTCAGTAGATTGTCTCCCATACTGTGACTGAGAATGAAAATACCAACAATACATGACAGAGAGTGCTAAGATAAATCAGAAGGTAATAATATAACAAAATACGGATGCGACCGTTTTTGCCTATCTTGAATGTAGCTGCATTCCAACTAATTTATCTAACATAAGTTTCCATTTATTGTTTAAGTATTCTGGTTACTGTGGACTTTGAAATTGTGGTTTTTAAGCTGTCTTTTGTCCCTGTCTCACCGTTTCTTCTTCATGCTTTTTTGTTCTTTGTTTTTTTTTCTTTGTCTAAAAATCACAGTATGTGGATAGACGTTAAACTGAAGGTAGGGGCTATAAACAACATAATTGGATTGGAATTGGAAACTGAAAGTCTCACTACGACTAAAAAAATAGTCTTGTTTCTAGTGACAGAGTGGTTGGCTGGTGACAGAAAGTGTTTTTCCATAAATCATGAGTTTGGCACGACCCTCCCCACGTCACCACCATAGTTTGTCTAGAAAGAAGATAATTTTGTGGATGACATGGGAATCTTAAAGGGGAATTAATCATTGGTTGGTACACAGGTTTGGTGACAGGATATGTAATCAGCAGTTATGCGCTCTTTTGTGTAATCATGACTGCAACAATGGAGGCAAATCCAGACTAAGTTTGAGATTTTTTTAATCATGAGTTTTTTCGTTACCATGAATTAGAAGTAATATTACCTTGCGATTTTGTGGAATGATTTATTAGACATTTTCATTTTGGAACTCAGAGGATATATATATATAATTTTGTATGTCATATATGCTCATATGTGCATGTGTGTGTGTGTGCGTGCGTGCGTGCGTGCGTGTGTGCCACACACACGTATTTGCTTGTGTCTCGGTTTTCGTGGTGACTGAGCGCACAGTCATTGTGTACGTTACCAGTTTGTAGTCGAAAGAATGAGATTGTCATTTTGGAAACGATGTATTTTTTTGCAATCATGAATATCGCAAAAAATGCAACCATAAGCTAGTAGAAACTTATCTTAGCTTTTGTATTTATAAGCTTATAATGCTTGACTCCTCTAAGCTTTGCTAAAATTATTGGAGAGATGGGTTGCTGTTTGTTTATGCTAAGTTGAATACAATGCTACATCATTTCAAATGTTTCAAAAGCATGCATGAAGTTGCTGACCAAATGATGAGCAGTTAGTTTTCATCTTTACCGTCTTTAGCAGCATGCAAATTGTAGAAGGTCACAGTTCATTTACTAGTTGTTGTTTTTTTTAGTATTTAGGTAATATATATAATAAATGTTACATCCTAATCCATAATCACCTTGCTTAGATTCGCTAGAAGCTATAATTATCGCTATGTAGTTTCTCTACTTGCACGATTTTTCATAGATCAGTTTGTAGTTGCTATTGTCAGACTCCAAGAGCTCAGAATACGTTTATTCCACGATCGATTTAGCTTTTTGAACTCGTTTCTTACTAACAGTTTATAATGTTCACCTGAATCTGTTTGTGATGATGATGATTGGATGATGATATGGATGATGATTGATGATGATGATGAATGATGATGATGATGATGATGATGATGATGATGATGATGATGATGGTGGTGGTGGGTGGTGGTGGTGGTGGTGGTGGTGGTGGTGGTGGTGGTGGTGGTGGTGGTGTGGGTGAGGAGGAGGAGGATGTATATGTGTGTGGTGGGGGGGTGTATTATTATATTATGTGAAAGAGGGGGAGGAGAGGGAGTTGGTCAGAGCTATACTTGTTGATGCACGGGGGGGGGGGGAGGAAGGGCGTGTAAGGAAGTTAGCATTGTGTATGTGGTTTTGCTTTTTAGAAAATCTTTATACTTTAATGGAGTCTTTAGAGCAATGTTCATACATAGTCGATACTTCAAAAGTCTTGCAATACCGTGTCATGTATAGATATAAAACCATGATCACCACTCGATATACTACCTTGCTTATCTGTCTCCAATGTGTGAGAATGATGCGCTTCTACATTTTGCAGATCATTGACAATTATCTCTGAAAAGTTTTCATTAGTCTATATTTTGAGTGTTTCATTGTCTTTTTTTCAATAGAGCTGGACCTGCTGCAATGTATCTTTAAGAGATAATAAATTTGTCGTTAATCTTGAATCTGAGACGATACCAACAAACACATATGACAAGGTTATTGTAGTGAGGTTGCTGCATTGGTTGACAACGCAAAAAAAAAAAGTGAATTAAATCTTTCATGAACGCGTCATATACGATTTGGCATCGATTAGGATATTTCTTGTAAAATGAAGCATTCTTACAATCAAAGGCGTAGCTTTATATGATATCACTGAAGATTTCAAACATTTATGAAACATTTTAGTATGTCAGTCTCGTGAATTCTGATCTTGTTAAACAGTGTACTGTCACTTCTGATTCACTCAGTTTCGCTGCTAATCCCAGCTTCTTCACTACAGAACATACGCACTCCTCCTCCTCCCGACCCCTACCTTCATCCACCCACAAGAGAAGAGAGAGAGAGAGGAGAGAGAGAGGAAGAAGAGAGAAGAAGAGAAGAGAGATGATAGATCATCCCACCCACAAGAGAGAGAGAGAGAGAGAGAGAGAGAGAGAGAGAGAGAGAGAGAGAGAGAGAGAGAGAGAGAGGAGAGAGAGAGAGAGAGAGAGAGAGAGAGAGAGAGAGAGAGAGAGGCGCGTCTTTTTCCTTTAAAGATATAAAAGTGTGTATTCGTGCATTGTTTTATTTTCATTCGTGATATATTCCTGGCATGATAGCCAGATAAAGTTGTGCTATAATTATGCAGTATTGAAAATTCCCCAGGTTCAGACGTTTATTAAAGAAAGATCAAGGAAAATAAAAATCCTGGCTTTGGCTGTAGATTAGCTCTCTTCCTGCATGCATGATGGTGTACAGCAAAGCTAATGAGAAAAATGTCATTCAATGCATGTACTGCCTTAGGCGCAGATGATAAGTGGGAATGCTATTTAGAGCTTTCTGATGTGAGTTTTTTTCAGATCAGAATATACATTCTTCTATGCAACGAAGAAGGTTTGCTCGCTACTGCTTTGAAACTGTGAAAGGTTATGCAACAAAACAATCCACCTCATTATTGCTTTAATATGTGATGTGCAATGCTATACAGCCAAATGATAGTCATTATTGCTTTAATATGTGCAATGCTATACAGCCAAATGATCAATTCATTATTGCTTTAATATGTGCAATGCTATACAGCCAAATGATTAGTTCATTATTGCTTTAATATGTGCAATGCTATACAGCCAAATCATTAGCTCATTATTGCTTTTAACACGTGCAATAGTATGCAGTAAGTAACACTGGCTTATTCTTGCTTTGTAACTGTGCAATATTTCTAATGCTCAATATTATTAATTGTTCTGTTTTGGGGTTGAGGTGTTGTTTTTTTAATCTACTTTCTGTTCTTAAATGCAATCTCACCAAGCGTAAACAGACTTTCAATAAAGCAACAACAAAAACAACAACAACCGGACAAACGTATTGTCTTCTAGAAAGATGATAAATAGAAATATCTTCTAGAAGGTTTCTGGTTTGCAATTTTAAATCTTCTACTTTAATAGCAACAAGAGTCTTGTCTCTGGCAAAACCTGTAGAAAATAATCACTTTCATAGAGAAGCAAAAACACATGTAGGCAGGAATTTCTCTTTCATGATAATAAATAGATCTGTTTTTGTGGTGACGTGCTTTCCTCCGTAAGCAGCCCAAATTTCATCCAAAAAAATATGCCGTGAATGAAATCAGTATACAGTACATACAATACAACATGCCAGAATATTGGGGGGAGAGGGGGTATTTAAAACCAAATGTTTTGATGGATATGAGAAAAATGTGAATAAAGCGATTAGAATCAATGGCTTTGTATTCCGTTCTAATGTTTGAATATTGAATTACGTAGATGCTGCGGGGTTTTCTATATTCTTTTTAGAATGGGAGGGTGAGCTTTTATTTGAACTTTGGCCCCAGGGCATAGGATTTAACCTGGAAAAACATACATATAACGTGAGACGGAAGTCAATGTAATTGTACACGCCCTTCTCAGTCAAAAACCAGGTTAACACCAGCAACAAGACCGATCTATTAAAACTATGATAATGTAGCAATACTTTTCGAGACAATAGTATTACAATCAAATCAACTAAAAAAATGAGTCAAGCTAATATCATATCGCGTGGAATCAAGAACTATTTTCAATATCATCTGTTTACGAACTATTTTAAATATCACCTGTTCACAAAGTCAGCAACGTCATTCTTCGTGGTAGCCGCATATACAAGCCCCATCAGCTGTCCCCATCCACCGTCTGTCTATCTATCTATCTATCTATCTATCTATCTATCTATCTATCTATCTATCTATCTATCTATCTATCTATCTATCTATCTATCTATCTATCTATCTATCTATCTATCCATCTATCTACCTATCTATTCCTTAGTCTGGCGACCGTGGGGGCATCCATGAAGACTTGACAACTAGTTCCCTCCATTCCTCTCTATCCTCAATATAACAAGAGCTAAACTTTTGCATGTACACCCAATAATATGTTGTTTCTTTTCTGATGGTGCCCAATGTCTGAGCGATGCCTGTGTGTGCTACTAGCGAGCTCTGGGAATACCTGGCTTCTCTGTCCATTGAAATGAACCGACTGACCGACAGTGTCCGGGAGGACCCCGAGAAGATTGGTATCCACCTCAAAACTGCCCCGGAGAAAAGGTGGGTAGCTTGGTCAGCTCTCTGTCTCTGTCTCTGTGTCTGTGTCAGTGTCAGTGTCTGTGTCTGTGTCTGTTTGTCTCTGTCCGTCTCTCTGCCTGCCTGCCTGCCTGCCTGCCTGCCTGCCTGCCTGCCTGCCTGTCTGTCTGTCTGTCGCTGTCTGTCTGTCTGTCTCTGTCTCTGTCTCTGTCTGTCTCTCCTGTCTCTCTGTCTCTCTGTCTCTCTGTCTCGTCTGTCTGTCTGTCTGTCTGTCTGTCTGTCTCTCTCTCTCTCTCTCTCTCTCTCTCTCTCTCTCTCTCTCTCTCTCTCTCTCTCTCTCTCTCCTCTCACTTATTGTTTAGTATATTTTTAACTTGATGTTCCCTGAAAAGGGCGGGACTGGATGTAAAAAAGCACATGAGTGCTTATCTATTATCCTCGAATAAAAGACTTTGCCTTGCCTTGCCTTGCCTTGACTCTCTCTCTCTCTCTGTTTTGATAGTCCATAATCAGGCGAAGGGCCAGATGAAAGAAAGTATGTGAATGCTTGTCTATCACCCTTGAAAAATAAAGACTATCCATTCACTGATTCTCCTCACGGAGGGGGAGGGGGGTTAATACGAACGAAAGTCATCGATAGCAACTTCGATCTTTTTGCTCCGTGATTATCATATGACTAACACATTACCACCTTTATCTTTATTATTATCATTCTTATCGTCATCATTATTCGATTACTATCACTATTTTTCTTCTTCTTCTTCTTCTTCTTCTCTCTTCTTCTTCTTCTTCTTCTTCTTCTTCTTCTTCTTCTTCTTCTTCTTCTTCTTCTTCTTCTTCTTTTCTTTTCATATTATTATCATTAGTATCATCATCATCACCACCATCATCATCACCATCACATCATATCACCATCATCAATCATCACCATCATCACCATCATCATCATCATCATCATCATCTCATCATCATCATCATCATCATCATCATCATCATCATCATCATCATCATCATCATCATCATCATCATTCACGCACAGTCTCACATTGATTTTCAAGTGTCGTGAAAGAGCCAGAGTATATTACTCTATGTGACCCTCAGGATGTTAAGCTGGGAAACACCCAACAACAACAACAATAACAACAACAACCATCATCCTGACTCGTGTACTGCTCTGTCCACACTCTAGCGGTTCTGCAGCGGCTCCGGACTTCGAGTCTTCAGCCTACGGGACAGTGCTGTACATCATTGAAGGCGTCTTCCCCTTCCTGGAGACGTTCTACCGGGACTTCTACTTTCCCGACCCCAGACTCACGGTCAAGAGGCGGACGAAACGGACCACTTGGCCAAAGCTTGTGTGGTCAGTGCTCATAGGGTTGTTGGGGGTTTATGGTAGGGTTTTGTAGTAGTTATAAAGGTATGGTAAAAGTGTTCCATAACCTATGTGGTCGTAGGGGAGCGAGGCATCAGAGACTCAGCTTCTCCAGGAGCCAGTATATTGGGGGCGGCGCCCATCTCCTTTCCATCGCTGCTTTACCTTCCCTGACCCTCAAGAGGGAAGGTACCCATTTACAGATTGGTGGGCTGGGGGACTGTACTGAAGCAAGGCGCGCAAACAGTCACTCAGGTAGTAGTTAGTTGTATTAAAATATAGCTTCTAGGGCGGAGAGATTGAAATGAGCGGCAGGGGAAAGAGCAGTACAAGTGAGCCAGAAAAAATGCACACTGGTATTTTGAAGGGATTAGATGATGGTGTTCATTTTGAACGTAAGCTTTTGAATTTTTTTATTATTTTGAAATGTTCCTTATTGGGATCTCTGCGCTTTCTTTAAACCTACGATGGTTTATTAAGCGGGAATAGATGACATCCCAGCATGGCTTGGTTTTGCTGGTCTTAAGAAGTAACATGATTCAGGTATTATAAATAATTGTCATCTTATGCAATTTTCTTTGTCATGAAACAAAAATGACTTGACGAGAATGCTTTGAAGGCATGACGAGTGATGTGTGCTCTATGTGTGCAGATGTTCAGCGAACTGATGGGGTCCCTGCTGTTCAAACCTCAGCACATGAAGAACATGGTCAACTGTCTCTCCGTCATCGTCCCTGTCTCCAACATGCCCAACTCGGTAACCAGGCCACACTACGTGTGTGTGGTGTGTGGGGGGGGGGGGGTCAGTGTGGTGTGCGTGGGGTGTGTGTGGGGGGGGGGGGGGGTCGGTGTGTGTGTGTGTGGGTGGTGTGTGTGTGTGTGTGTGTGTGTGTGTGTGTGTGTGTGTGTGTGTGTGTGTTTATTGTAGACTAATTTCAGTCACAGCAGATTCCTCTGCGTAAAATTCGGAAGCTCTCCTTTGGGAGAACGCGTCATCACAAAAGCAGTGCCACTATTGTTTCATTTCCTATCAGTATATGTATTTACTTCCTATCAGAGTGGCTTTTTAAATAGAATTTTGTCAGGGACAACTCTACTGATGCCGTTGGTGCTTTTACGTGCACTGAATGCATGTTACTCCAAGCGGCTTTGGGTTTATCGTCTCAGCCGGAAGACTTAAACTCAGACCACCACTTGAGGTCTAGAGTAGAGGATAGTAGAAACGTTTTGGCTCAAACACGGATCGAACATGCACTAATAGCTTTCCAGGCAGGTGCGTTACCTCTAAGCTGTCTGATCCACTATACGTGTACATGTTAAGAAAAAGGTAAAGGTGTCCACAACCTATGCGTTTGATGGGGAGCGAGGTGTCAGAGACCTCGGCTTCTCTAGGGGCCACCACTTTAAGGGCGGCGCCCATCTCCTCTCCCTCGCTGGTTTACCTTCCCTGACCCTCAAGATGGCAGGTACCCATTTACAGCTGGGTGAACTGGGAGTGCAGTGCTAAAGCCAAGCCTCATAAAGGGTCGCATGTCCACTTGGCAACCATGCTCATTGCTGCTTAACCTTAGCTTGGTGAAAATGAGTGCTCTGACCACTGAGCTATTCCGTCCCAGTTATATATATATATATATATATATATATATATATATATATATATATATATATATATATATATATTATATTATGTATTATGTATGTATATACATATATACATAATTATATAATATCGCAGTTTTTAGTGAAAGTGTGGTGTTGTGGTATTTTGGGAAGAGAGAGACAGAGACAGAGAGACAGAGAGAGAGCACAGAGAGAGCACAGAAAGAGCAGAGAAGAGAGAGAAGGAGGAAGAGGGGGAGAAAGAGAGAGAAAGAGGGAGAGAGAGAGAGAGAGAGAAGAGAGAGAGAGAGAGAGAGAGAGAGAGAGAGAGAGAGAGAGAGAGAGAGAGAGAGAGAGAGAGAGAGAGAGAGAGAGAGAAGAGGACAGAGACAGAAATAGACAGACAGAGACAGAAGACAAAGAGAGAGACAGAGAGCGAGAATCGGGTGAATGTATAAGAGTGTGCAGATTTTGTGTTGTCCCTTTCAGAACCTGGAGCACATCATGGAACGCTTTGCCTCGGGCATCACTGTGGAGGACACACTCCAGTGCCATCAGACGGGTCAGTTTTTTTAATTTTATTTTATATATCTAGTATAATGGAATAAGCGCTCATGTGCTTTTTTTCATCCAGTCCCCGTGTGTATGAAGTTTTTTAACTATTGTCATCTGTTCCCACCGGCACACAATGGCCTACTCCTACGAAAAGTGGAACAGGATTTTAACGTGCGCGCAAGATGTTCTGCGTGCGTTCGCACACGGGGCCTCGGTTTATAGTCTCATCCGAAAGACTCTGTGTGTGTGTGTGTGTGTGTGTGTGTGTGTGTGTGTGTGTGTGTGTGTGTGTGTGTGTGTGTTGTGTCTGTGTCTGTGTGCTGTGTGTCTGTGTGTGTGTGTGTGTCTGTGTGTCTGTGTGTCTGTGTGTCTGTGTGTGTCGGTGTGTGTGTGTGTGGTGTGTGTGTGTGTGTATGTGTGTCAGTGTGTGTGTGTGTGTGTGTGTGTGTGTCAGTGTGTGTATGTACGCATGTGTATGTGCGCATGTGTATGTGTGTGTGCGTGCGCACTCTCACATAATTATGTGCATTTGTGCTGGTTGATTGGTTAAATAACACAAGTCTTGGATACTGTAGGTGATGTAAACTAAAATCGATTGCCTGCTTAAACTATCAAATTTATGAAAGTACTTTACTGGTATCGACATTGAATTGTTGATGTGGGTTGAAATGTATTTACTAACCCCTAAATTTATTGACATAGCAAAGGTCATTTCTCGCTGTAACATTAATCTGCTATTGCAGCATTTAACTGCTCAGTCACTTTGTTCTACATCAACTTGCTCCCCCTCGCTCCACTTCTTCCCCTGTTATTCACTTTTTTATTTATCTATTCCTTTATTTATCGATTTATTCATTTACTTATTTATTCACTCCATTCATTTGCTTGTTTTAGTAATGTTATTACTGATTTTTTTTTTTTTGGGGGGGGGCTTTTCTTCCATTTATACATGTAATGTATTGTGCTTACTTGTCTCATGGATATATCTTATTTGTTTATTTATTTCGTTACCATAGCGTTTACCATTTACCTATCCATCTATCTTTGCTGCTCTGATATCATTAAAACTTAACAGACCTTAAACAGATCTAATTTTCCTTTGTCTTCATGCCAATCATCGCAAAGTTGAAACGTTCTGAAACATTAGAATCAAAGTTATAGATAATGGTTTTGCTTTTATCACTCCTACATCTCACAACTGAAGTCTGGTTACTGTCCTGTGTGAAATGTCTGTGTCTGACAGTTGAATCCTGTTTTTTCAAGGCAATATAGAACTACTGTTCTGTGGGAAAGTTTTAATCAAACAGTCGATGCCTGTTTTCAGAGCAACATAGAGTACCACTGTTTTGTGTGAAAATTCTGTGCCTATCTGTTTTCAAGACAACATAGAGTACTACTGGTCTGTGTGAAAGTTCTGTATATATTTTCAGGGCTACATATATACAGAGTACTTTTGGTCTGTGTGAAAATTTGGATCTAACTTTTTTCAGAGTAACAAAGAGTACTACTGGCCTGTGTTAAGTGTCTGTGTCTAACAGTTGCAGTCATTTTTCAGGGCAACATCGAGTACTACTCCGCAGAAGTGGAGCTGAACGCCAAGTTCCGGGTGTTCGCCAAGAACTGTGCAGTGTCCTTCGCCGGCCACAACACCGTCACTGCCCAGCTCAGGTTCAAGTCCAAGAGAGGTCAGTTCTTTGTCTTTGATGATGATGACAAGCACTTAGCATAAGGACCTGCTCTCTCCGTTAAGGAAAAAAAGTGTTCTGAAGTAGGAATACAGCTGCCTATATGTCGAAGTACTTAAAAGAGTCATACACGTCAACTTTTCATACACTTTCAACTTTTCAAAGTTGACGTGTATGACTCTTTTAAGTATTTTTTATTTTATAACATAAAATATGAAATACTTAAAAGAGTCATACACGTCAACTTTTCATCGACTGTGATTCCTAGGTGGGGATGGTGAGTCAGAAAGGAGAATTATTCGGGATGACTCCCAGGGAATTAAACTTGGAAACGCGTAACAACAACAAACCTCAAAACAACATGTCCACATTTTCCCAACAATAGAAGAGTATAACAATATTTTTACAAAATTTAAGATTCTATGCATTTAACCATTTTTCATAGACTTGGAAAATTGTAATTCTTCTTCTTCTTCTTCTCATTGGTTTAATGTCCGTTCACTACAAGGTGATTTAGACAATGGTACATTCACGTTAAGAATGCACTGAAAAGGGGATGAGGGGAAAAAGTGAAAGGATAAAGAAAATAATGGATGATGATAAGTTTATACAATTTCATTTATAGTAACTGACCTACTGGTGACTGGCAAATACTTGCTGCAACTGATATTAGGACATGCGACTCGGAATCATACAGAACACTTTGGAAATTTCCGTATTTTTTCCCTTAGATCTATCCCTTTGCTTTTATACGAAGCAATGAGCACAGGGCAATCAAACAGTATATGGTGGACTGATAAAATAGCAGAACAAGTACATAAAACATCTTTTGAATATTTAGTTTTCCAAGCATTTAGACGTAATTTATGAATCAAAATTGTAAATACTACCACGAATGCATAATTTGAAGCCTTTTACAACAGAAGCGCTAGTAATAAAAGCTATGCAGTTTCAACAAAATTCGATCTAGAAAATCATACGTTATACACTCTTACAATGAATGAACAACAACAAAAAAGCTGACAGTTGTGTGCTTTTATCTGTTTTGTGAACAAGACAAGTGTTCTCTTTTGCTTACTGTACAAAAAACCTTGGCATCTTCTGGCCCTGGTCTCTCTTCCCTGTCTGACACGAACTTTGTACCCAGGTCACAGTTCTGTGCTGTTTTGTCTTTGCATTTTGTGTGACATTCATGGCCAAACTGCAGGTATAGTCTTTAGGAGTTTGGTTTTTTTTGATAAAGCGAATTTATGTGTGCACATTTCTCTCACTTTTGCTGCTCTGTTTGTACAGGTAAAATGATGTTTATACCTATTCTGCTCCCCTGTCTTGTCTTTCTCTTTCTTTTAGAAAGCGGTTCCTGGTGTTCCTATGTAGATACTATTTATCTGTATCTTGTTGCTTAGGAGTATGTAGATTCTGTATACATAACTACGTGTATGCTAGCTGGTGAAGAGTGTATAGACATTACTCGCTTGGTGTTGCGTGTGTGGTGTCGTTAAGTGGATGTTGTCGTAAACTGGTCAGGGTCGACAGTGATATCAACTGTCCTCTCCCGGTCTAGATACTTGTGTGCAATGCTTGTGTACTGTATTAATGGTCATTAAAATAATGTATGCGTTTAGTGTAAAAGGAGTCACTCTTGAACTTGATAATGATGGATCACGATAATGATTTAGACTGTATATCGTCAGACAATCATCCAATGCCCATTATTTCTGTCAGCGTCAGATTTTTTGTCAAACTCAACACATTTTCCTGGCTAAGTTCGAAAGTACTCTTTATGTTTGCATATTGACGAGAGTTTTCATCTAATCAATGTCTTTTTATTCCCGGTATTTTGGATCATGTTTACGTCTGTATTAATAATAAAAGGAAACGTAAGAGCATCTAATAAATGTTTAGTGACTGACTCATGGATCAGGGTTTGCCAGTTGAACAGCTTGTACCAGTTAACGACAAGAGAACCACTTAATGACACTACATACGTGTTTCTGTCTATTTATGGGGCTAAGGAGGTTACCTCTCTTGTCATTGTGTGTAGTTAAGAATACGAAGAACATCTTTCCTTGTTTTGCTTCAGAATAGAAAATAAAGATATGGATTTGTCAATGTCAATAACAGGACAAAAATACACCAGTAGTCTTCTGGTTATTACCACCTGGGTTCAGAAGGTTAAGACAGAAAAAAGATTGGTGAAAATTGTCCCAGATCCCACAGAAAAACTGCATTTGTCTCCTGTTGTCTTTGCAATTGGGGTGGGGTGGTAGTCTTGATTGCTTCCCTTGCGAATGAATAAGAGGACCAGCGCCGTGTTACTAAAATTGGACACTCCAGTATTTTTGTTAGTTATTTTTGGTTTTTTGTTGTTTTTTTCAGGGGGGGGGGGTAGTATTTATATATCTCTCACTACACATGTTGCCTTCAGTGTGTATTGTAGAGTTTATACAGTCCCACTTTGCCCCGTAGCTTGGAAGTTGTAGAGATGGGAGCTTGATTATTTCCACTCTGCTTCAGCTTTCGTCGTCTCTTTCTGTGCTATGTCTGACATTTTTCAAAGAGCAAGAATTAGGGTTCTTTTAAATAGCATATGTGTTCTTTCTCTGTGTTGCGCCATACAGTTTCCGAATACACACAGTATGTTCACGCATACACTATAACAAAATAATATGCATAGAAAACACGCGCATATACACAGCAACACTGGCAAAGACGTGTATTTATATGTATGAATTTACCCGCAGTTAAATAAGCACAATGACCTCACACTGTACATTATGTTAGATTAAATATTATATAAATATATATGTAAAACGTTATCAACAACGTCAGTGTACGGGGGAAAACACCATGCTAAGTAAGAGTATTTACACACATACAGTGTATATCTGTCATTTCTTCACGCTATATCTTCTGCTTTTTAGATGTGATGTAGCGCATATATATTGAATATTCTGCTTGCAGTGACTCTTTGGCAAACTTTAAAATTTGCTGTGTATCCTCCAACCTCTATACCCCCTCTCTCTTTTATGTTTCTATGTCGTTATGTTTCTGCTCTGTGTGTGTTCTATATCTCTGATGGTAGATATTATAAAATGTCAGAGAGAGAGAGAGAGAGAGAGAGAGAGAGAGAGAGAGAGAGAGAGAAGAGAGAGAGAGAGAGAGAGAGAGAGAATGCGTTCAACTTCTTTGCATCCTTCTCCTATTTCCTTCATTACATTACAAAATTTGGATTATGTACCCTTACCTCACCTTCATCCATTCTTGCTTTTTTCGTGTATATAAAGATTATGTCATACTGTGGTGCAGACTCAAATTCTTCTACAGCTTTATGTTTTGCCTGCTGTATATGGTTTCAACTGTTTGTAGAGATCTGGAATGCACTTAATTTTTCATGTGATTCATTTTGCATTAGGAGGAAGATATTGGAATGAACTTAATTTTGGATGAATTTTGAATATTGGAATGCATTGAATTTTGGAATTTTATTTAATAAGTTTTAGAATGAATTCTTTTTTTGATATTGGAATGAATGTTTTTAAGTGTTGAAGTCAATTTTCAGTATTTTGGAATGAATTTTGAAACGTTGGCTAAACTTTTTAACTGCATGGTTTCGTCATTAATTTGTTATTGTTGAACTTGTTCTGTTACTTGTGTGATTGTGGATTGCTTTTGATGTTTTTTTTCTCGGAATAATATCATTGGAATGCTTGTTTCGAGTTTGTTATCAATTTTTCTTCCTATATATTGTTATGCTACTTCCAGAGAAGCGAAATATTTTCATGAGATTAAAAAAATATAATAAAATTCTGTATGTATGTGTTATGCATGTGCGTTCGTGTGCGTGTGTGTATGTGTGTGTGTGATATTTCTGTGGTTATTTCTTAGCACAAATAGACGAAACTTGGCAGTTGTTAAACTTAACAAATTTTACTAGCTCATGAATGTAAAGAAGAGTTTCATAAATTTAGTTTTGCTTGTTGTTTACTTGGAGAGGGGGGTGATTGTGGTTTAATTGAAGGAGTGTGGGGTTTGTTTTTCTGTTTGTTTGTTTGTTTTAATCAGTTTCACTTTGTTCATTTCTTGCACTTTCATCAAAATTTGGTTGTCACACGAGTTTGGACCTCACGTCAGTCACATTTTGTAGTGGTTAAATGATTGAATGATAGTGACAGTAGTATTTGATTTGACTAGATCGCCAGACAATTTGATGCATGAATGCGTTACTGTTAGATGGTATTAAAGGTAAATTACATATCATAACACACACACGCACGCACGCACGCGCGCACCCCCCCCCCCCCCCCCCACACACACACAACACATGCACATTATATCACACTGATATCACTTAATATGAAAAGACGTTAAATCAAAGACGAAAGACAATGTATCATGATTTCTAATAATATCATTTCAAAAGCTGAAGTTTTGTTGTAATACTTAAAAAACAACAACAAAAACCCATAGAGAACTGACCGTTTTGCACTATACTCTACTTTATTTGAAGTCAGAGTGAAAATGATCATTTTTTTTGTCTGTTTTTGTGTTTTTTCATCAAAGCATGTATATGTCAATTTTCAAACAGTCCTGATAACATTACATTAACGCTGTTTTACAAACATTGTTTACTGTCATTAACACATTGTTTACACATACATATTATCATAACATGCTGTATGCTCTTTATGTTATGTGACTAATTTTAACAGATTGATCTGGCATGTGTAGTGTAGTGTAGTGTAGTGTAGTGTAGTGTAGTGTAGTGTAGTGTAGTGTAGTGTAGTGTAGTGTAGTGTAGTGTAGTGTAGTGTAGTGTAGTGTAGCGTAGGCAGCGCAGCGCGCGTGGCGTAGGTAGCGTAGTCTGTGTATTGTAGTGCATTGCAGTGTGGTGTGGTGTGGTGTGGTGTGATGTAATGTGGTGTGGTGTGTGTGATTGGTGTGGTGTGGTGTGGTGTGGTGTGGTGTGGTGTGGTGTGGTGGGTGTGGTGTGGTGTGGTGTGGTGTGGTGTGGTATCGTACTGTACGGTACGGTACGGTATAGTATAATACAGTATAGTACAGTATAGTACAGTATAGTACAGTATAGTATAGTACAGTACGTACAGTACAGTACAGTACAGTACAGTACAGTACAGTACAGTACAGTACAGTATAGTATAAGATCGTGCAGCGCAGCGCGGCGCGGCACGGTGCAGTGCAGTGCAGTGTAGCATAGTCTAGTCTAGTCTGGGATGGGAAGGGATGGGATGGTAGAGTACCGTACCTCACAGCATATAGCAGGTACGGTATATGTATTTAGATAACTGATCTACCTATTCATTTGTGTTTTTTTATCAATTTATTCACTGTTACTCTATTCATTTTTTACGTTGTTCTTTTGACTTATGACTTTTTTCTACTTGTTCCTTCAATACATTTTTTTCTGAATTTTCACTCTGCTATCGTTTTATAGCTGAAGAAAGGTAAATTGTTTTTTATTGATATTTTTCCTTTCATAAAACTTGATAAAATGATAAGTGTTTGCCTTTACTACCAATGCTTGCTTGAGCTTTCTCTGCGTAAGACGCATGGAAAATATGGAAAAATATTGTTTGTTTAGAAGTTTATCGGATGTGTTATGATCTTACTAACTTGCAAATGCTTTCTGGACCTTACAGATACATGGTTGCATTATTATGCTTTCTATATGCCTGTCTCCATATCTTTGTTTGTCTGTCTGTCTGTCTATCCTCTGTCTATTGTCAATCTCCCTCTGACTCTATGTCTCTCTATCTCTGTCTCTCTATATCTCTGCCTCTCTCCTCTGTCTCTCTCTCTGTCTCTCCTGTCTCTCTCTGTCTCTGCCTCTGTGTGTGTCTCTCTCTCTGTCACTGTCTCTCTCTAACCCCCCACCCCCACCCCCACCCCCTAGTCAAAAGACGTTGGTGCTTATCACAATAAACTCTTGCCATTGTCATTATCGTTGTCTCTGTCACTCACACACACACACACACACACACACACACACACACACACACACACACACACACACACACACACACACACACACACACACACACACACACAACACACACGTCATTTGAGAACCCCTTTGTATATGTTGGTTCATTCTATCGAAGCTTGAATGCAAGAAAACTGCATTAATTTGTTTATTCCTTTCCATCCATTATGAAAAAAAGTTAGTTTGTATCACACATACATGCACGCTTGCACGCGTGTGCGCGCACACACACACATCATATCACTATCAATATCACTATCACTACAATAAATCATCTCTACTTCCCTTACTCATCAGATATAACATACAAACCCCTCTTATGTACACACACATACACACCGATACATATATATACATATATATGTATATATTATATCACTATTAACTATCACTATCACTACCAATATACTACATCATTTACTCATCAGGTATAAACCATACAAACCCCCCTTATGCACACACACACACACATTAACACACACACATACACACACACTCACACACACACTAACATGCACACACACACACACACACTAACACACACACTACACAACACACACACACACACACACACACACACACCCCACACACACCACTACCTCAATTTAAAAGAATAAGAAAATAATAATAATAATGATAAAAAGACACACAGATCACGATCACCATCACCATCACTATCACTATCACTACCCATACATCCCCAACTCCCCAACTCTAACCATCATCATTAATTAACAAACCTCTCTTTCTTGCTCTAGCCGCCGCTGTAGTCTAGTGGTTAGGGAGTTGGACTCGTAATCTAAAGGTTGCGGGTTCGTTCCAGCTTTCAGCTATTGCGTTGTGCCCTTGGAAAAGGCACTTTACGGCTATTTCTCACCCACCCAGGTGTAAAAGGTACCAACCTTGTATTGGGGGTTAACCCTGCGATAGACTGGCGTCCTATCCAGGGGGGAGTCTATGACTCTCAGTCGCTTAACGCCACAGAAACCGGATAAGCACGGCCCGATGAGCCTTAGGCTCAGGACAGACTTTAACTTTAACTCTTCTCTTTCTCTTCTCCTCTTCCTCACCACCACAGCCTACACCATCATCGGCTCTGACGAGGAGTTGCCCCTGGGCGAGGAGTTCCAGAGTCTGGTCAGATGCTTCATCCACTTCCAGGAGAAGAAAGTGGACAAGAGGTTCCTCCCGGCCACCAAACTCTTGGAACAACTGGCGTATGTACTTCCTCACCCTGTTGTTTGGGAGGTGGTTTTGAGTCACAGAGAGAGAGGGAGGGGGGGGATGGGGGAGGGAGGAGAGAGAGGGGGGTGGATGGGAGGGAGGAGAGAGGGAGGGAGGGAGAGAGAGGGGGGAGAGAGAGGGGGGTGGGAGATTATTTATTTATTCATTCTTTGATATCGAGGATAATGGAATAAGCACTCATGTGCTTTTTTTACATCCAGTCCCAGCGTGTATGCAGTTGTGTAAATTTTGTCACCCGTTCCCACTGGCACACAACGGCCATCTCTTCCTGAAAGCGGAACAGGGTTTAACGTGTGCGCAAGATGTTTTAAGTGTGTTCGCACACAGGACCTTGGTTTATAGTCTCATCTGGACTTTTGGGAGAGTGGAGTCGGCAATTTATGTGAACTCCAAAGGAACAATCCTCTTGAATGAGATTCGAACCCGGGTTAGCAGAACACGAGCGCATCGCTCTTACCACCAGGCTATCCAGTTTGAGAGAGACAGAGAGAGAGAGAGACAGAGAGAGAGAGACAGAGAGAGAGAGACAGAGAGATAGAGAGATGAGAGAGAGAGCAAACAAAAAGACCATTCTAGTTACCAAAAATGAGTAAGGTTTTGTTCGTTTATCCTTGTTTAAGTGTATAACGTTGCAGTGGTTATTTCTCTATTTACAATGATGCTGTTTTGAGTTTAAAATTCAATGTTTGGCCAACCACAAGTACTTATTGCTGTTATTGCTTTTGTTGTTGTTGTTGTTGTTCATTTCTTCTTCTTTCTTCTTCTTCTTTCTTCTTCTTCTTCTTCTTCTTCTTCTTCTTCTTCTTCTTCTTCTTCTTCTTCTTCTTCTTCTTCTTCTTCTTCTTCTTCTTCTTCTTCTTCTTCTTCTTCTTCTTCTTCTTACTCTACTACTACTACTACTACTACTACTACTACTACTACTACTACTACTACTAACTACTACTACTACTACTACAATACCATACCATACCATACCATACTATACCATACCACATCACACCATACCATACCATACATACCATACCATATCATCCATGCCATGCCATGCATGCCATGCCATGCCATACCATACAGCACTATCATCATACTACACTGCATTATACCATATCATATTATACCATACCATACCATACCATATTATACCATACCTATACCATACCATATTATACCATATCTTACCATACCATACCATACCATGCTATACTATACTATAGTCTATTATGCTATACTCTGTTATACTCTACTAAACTCTACTAGACCATACATTACTACACTACACTACACTATCCTATACTATACTATTCTACACTCTACTCTACTCTACTCTACTCTAGTCTAGTCTAGTCTAGTCTAGTCTAGTCTAGTCTAGTCTATCTACTCTACTACTCTACTCTACCTCCTCACTACTCATACCTACCCTACCCTACACTACTACACTACCTACACCTACCTACCTACCTACCCTACACCTACACTACACTACCACTACCTACCCTACCCTACCCTACCACTACCACTACCCTACCCTACCCTACACCCACACTACCTACCCTACAACCCTACCCACCCAACCCTACCCTAACCACTACCACTACCCTACCCTACCCTACCCTAAACCCTACCCTACCCTACCCTACCCTACCTACCTACACAACCCTAACCACTACCCTACCCTACCCTACTACCTACCACCACCTACCTACCTACCTACCCTACCCTACCCTACCCTACCACTAACCCTACACCTATACACTACCTACCCTACCCTACCCACCCTACCCTACCTACCAACCCTACCCTACCTACCCTACCCTACACTACCCTACACTACATACCCTACCCTACCCTAACCCTACACATACACTACCCTACCCTACCCTACCCTACCCTACCTACCACTACCCTACCCTACACTACCCTACCCTACAACCCTACCCTACCTACACTACCCTACCCACACTACCCTACCACTACCTACCACTAACCCTACCCTACCCTACCTACACACACCCTACCTACCCTACCCTACTACCCTACCCTACCTACCTACCCTACCCTACCCTACCCTATACCCTAACACACATACACATACCACCCTCATTCCCTAACCAACGAACTACCCTAGAACCTGAACACAAGCCTCCAGTACTAGCCTACATCCACACACGAGAAGAACGCCTGAGACTGGGCCACCAGACCACTGAGCCCAAAGTCATGAAGTACGATTTTGTCTGTTGGGTGTTGGGTCGGGTGGGGTTGGGTGGAGGATAGGGTGGGAGAGTGGGTGGAGGGTGAGGTGGGTGGTGTTCAGGGTGAGGGTTTGATGGAAGGGGTGGAAGATGGTGCCAGGACAGCTGACCAAAGTGCTGAAGTGTGTTTGTCTGTTGGGTGTTGGGGTTGTGTGTGTGTGTGTTGGTGTGTGTGTTTGTGGGTGGGAGTTGAGTTGTGTGGAGGGTGGTGGGTGGGTGGTTTGTTTTGGGGTGATGTGTTGGTGTTTGTGTGTGGAAGGTGGGGAGGATGGGTGGGTGTGTGTGTGGTGGTGTGGGAAAGGTGTTGTGGTGAGGTTTGTGTTGTGTTGGGTTTTGTTTGTTGATGGCTTGTTGGTTTTTGTTGTGTTGTGTGTGTGTGTGTGTGTGTGTGTGTGTGTGTGGTTGTGTGTTGTGTGTTGTGGGGGGGGTATGTGTGATGTGTTTGTTTATTCGTTTTTTGTTTGTTTTTTGTGTACGTGAGTTCGTGTGCATGAGTATGTGGAACTTGCAACAACAATACCACCACCAACTCATCGACCCCGCCATCTCTCTCCCTCTCCCCCTCTCTCTCCTCTCCCCCCTCCCTCCCTCTCTCCCTCCCTCCCATCCTCTCCCCCCCTCCCCTCCCCTCCACCCTCCCTCCCTCCTCTCCCTCCCCTTCCCCCCTTCCTCCCCTCCCTCCTTCACCCCCCCCCTCTCTCTCCCATCCCTGTGGACAGAGGGCTGAAAGGTATCGGGGAGATCCAGAACATGTTTGACCGCTCGGGGTCCATGAGGAAATCTCTGCCTCACCTGGCCTCCCGAACGACGAGATCGCCAAAGAGGTGCTGGCCTTCCTCTGCATCATGCTCTTCAACGCTAACTCCCTCGTGCAGGTAGTGTGTGTGTGTGTGTGGGTGGGGGTGGTGTGTGTGGTGGTGGGGGTGGGGTGGGGGGGTGGTGGTGGGGGAGGGGGGTGGATGGGGGGGTGGGGGTGGGGTGTGACGAGATCGCCAAAGAGGTGCTGGCCTTCCTCTGCATCATGCTCTTCAACGCTAACTCCCTCGTGCAGGTAGGTGTCTGTGGTGTGATGGGTGGGAGTGGGTGGGTGGGTGGGGGTGGTGTGGGGTGGGGGGATGTGGGGGATGGGGGTGTGGGGGGTGTGGGTGTGATGAGATCGCCAAAGAGGTGCTGGCCTTCCTCTGCATCATGCTCTTCAACGCTAACTCCCTGTGCAGGTAGGTGTCTGTGTTGTGTGGGGTGTGGGGTGTTGTGTGTGGGGGGGTGAGTGGTGGGGGTATGGGGGGTGGATGTGTGGTGGTGTGTGGTTGTGTGTGTGTGTGTGGTGGTTTATGGTTGTGTGGTTTGTGTGTTGTGTGTGTGTGTGTGTGTGTGTGTGTGTGTGTGTGTGTGTGTGTGTGTGTGTGTGGTGAGCGCGTGGCGGGGGACTCAATATTTGTGTTCCGCGCATTTGTTTCATTTGAATAGTGTGAAAATATGCAAATGTCACTCTATCGTCAACTTCAAGACTGATTTACCCTCTGTGACAGCAATAAAAGACATAGTGCTATAATTCAATTATGATTATTATTCATTATTTGAGTAGTGTGAGAATATGCAAACTGTCCTCTAATGGTCAACTACAAGTACTACTACACCTCTGTGACATACTAAAAGACATAGCGCTATATAAGTTCCATTTATGATTATTATTTATTATTTGAGTAGTGTGAAATATATGGTAAATGTCACCTAATCGTCAACTACAAGGACTATTTACCTTCTGTGCAGCATTAAAGACATAGTGGTGTATGTTATTAGCTTATTATTATCGTTTATTATTTGAGTAGTGTGAAACTATTAAACATGTCACCCTAATGGTCAACCTACAAGGACTGTTACCCTTTCTGTGACAACAATAGCGCTATATGAATTCAATTTATGATTATTATTTATTATTTGATAGTGTAAAAACTATGTACAATATCACCCTGATCGTCACCTACAAGGACTGTTTGTTACCCCTCTGTGTGTGGCAGCAATCCATGCTGGACTACTTTTTCTCCACACGGGAAGAGGTTTTCTTCATGGCAGTCAGGGACCGCATGGCTTTGTCCACCAACTC
>CM060330.1:45388040-45398040 GCA_030674155.1 Stramonita haemastoma
TGCGGTGTGGGCAGTTTAGATAGACACACACACAGACAACAGACAGACAGGCAGGTAGATAGGCAGATAGACAGGCAGACAGACAGGCTGACAGACAGACAGACGGGCAGACAGACAGACAGACAGACGGGCAGACAGACAGGCAGACAGCAGCAGACAGATGCTGGGGTAGTGGATAGTTTGATTATGATCAGTGATGAAATTTTTTTTTGTTTGTTTTTTATGTTGGGTTTCTTGGCGGAATTTTTTTCTAGTGTTTGATTTGTCCTATGGGCAAGTCTTTGTGTGTGTATTGTGTGTTGTGTATGTGTGTGAGCTGTTTAGACAGACAGACAGACAGACAGACAGACAGACAGACAGATACTGGGGTAGTGGATAGTATGGCAATGATCTATATAAAGATTTTTGTGGTTTTTTTATTTGGGGGTTTTTGGTGGATTTTTTATTTTCTAGTGTCTGTTTTGTCTTGTGGGTAGTGTGTGTGTGTGTGTGTGTGTGTGTGTGTGTGTGTGTGTGTGTGTGTGTGTGTGTGTGTGTGTGTGTGTGTGTGTGTGTTGTGTGTGTGTGTGGGGTGTTGTGTGGTGTGTGTATAGTGTGTGTGTAAGTGTGTGTATGTATGTGTGAAAGAAATATTATTAATTTGAAAAAAATGGCATCAACCCCTCCAGAAGATGTGTTCTATGTGTATGCACTTGATGCACTTGTTTGTCTGTCGCCTGTGTGCATCTCTGCCGGATGCCACAATATTTAATCCAATCTGCTTTTATTAGAGAAGATCTCGATAAACAAAACCAAGAAAAAATCCAGTGATTGTTTTATCTCCCTTGTTTTTGTGATAAGTTTGTGACAAAAAATAGAATGTTGCAAAAGTTCCTTGGGTTTATTCTGTGTACTTAATTGCAAGTTGTAAATGTTTTTATTAAACAAGTCGGGAAGTTTCAGTAACCGTTTTATCGAGGTTACACCTCGGGGACATGATAGCTCAGTGGTCAGAGCACTCGCTTTCCCCAAGCTAAGGTTAAGCAGCATCGAACGTGGTTACTCATTGGATGAGTGACCTTTTGCGCGCCTTGGCTTCAGTACAGTTCCCCAGTTCACCCAGCTGTAAATGGGTACCTGCCCTCTTTTGTGGGTACCTACCTCGGAATGCTGGCTCTTGAGAAGCTGAGGTCTCTGATGCTCGCTCCCCTACAACCACATACGTTATGGGACACCTTTACCTTTACAGCTCTGATATGACCTACCTGATATGACAGTCTACAAGGGCTATCGACAATATTTTTCTATGATTGGATTGAAGTGTCAAGGTCTGAATTTTTTCCTCCTGTTTTACAGAAAGTTGCCATGGTTTCTACAGCATTATCGGTAAATCTGTGCCCCCTTACCATAACCTACCTTCTGTATTGCTAACCATATTAATACCTGTATTATGCCATTGTTTGTTATATACTAATGCATAATGGCCTTCATTCCGAGTGGGACTATAGAGTATCCTACTATATATAATGACAAACCTTGTCTGGGTAGACATGTCAAATTCCTATTTTAAAAAATCCTTTTTACCTTTGTGCTGTAACTAGGTTTGAAATGAGTCACACAATTATATTTGCGCTAAAAAGTTGTACGACATAAAATGTATTCACTCTCCAAAAGTCTGTATATGAAAATGTATCCCTATTTCATATAACTGCTTTTTCTTTGAAATTAGATAGCTTACTTATTTACGTCCTAAAACTGTGTTAGAGGATTACAGTCAGATTGTCATTATGTGCTTTCATCCCAAACATGTACTTCATACCCACTCTCCTACCTAAAGCAGTCTATATGCCTTGTTTTCTTTTCAAATATGAAAAGCTTGGATTTTCAAAAATATCAGCGTTGTGCTAGATACATTCAGAAAACTGTCATATAACTGCTTTTTTAAAACTTTGTTTTTTAAGGGGACGGGATAGCTCAGCGGTCAGAGCACTCGCTTTCCCCATGTCAAAGTTAAGCAGCATCGAGCGTGGTTACCAATTGGATGGGTGACCGTTTGCGTGCCTTGGCTTCAGTACAGTCCCCCAGTTCACTCAGCTGTAAATGGGTACCTGCCCTCTTTAGGGTCAGGGAAAGTAAAGCAGCGAGGGAGAGGAGATGGGCGCCGTCCTCAATATGCTGGCCGCTAGAGAAGCTGAGGTCTGTGATGCCTCGCTCCCCTACGACCACATAGGTTATGGAACACCTTTACCCTTTTTTCTACCTTTTTTTTACCTTTTTTTGTAATTGCTTTATCCCGGGGCTCTCCTTTTTTGCTGACTTGTCCTCCTATAGTTTAAAGTTCCTCCTGTCATTATTTGCGGTTATTTTTTCATATTTTTTTTATGTGATATGATTGCTTTCAATACAAACCCTGCTTCTATACTATTTTTATCCCCCAATATTTCGTGATGCAACGAAATATATTCCCAAACGTTGGACACCTACTTATATTTAAAATGTGATAAGACTGGCTTCACCCTGAAGTATGAAATTTAGCTGTAGTTTTTCCACAGTGCGAAAAGTATTGTTTTCACGTTTAGCGTGTCATTTTTTTTCCATCCCAGAAAATGGATTTTTTCTTCCTGAAACACGTACTGATTCAGTTTTATAGCCTTTCAGCCAAAGTATGCGAGACTACTCCTAAATGATGACACACTTCCTTCATCTAAAAATGTGTGATATAAGCCTATATCTTACGTGTGTTATACGCTAAAAAATACTTTCTTCCCCAGACTGTGACATAACCGTTTTCCTTCCTACGTCTGCGATGTAGATAGCTTCTGTAACAGAAATATGGTATATAAATATAATTGCTTTCCCTCCACCACCACCCCACCACCACCACCTCCCAAGATAGTGTGATATATCCATCATCATATCATATCTAGCTTGGCTATGATATGTTATGCTAGTACTGTCATTCTCAGTTTGTTCTTTTTTTATATTTCATCCCAAAGTCTTTATCCCCCAAACCTTCTACATATTAAGTATTTATATCTTCCTCAGCTGTTTTCCCATCCACTTTATTCCAATCTGCTGAGGAAAACATGCCTTTCAAACCCAATGTTTGATAGGAACCCATATCTCAATCTCATAATCCATGAAGTAGTTGTTGCTTTAGACTATAGATTATCATTATCATGTAGCCTAACTGCCGAAAACCGAACTCTTGGCTTTATCCCGTCCTGTTTTATAACTACACTAAACCTAACCCTGCTTTCTATTTACTTGCGTGTATGGGTTAATTAGGGATCCTCAAATATGCTACCCATTCCTTTCGTTCCAAGTATTCCCTTCTCTCTGCTTGTAACTTTACAGAAGATCTTCCTGCTGGCCTCAGCTGACAACATTTCTACCTTACAGTAGCTCATTGTTTTATACAGGTTGCATGCTGCATCATGTTCGTGTTGCCGTAAACCACCAAACGTTGTCATGAATTACGGAATCTTTATCGTGCATATATGATCTCTTGCATGTGCATATACACGAAAGAAATTAAGGCACTGGCAGGTCAGCTCTTTACATTGAACTGGGAGCTGGTAAACATCTCCACCCTTGATTCACCAGATGCCGTTGCCGAGATTCGAACATACAACTACATGCACACATAGATTGAAGTCCAATGATTCTAACCGCTGGGATATTATGATGTCTGTCAGGTTCACTTCTGATGGAAGAGTGAATGTTGAATTCTGATAGAATTAGATTCTTCTCGGAGAGGAGTCAATTGTATAACTCTGTGTGTGTGTTTATGTGTGTGTGTGTGTGTGGTGTGTGTGTGTGTGTGTGTGTGTGTGTGTGTGTGTGTGTGTGTGTGTGTCTGTCTGTCTGTTGTCTGTCTGTGCGTGTCTGTGTGTGTCTGTGTGAGTGTGTCTGTGTGGTGATGTGTGTGTGTGTGTGTGTTGTGTGTGGGGTGTGTGTGTGTGTGTGTGTGTGTGAGTGTGTGTCTGTGTGTGTCTGTGTGTGTTGTGTGTGTGGTGTGTGTGTGTGTGTGTGTGTGTTGTGTGTGTGTGTGCGTGTGTGTGTGTACTTGCATGGATGTTTGCTTGGATGAATGTATGCGTGCATGCTGTGCGCCTAAGTATGCGCACGTGACAACTTGTATAGATATGGATGAGTACTTGAATAATTATGTGCAATCGTGCTAGCGATAATGCTTTGGTGCCTGCTTGCTTGAATCGACTATGTTGCTGTTGATGTTTGTTTGTCATCTCTTCATACATGGTAAAAGGTATTGTACTAAAATCGAAACAGAACAAAACTAAACTAAAACAAGTAAAAAGGTGTGGAGTGGTGTGATGGGGTGTGATGTAGTGTGGTTTGGTGCGGTGTGGTGTGGTGTGGTGTGGTGTGGTTGTGTGGTGTGGTGTGGTGTGGGTGGGGTGGGGTGGGGTGTGGTTGTGGTGGAATGGGGTAGGGAAAGAATAAATGAGAAAATAGAGGGTGTTAAAACAAAGCATTATCAACAGACACAAAAAAATAACTCTTTAACTATATCAGTCCTTTCTGTTCTACAGACAAGTGTATCAAAATGTTCGTTCGCCCTGAATTTCAGCACCAGATTCTTTTAATGAATCATCAGGATTGCGTACTAAAAAAAAAAAAAAGATGCATAAAGATAATCAAAGATTGCAATTGATTAATTTTTTGTTTTTGTTGTTGGTTTGCACATTGCAGCTCAACGGCCGTCGTGTTCATGTTAATTGTCATTATTTGATTGAGCACACCATAAGCTGAAAGCATATTGTTTTTATGGTTCCAAAATGCTGTTTTTCCAATGTTTGTTCTTAATTTTGAATAAAATCTATTTAAACCAAGATAACTAATGATGATGACACAATCAGTTTGTATTCAACGGTCTCTTCACACTGAAAATTACCTTGAGTTTTTTTTAACCATTAAATGTTATTCTGTCCACAGCAAATTCAGGCCTACGAAGATGCCATGAGACAACAGAGGCTGAGTGGATGGGTGAGTGAAGGAAAAAGAGGTGGGAGGTTGGGGGTGGAGTGGGTGGGAGGGATGTCAACAGTCGTTATGGATTTGTTTGGTTGTGAGTGTTGTGTTGTGTGGTGTGTGTTGTGGTTGGTGTGTGTTGTGGTGTGTGTGGTGTGGTGTTGTGTTGGGTGTTGTGTGTGTGTGTGTGTGGTGTGTGTGGTGTTGTGTGTGTTGTGTTGTGTGTGTGTGGTGTGGTGTGTGTGTGGGTGTGGTGTTGTGTTGTGTTGTGTTGTGGGGTGTGGTGTGGTGTGGTGGGTGTGGTGTGGTGTGGTGTGTGTGTGTGGTGTGGTGTGGTGTGTGTGGTGTGTGTGGTGTGGTGTGGTGTGTGTGGTGTGGTGTGTGTGTGTGTGGTGTGGTGTTGGTGGTGTGGTGTGTGTGGTGGTGTGGTGTGTGTGGTGTGGTGTGGTGTGATGTGGTGTGGTGTGGTGTAGTGGTGTGGTGTGGTGTGGTGTGGTTGTGTGGTGTGGTGGTGGTGTGATGTGGTGTGGGTGGTTGGTGGTGTGGTATGGTGCGCTGTGCAGTGCTGTGCCGTGCAGTGTTGTGCTGTGCTGTGCTGTGCTGTGCTGTACTGTGCTGTACTGTGCTGTGCTGTGCCGTGCAGTGTTGTGCTGTGCTGTGCTGTGCTGTGCTGTGCTGTGCTGTGCTGTGCTGTACTGTGCTGTACTGTGCCGTGCAGTGTTGTGCTGTGCTCTGCTGTGCTCTGCTGTGCTGTACTGTGCTGTACTGTGCAGTGCTGTGCCGTGCAGTGTTGTGCTGTGCTGTGCTGTGCTGTGCTGTACTGTGCTGTACTGTGCAGTGCTGTGCCGTGCAGTGTTGTGCTGTGCTGTGCTGTGCTGTGCTGTACTGTGCAGTGCTGTGCCGTGCAGTGTTTGCTGCTGTGCTGTGCTGTGCTGTGCTGTGCTGTACTGTGCTGTACTGTGCAGTGCTGTGCCGTGCAGTGCTGTGCCGTGCAGTTTTGTTGTGCTGTGCTGTGCTGTGCTGTGCTGTACTGTGCTGTGCTGTGCTGTACTGTGCTGAATTGTGCTGGAATGCAGTGAAATGTAGAGTGAACCTAGAAAAGATTGAAGTCAAAACAGTCTTAACCACTCAGCAATAACTTCCACCAAAACTAACACACATCCCCACCCCCACCCACACTCCCCACCTTCTAACCCCCCCTCTCTCTCTCCCTACAGACCCGGAAACAAGTGGAAAGCTGCGTCAAAGCCGTACCCAAAAAAAAGAAAAAAGCCGCCAAGGCCGCCGAGCAGAAGGTCAAGGACAAAACCGCCAGCGCCATCGACCCCGGGTTCAAAGAGGTCAAGGCCGGGGGTCTGCTGAAGGAGGAGAAGAAGGTGAAGAAGCAGGCGGCCAAGGTCAGCAAGAAGCAGAAGGAGAAGGAGAGGAGCAGCAGCAGCTGAACGGAATCCCCAAGAAGGAGGTGCAGTTCCAGAACCCCGTGGTGAAGGAGGAGATGGCGCTGATGGAGGGGCAGGACCTGCAGGATGTGGACATCTCCATCAAGGTGGAGGTATGGGAATATGATTATACAGAGAGAGAGGGGGGGAGAGAGAGGGGGGGAGAGAGAGGGGGGAGAGAGAGAGGGGGGGGGAGAGAGAGAGGGGGAGAGAGAGGGGAGAGAGAGGGGAGAGAGAGAGAGAGAGAGAGAGGGAGAGAAGAGAGGGGGGGTGGAGAGAGACAGAGAGAGACAGAGAGAGAGAGAGAGAAACAGAGGTGAAACAGACACAGAGGAGATGAGGAGGGGACATTGTAGATAGAATTGGTGATGGTGGTTGGTGGTTACTGGCTGTTGATGTGGGGGGTCGGATGTTGTGGTGGTTGGTGAGTGGTTGGTTGTGGTGGTAGTAAAAAAAAAAAAAGAAAAAAGAAACGGTGGCGAATCACGGAGATGAGGAGGAGGAGGAAAGGAAAAGGTAGAATTGGTGTTGGTGGTTGGTTGGTTGGTGGTGGTGGTGGTGTGAGTGTGTGTGTGTGGTACTTGGGTAAACATCCCTAAGTGTCTCATCCACAATATTGCAACTCTGACTCATTCAATCTGGGAATCACTGTGATTTTGTAGGTCTTTACATGTCTGTCCGTCTGTCTGTCTATCTACTTTACCTACCTACCTACCTACCTACCTACCTACCTACCTACCTACCTACCTACCTACCTCTATCTATCTATCTATCTATCTATCTATCTATTATCTATCTATTTATCTATCTATCTATCTATCTCTCTCTCTATCTGTCTGTCTGTCTGTCTGTTTTTCTGTCTACCCATCCATCTATCCATCCACCCACCTATCTATCTTTCTACCTATCCATCCATCCATCCGTCCACCAATCTTTCCATCTATCTATTATCAGTCATCTATCTACCTATCTATCTATCTATATATCAATCCATCCTCTATCCATCCAACCCACCCATCCATCCACCCACCCATCCACCTACCCACCCATACCCCCTCCCTCCCCTCTGTGTGGTCAGGAGCCAGAACCGGAGCTATCCATGGCGGACATGTCTTCCTCCTTTGAGTACCGCAATGACGGCTACATAGAGCTGGTGCTCAAAGTCATGGCCCGCATGTGTGATGGCCAGAACAAACTGCTGCAGGTATGTGTGTGTGTGTGTGAGGGGTGGTGGGGGGAGGGTGTGTGGGGGGGAGGGTGTGGTGGGGAGTTGGGTGTGTGTGAGAGGGGGTGTGTGTGGGTGGGTGGGTTTTGTGTGTGTGTATGTCAGTGTGTGTGTGTTATGTCAGTGTGTGTGTGTGTGTGTGAGAGAGAGAGAGAGAGACATGTGAGTGTCTGTACTTTGGTCTGTCTTCTGTAGTTGTGCCTGTCTTCTCTCTTGTGTGTGTGTTTGTGTGTATGTAAGTGTGTGTGTTTGTGTGTCTGTGTCTGTGTCTGTGTCTATGTGTCTGTGTCTGTGTCTCTGTGTGTCTGTGTCTGTGTGTATGTCCGTGTGTGTGTGTCAGAATGCAACGACTTTAAAGATGGGCATAAAGGGTCGCAACATTTGTAAGCCTCTGAGCTTTAGCCGAGGAACTAAAATTTAAAAAAGAAGACGAAAGAGTAGAGACTAGTACACTAACCGCTTACACAAAATAACCTCTTCTTCCCCAGGACTACCTAAGGGAACAGCCAGACAACGTGAAGTCCTTTGACATCATCGCGGAGGTGACTCGCTTCCTCAACGTGGTGTACTCCAACATCAATGGCAACAACATCGACCTGGTCATCCAGCTCTTCGAGACCATGAACGAGTTCACTGCGGTCAGTCTGTAATGTGTGTGTGAGGGGGGGGGGGGGGTAAGTGTGTATGTGTGTGTGTGTGTGTGTGTGTCTTTGGGTTGGTGATAGTGATTTGTGGCTGGTGGTTAGTGTGTGGCTTTGCCCACCATATGGTGGATGATGATACGTGATGAGGTAACAGTTCTTGTGGCTATTAGATTTGGGTTTGCAGCCCCCCACCCCTACTCATCTCTCCACCTCCCACCTGTGTACAAACACAAGTTCACACGACTCTTCTTACTGAGTAACATGTTTGCTTAGACTTGCTTGAAGAATTCAGGAATCTGCCATGAACATTCACATATAGAGTGCTTGCTTTAGTTGTTGCAGCTGCTGTTGTTGTTGTCATGTTAACAATAAAATAATATCACATTTGTAACCAGATCTAACAAGTGAAGATTAAGAACCGTATGTCTAACAATAATCAAGCAGAAGGAAATATATTCTACTAAAAGAAAATGTCTTTAAAATCCGTAATGATTATACTAAAGAATAATAAACTTGAAAAAGAACCAACTGGACTATGCGATAACGTTTTGAAAAAATAAAAAACATCAATAGAGGATCACTGAAGATTGCGGATGACGATGATGAGGTAACAAAAGGTATGTAATCTTTCAGCATCTGGCATATTAATATATAGTCAACACTTATTATGCGACCACATATGCAAAAAAAACATGTCCAACATACATTATCCCCCGGATCTATGAAGTCATGGGTTCAAATCTCGGGAGTAGTGTTCTGGCCAATTAGGGGTGGAGATTGTAATAATCTCCCAGGCCAACTTAAAGTGCAGATCTGCCAGTTCCTTGATTGTCGTCGTGTATATACACATGCGGGAGATCAGATATGCACGTTAAAGATCCTGTGACATATCAATGTTTGGTGGGTTACGGAAACACGAACATACCAACGTATATTTGTTGTTGTTTTTTCAGGGCAACCAAGACAACCGCATCGTCATCTACGACAACAAAATCATCGACTACATCAACTTCATCATGCGTGCTGGTGATTTTGCGAACTGCTCCACAGAAAAGGTTGGCGGAATGGTTGATAAGGTGTTGGTCAATTTCATTAGATTTGATGTGTTTAAAGTTTATTCGCTCGTAGTGATGTTAGAGTCAATCTTTTTTTTCATGCAGTGAAGTAACTATGTAATCAAACTAGAAACTTTGAATGTAAATCTTACATACACAGTACCTGAATTTTACGTCAGGCAACTTTGTCAAAAGAAAGGTTGGTGTGTTATGAATGTGTACTTGTTATAAAGATAGCCAAGAATTAGAGCCCAAAATTTTGAAAATTTTTCCAAAAAAGTAGATATTTTCTGAAATAAAAACTCCAACCGTTAAAAGTAGGTTTGATGTGTAATAAATGGAGTGCAGAAATAAAGACAAGATAAATCATACAGTTTTGAAGTTAAAGCATTTTTTTAGGGGTTTGGTTGTCATGTTTGGGCTTTTCTGGTTGGCTCGTTGGTTTTGGGTATGTCGGCCATTTTGAATGGTTTCCATAGCGACCAATTGTTGACGAATCACGTTTTTTTTTTTTTTCTTTTTTCCTTTTTTTTTGGGTGCTTATTTCTTGATGATGCCTGACAGTGCCCAGCTATAAATGCAACCCATTTCAACCTGATTTTTGGTTCAGAAATAGCTGCCATGTCTGCCTCCATCTTGTGTGCTTTCAGATCCTGGATCTGC
>CM060330.1:45418040-45428040 GCA_030674155.1 Stramonita haemastoma
ACGTCAACTACATTTCACGGTATCTTACATACAGTGTGTCAGCAGAAGTTCAGCATTAGTAGTCTATATATATATCACTTGTCTCCCAACCACACTCTTCATTCATGTTTGAGCTTTCTGCTTGAGCGTGTAACAGTTTTTGTTTTTGTGTGTGTGGAGTTTGAGGGTGCAGGGAAAATAGGATGAAATTGCTCTTGGAATGGATTAAAAACAGGAAGGGAAGCAAGTACGAAGAATGGGTTGTGTTCTCTTGAACAGGAGTCGAATGCCGATGTTTTTATGGAAAGTCATACCGTTGTTATTGACAGTTTGGTCTGGTATGCTTGTTGAAGAGGGGGATGAATACTGGTAATGAGGCTGATGATGTTGCAGAAGAAAGTTTACAGAGAGGTGGGAGGTGAGGAGTTGCACATCAATTGGTTCTTGACGAAATTGTATGGTCCCTGACTGTTCTGGTGGTTAGAAAGAAAGGAAGGAGGACAGAGAGAAAGGAAGAAAGAGAGAAAGTAAGGAAGGAAGACAGAAAGAAAGAAAGCTTAAGGATGGCACAATGGAGTCAACTGTGTCTTGTTGCAGAAGGATCGAACATTGGTATTATATGCAGACTTGATTTAGTGTTTATACACAACAGCCCCAATTTTTTTAAAGGGAAAGAAAAGAGAACAAAAAAGGCACGATAGATGATTTGTGATATAGAGTGGTAAAATGTTTTTTTGTTTGTATACACACAAACAAGTGGATACTAACAGTTGAAATGTTGAAGTGATTTTTGTTAAAATAATTATGTTATCAATGTATATCATTAAGAATCGTCAAAGCACAGGTGTTTCACATTGATGCTTTATTTTCATGCCACTCAGAACTTTTCATTGTCATATTCTCAAAGTTTGGGACTTGATCGTTTAACACATTTGGAGAAAAAGACGTTTTGACAGAATAGCTTTGATGTACTTGGAAGATATTTTTCTTGTACGTTAGCGTTGATGTACCTGAAGAAAGAATTCACTGCACTCACCTGTAACATTCCTGATAATGTTTTAGTTCAAAACACATTCCTTTTGTCTCTTTCAAATTGCAGCAGTGGGTTTTTTTTAGTCATCTCCGTATTAATTGCCCTACTGATTTTTTTTTGCCCTTTTTCATGGCTTCTTCAAACAAGTGAAGGGAGACCATTTCTTGTCAAGCATTTTTTTTCACTTCTGTTTTATTCTTTGAATGTCAGAATGTTCACTTTTTTACCTCACGCCTTGGAAGAGCAAGTTTCCAAAACGTTTTATATCATTTTTTTTTAATTATTGTTTTTTGTTTATGGAAGGTTACAGGAGAAATGGCAGCGCTGTTGGTTTGATTGTTTTCCTTTTTATGTGAGGGAGAAAAGTAAGGCCGAGAAACGAAATCTTCTGATGATAAATAAAACAATGTCGTTTTCGTCTGCAGAAGCGAAGGGACATAACTTTACGCATATGGCTCGAAGTTATCAACCTTGATCTGTTTTATACTTTAGTATTTTTATCATTATTTTTGTAGAAGATCAAAGCTGCAACAAACGCTGTAAAAGTGTGTGTGTGAGGAGGGGGGGGGGAGGGGGGAGGGAGTAGTATTATTTTCCTTACTCTGCACACTGCCGGCTTATGACTTGCACATACATATTTTGTAAGAGAAGCGATTATGCAAAATAATAAGATTGAAGTATTATTTACTTCCTTTGAGTAATGCTGCTTGCTTCTAGCAGGCAACAGCAGTGTTTCTGTAGGCCTGTTTGTTACTTGTTTAATGAGGTTTACGCCTAGATGAGCACATTTTTTGTCGTCCTGCACTTATTTAGTATCTTCTGTCGTGTGAGAGAGAGAGAGAGAGAGAGAGAGAGAGAGAGAGAGAGAGAGAGAGAGAGAGAGAGAGAGAGAGAGAGAGAGAGAGAGAGAGAGAGAGAGAGAGATGGAAAAGTACTGGCAATAATGGGAAGACAAAGATTTGGAGGATGAGAGGGGGGAGAGGAGAGATGGAGAGAAAAAGCTAGCGTGTATGTCTGTTATAAAGCATGTTTTTGGGGGGAGATGTGTTGTTGTTTTGTTGTTGCTGAAAACAAAGAAGGGGGGGGGATGGGGAGTATTTTTCCTAGTTCTGAAAATGATGTTGAGTGGATTTCACTGTTCCTACAGTTTTACAGAGATCAGTGTATGTATCGAACGTGTTTCACACTAAAAAGTACGACGATTTTCACTTTTTCACCTCTGTCTGTCTGTCTAGCTGTCTATCTGTCTATCTGTCTATCTGTCTGTCTGTCTCTCTGTCTCTCTCTCTCTCTCTGTCTCTCTCTGTCTCTCTCTCTCCTCTTCCTCCTCCTCCCCCTCCTCCTTCTCTTCTGTTCTCTTCTCTTCTATTCTCTCACATACCGTAAAAAAAACACGTTCTTCCAGTGATATTAACATTAATAAACATGTTTCATCGATTCGTTGTATCATAACTGTGTAATTATCAATGTTGTAGAGTTGTTGTTGTTGTTGTTTTGGTGTTATTATTTTTTTTCATTTTGTTCAGCCACTTTTCCTTCCACGTACAACCCACTTCCACCCCCTAGTCCCCCTATTTGAAACCTATGAATGTGTGTGTGTGTGTGTGTGTGTGTGTGTGTGTGTGTGTGTGTGTGTGTGTGTGTGTGTGTGTGTGTGTGGTGTGTGTGTGTGGTGTTGTGAGAGTGTGGTGTGTGTGTGTGAGAGTGTGTGTTGTTGTGTGTGTGTGTGTGTGTGTGTGTGTGTGTGTGTGTGTGTGTGGTTGTGTGTGTAGATGTGCGTGTGTGTGTGGTGGATGTGGTCTATGTGTGTAGCCAGTGCGTGTGCGGGTGCGCGGCGCGTGTGCGTGCTGTGGCGTGGCTGGCGCGGCGCTGTGGTGTGTGTGTGTGTGTGTGTGGCTGTGGTGTGAGTGTGTGTGTGTGTGTTGTGTGTGTGTGTGTATGTGGTGTGGTTGTGGTGTGGTGTTGTGTGTGTGTGTGTGGAGTGAGTTTGTCTGTGTGTGGTGTGTGTGTGTGTTCTGTTGTGTGTGTGTGTGTGTGTGTGTGTGTGTGTGTGTGTGTGTGTTGTGTCGTGTTGTGTGTGTGTGTGTGTGTGTGTGTGGTGCGTGCGTGCGTGCGTGCCTGTATGTGTATGTGCGTGTGTGTTGTGTTGTTTTCTCCTCTTGTAACAGAACTAACCATGACCACATTTTAGAAAACACCATAGCTTTTAGCCAGAGACTTACAGTCGCTGTCATTAGTTGCTATGCTATTCTCCGATGTCGGAATGTGGCTACCTTAATGTTGGGTTTAAAAAAGACGGCTACAGGCACAACATCTCACTTTTTGTGGTGAACCTTGGAGCTCTAGCCAAGCAACGAAAAACAAAAAAGAAAAGAAAAGTAAAATATTAGCCCCTACTCCCTGAAAGTGTTACGGGAAAGATGATGATGATGATGATGATGATGATGATGATGATGATGATGATGATGATGATGATGATGATGATGATGATGATGATGATATATGGAATTTATACAGCGCTGAATCTTTTAAAGCAAACAAAATCTCAGATGGCGAACTTCGTATATATTCATTGTCATGTCACAGATGTGCATGGGCAATTCAGAGATCAAAGGTTTCTAAGGAACAATAACAAATGAAGACAAGAAAAAGTTCTTTTTTAATGTCGACCATGTGTAGCTGTAATGTGACAGGGGTCTCTTTTCTTTTTTTGTTTGAAGGAACGGGGGGGGGGGGGTTAGGGGGTTGGTTTCAAAATGGTGTTGGTGTAGTTTGGTTGTTTTGGGTTTCAGTACCGTTTGATGTTAGACCTGTATTGAAAGTGTTAATGTAATATGTTCGTTTAGAAAAGTGAATTGGATTGTAGATGTGACTGGAGTTTATTTGAGAAATGTTATAGTGTTGACGGGGAAGAAGCACCTGGATTTTCTACTCATCGTCCTCCTCCTCCTTCTCCTCCTCCTACGTCTTCTACTTCTTCTTCTGCTTCTTCCTCTTCCTGAGGCCATTTAGACTGAAAAAAGTAGCTGATTGTGATTGGTACAGTTAAGCCTTTTGTGGTCAAACAAAGATCATAGAAGAATTGTTAATCAATTATTCTGCTAAGTACTGTAGCTGATGTAGTTTTAGACGCAAAACATGAGCGATTTGTGTGACTGTTACAGATTTAGCATTTTGTAGTGAAAAAAAAGTCAGGTATTTATTCATTAAATTAATGAACATACTTCAAGCGAAGAGGATGGATAAAGCTGACGGGGACATGGCATCAATAGCTACCATCAAATGAGATGTGACTTACCCCACATGTGAACTAATGAACTTCAACAACGAGCTAGGGAAAATACTTTGCACGTATCGTTCATCAGCCATCTTGGCTTGTTCGGTGATTTTATTTTTAGCGAACAGTTGTTTTGTTGTTGTTTTTTATCAGTTACCATGATTCATTCAGAAATGCTAACTTTTTTTTTTTTTTTGGTCTTCAATATTTTTTTTCCTGAAATGTTTGACATTCATTGTTTACCATACTTTTTAATGTGCTTTTTCTTGTACAGTCTGGTGCTCCCACCACGAAAGTGTAACCTTAATCCCCTGTCATGACTATATTATTATGTGGACCTAGATAAACCATCACCATTCAAAATCGTCCAATCTGTCTGTCTGTGGCTGTGTCTGTCTCTCTCTCTGTCTCTGTCTGGTCGTCTGTCTGTCTGTCTGTCTGTCTCTCTCTCTCTCTCTCTCTCTCTCTCTCTCTCTCTTCTCTCTCTCTCTCTCTCTGGCTCTCTCCCTCTGTCTCTCTCTCTCTCTCTTTGTCTGTCTGTCTGTCTGTCTGTCTGTCTCTCTCTCTCTCTCTCTCTCTCTCTCTCTCTCTCTCTCTCTCTCTCTCTCTCTTGTCTCCCCCATCTCTCTTTCTCTCCCCCTCACTCTCAGAGAGATTTCAACCATTTTTTCTCTCTCTCCCTTACAATACCCCACCCCATCTTCTATTTCATGTTCACAGAAACTACTATGTATTTTAATAATAATAATAATAAAGTCACTAACAAAGGGATAGTGTGGGTGAGGGGGGAGGTGGTGGTTAGTATGTGGTCAGTCCAAGTCTGCCAGGAATGAATTAACTGTGAAGAAAGTGGCCACTGACTGCCCTTGGGCAACAAACAAGTATTGTACGGTCTTTTTCCCTGGTCTCTGCTGCACTGTAGAACTACGAGAGAATAAAAAAAAAACAAGAGGGTTTTCTTGAAGGCACACATATGCATGGTTTTCACCGACTTGTCAATAAAAAACAAGTGTTCACATTTTGCGATGGTGTGTCTTGTTGTGTGTGTTTGTTGTGTTGGTGTTGGTGTTGGTGTTGGTGTGGTTCGTTGTTTGTGTGTTGTGTGTGTGTGTGTTGTGTGTGTGTGTGTGTGTGTGTGTGTGTGTGTGTATGTGTGTGTGTGTGTGCGCGCGTGTGTGTGGGTGTGTGGGTGTGGGTGTGGGTGTGTGGGTGTGGGGGTGTATGTCTATGTCTGTGTCAGTGTCTGTGTCTGTCTATATGTGTCTGTGTGTGGGAGGGGGGAGGAGGGATGTTGATGGAGGAGTGTGAGGTGTGCGTGCGTGCGTGCGTGTGTGTGTGTGTGTGTGTGTGTGTGTGTGTGTGTGTGTGTGTGTGTGTGTGTGTGTGTGTGTGTGTGTGTGTTTGGGCGCAAGCGTACGTGCGCGCGGCGTGTGTGTGTGTGTGTGTGTGTGTGTGTGTGTGTGTGCGTGCGTGCGTGCGTATGTGTTTGAGAGAGAGAGAGTGAGTGTGTGTGTGTGTTTATGTGTATGTGAGCGTGTGTGAGAGAGAGAGAGATAGTGAGTGTGTGTGTGTGTGTGCGTGCGTGCGTGTGTGTGTGCGTGCGTGTGTGTGTGTGTGCGTGTGTCCAAAAGTCAGAAAGTGAGATGTGAAAAATCGATTCCCGTTTAAGCCCAAACTTTACCACCATCCATCACACCTGGAGCAGTGGTCTGGGTACTCGTCTTTCGGATGAAATGACAAACCGAAGTCCCGTGTGTCCAGCACACATTCAGCACACGTAATAGAACCCACGGCAACAAGACAGCCGTTCCTGGTAACATTATGTAGGGGAAAAAGCTAGTCTTAGGAAGAAATAACTACACAGGCAGACAGATCTTTTGGCAAAAGGTAGTCCTGCTGTTGTGGCCACGAACTGTACCCCAGTAGATCAGCCCGAATTTTATGCAGACACATCTGTTTTGACTGAAAATAGTATACCATACATTACAATATAAAAAAGTACAATCCATTACAATACAATGCAATGCAATACAACGCAATGAAATTCCGTGTAGTTCACACACACACAATTCCACACAATACGCTCAATAGAATACAGCACAATGCAACACATTCCAATACAATACAACGCAGTACAATACAATACATTACAACACAGAACAATACAACGCAACGCAATACAATACACAACACAACACGGTACAATACAGAATAAAACATAACACAACACAAAGCAATACAACACATTGTAATACAAACACTACATAGTACAATAGAACACAATCTAATGCAACAAAATACGACATTAAACAGCACAGTACAAAAGGACTAGCAAAAACAATACTGCAAGGCACTGTCAAGGAGAAAGAAAAAGAGGCAGACCAAGAAAGATGAAGGACAACATCACGAATAGACAGGCCTAGAAGTCAACAAAACCCCGAAAGGCAAAAACAGAGACATGGAATGAGGAAATGGTTGCCAAGTCTCATGGGTGCCACCAAGGTCGCCAGACTACAGGATACATACATACATACATACATACATACATACATGCATGCATACAGTACAAGTAACAGTACAGTACAGTACAGTACAGTACAGTACAGTACAGTACAGTACAGTACAGTACAACATAACTAATACCGTACAGTATAATACAGTACAGTGAAGAGTCGGTTGGTTAAAATCAGAAGAACTATCCACTACAAGTTTTATTTCACAATTCATAATTTCACAATAGTTTATTCCCAGTAACTCTTTTGAGCTATAGGAAAACGAAAAGGTCGTACATATGAATAAATGAATGATTGGTATAAAGAGGAAAAGCAAAAACATAAGTGCACAACATAGAAGGAAAGGCTCTTTGAAAGGGAGAGCAATGTATTTCCTTCCTGAGAAGGAAAGAATTTTCCCCCTTGGTATGTTCCAGCATAAAATCGATTTGAGGTTAAAAAAAATTATTTCACGAACCTTTCTCTCCCTCTCTCTCTCCTATCCTAAAACTTATCATTAGATTGGGGGTGCTTTGTTTTTGTTGTGTTGGGGGGAGGGGGGTTCTTTGTTTGTTTTATTCCTCACATACGTTAACGCCTTTTTGGACTTTTTAATTTCATTCTCTTGGACACGACTTGAAAAATTTTATGTTTGGGTGTACATCATAATGTTGTTGGTGGTTGTTTTTTTAATGTTTGTTGTTAAGTGTTTTTTGTTAGTTTTTTTTCTTCATAATATTGTTTTAAATTTAGAAAGATTTGTGAAAATGATTTGATATGGTTATACATAATTTTTCGTTCGGGTTCGCCCTCTTCTCTGCTGTCTTCTCTCTATTTTAATTTCTTGGATTTACTTAATTATAATCAGTGTATCTGTCTTGACATTAATGTTCGGGTCTGTTGGGGATTATGTGTTTGTTGAATACATATCTATCTCTTTTGTTTAAATATTTATCAATGTATCCAGTGGGGAGGTTATGCGTTTGTTGGATGTATACCTATCTCTCTTCTTTTTTTAATATCCTAGGTTGAACTTGTATTTATGGTGATGGTGTTTTTATTTTGTTTTGTTTTGTTTTTGTTGTTGATTTTTTGTTGTTTTCCTATTCCCTAACTAGGTGCAAGGGCCGGATAAAACAAAAGCATGCAAATTCTTACTCTGTAACCCTTGAAAAAAAATTAAATTCCATTCGTTCATTCTCTTTTGTGCAACACGCACACATGTATCTTTACCCCTCACACACGGCTCACGTTTCTCAGTGTGTGTAACACTGATTAATTCGCTGTGAGAGTAGGATCCACTATTGTTGATAGTAGTGCAATATATATATATATATATATATATATATATATATATATATATATATATATAATATATATAATATTTGGGACCAAGAACAAAAGATTTTAAAAAATATTCCCAGAATCTTGTGTGTGTGTGTGTGTGGGGTGTGTGTGTGTGTGTGTGTGTGTGTGTGTGTGTGTGTGTGTGTGTTTGTGTGTGTGAATACTCTACGGAATGCTTCAAACAAATGCGCGCGACGCTTTTTAATTGTCTCCACCTGATAAAAGATCGCTGTTGTCTTCTTTGGGATGACTAAAATTCATAAAGGCTCGCTCTACCATGGGAGTTAATTCCTGCGCATGCGCAGAGCTTCCAAATTCTCTCCCTTCAATTAAAGAATACTGATGCCTTCTTTAGGACTACTAAAAATCATAACGGATCGTTCGATTAAGGGAGTTAATTAGGGAAAGTCGGATGACATCTATGCAATGTCGATTTGTGGTGTCCCTAACGTTATACAGCGAGCTCCGGCTCGTGTAGTAGGCTACTCTAGAGCTTGCGCGGCCCTGGCTCCCGTTGCTTTTTCGAATTTTGCTATTTTTGGGGTGGCCCGAGGCGCTGGAACAAAACGACCTTCTGACCTGCTACAGTCCCTAAATCGGAGTGCTTCCGCTGGAACTATAATCTCAACAGCAACGTCCCTAGCGTTGCTCAATAATGACACCGTATTAAATCGCAGAAAAATTTCCATCCACACGTTGAATGACTTACAACTCTTTCACTGACTCACTCACTCACTCCAAAAATTTTCTCCTGGAGTTAACACCAGTGCCGACTCCACTCTCCCCAAAAAGTCCTTCGGACGAGACTTTAAACCGAGGCCCCGTGTGCGAACGCACGTAGAACATCTTGCGCACACGTTAAATCCTGTTCAGCTTTTCGTAAGAGTAGGCCATCGTGTGCCGGTGGGAACAGATCCATGTCCCAAAGGACGTAGGGGGGACATGAGAGAAGACGCAACAGAGATCTTTTTCCATGCTTCACGATCCTGTGTGGCTTGTAGGAGGTGTTGCAGGGGTTGGGCGGTCCAGTCTTTATGTTGTCAACCCATGATTTCTTTTGGCGGCCTCTTCTTCTCTTGCCCTCGACTCTTCCTTGCAAGATGGTTTTTGCTAGGGTGTTGTGTCTGTGGTGTGACCAAACCACATCAGCTTTCTCCTCTTTATGGTGGAGAGCAAAGGCTCTTGGGGGCCCACACGCTTTTTGATTTCTTCTTTCACATAGTTGTTGGTCTTGTGTTCTTTGTATGATATTTTGAGGAGTCTTCTGTGGCACTTGTTCTCGAATGCTTGGATTCTCCTTTCTAACTCTTTACTCAGTTATAAATCGAGGGTTACCTGCCTGAAGCGGATATCGCGGTTCGACATAGTTTCGAGAAAATGGCGTTTGAAAGTTTCACATCCCTGTGGGCTTTGTGCCTTTTATGCTGTATCCTTTAGCCTGTGATAATTATTTTGTCACATATATTCGCTTTTCATATCCGAAGTTTCGATGGCAACAAGTATTGTTTTTATTGAATGACACCTTCTTGTTCAACCACAGTAGGAGCTATCCAAGTTGGAAAGATGATAAGTGAAACGAAACTAGCCCGCCCTGATTGCCGAACCTGCTAAGGGCGGCACAGGCATTGCGCTGTGGCGGGAAAGTAAAATTAACTAAGGATGCCAGAAGGGGCCCTCTACTTGAAGTGTGTTTGACAAGCCTCCAGCCTGCCAGCTGCTGTTCCGCCGGAAGCGGCGACTTGGCGTCGGGCAATTACCGTAGGGAGGGCTGGACAGCTCTGGGACCATGAAATGTGGTTTAAATCTTTGTTACCATCGTTTTACATCACTGACTGTATAAATTAGGGACCGCGAGAAGCGGCTATTTCAGAA
>CM060330.1:45430540-45445540 GCA_030674155.1 Stramonita haemastoma
CACACACACACACACACACACACACACACACACACACACACACACACCCTGAATGTTAGAACATTGCGCTCGCAATCTTTCAACCCGGGTTCGAATCCCGTTCGAGGGGATTTTTCCCCTGGAGTTAACATCAGTGCTGACTCCACCCTCTCCAAAAGTCCTTCGGATGAGACTAGAAACCAAGGCCGCGTGTGCGAGCGCACACAGAGCATCTTGCGCACACTTTAAATCCTGTTCCGCTTTTCGAAAAAGTAGGTTTTTGCGTGGGGGGGTGGGGGGGACAGATGAGAAAATTGAAAAAAACTGTATACACACGACGGAGACGGAATGTAAAAAAGAAAGGCACGCGAGTTTATTCCATTATCCTCGATATAAAAGAATAAATAAATGAATTAATAAACACGCTTTCTTCGGATGAGACTATAAACTGAAGTCCTGTGTGCGAACACACACACACACACACACACACACACACACACACACACACACACACACACACACACCACACACACACACAGTCCTTCGGATGAGACTATGAACCGAGGTCACGTGTGTGAACGCACGCAGAACATCTTCCGCACACATTTAAACCCGTTCTGCTTTTCGGAAGAATAGGCCATTGTGTGTCAGTGGGAGCAGATGACAAAAAATTTACGAAACTGCATAAACACGGGGGCTGGATGCAAAAAAAGCACACAGAGTGCTTATTTCATTATCTTCGAAATAAAACCACACACACACCACACACACACACACACACACACACACACACACACACACACACACACACACACACAACACACACACACATTTTTTTTATTATCATTTATTTTTATTTTTAAGGCCTCAGTTGCATGCAGATCATGGAGCACCATCTTTTTCATATCTTTTTGGTGGGCGCTTCACACGTCTCTCTTGGCAAAAAAAAAAACACTCAAAAAAGCAACAACAAAAAAGGAAAAATGTGCCCTTTCCCATCCCTTCTTTTCCCTGTCATCCATGAACCTGAGTCAGCACTTCTCTTACCTACCTACGTCCAGAGCACTAACTGCCCCGGTGTGAATTGCTGCCTGTGTCTATTCATGTTCAGCAGCAGTGAACAGTCGGCTGGGTTTATTGTTGCTCTAGTGTGTGCTGCTGCTGCATGCGTTTCTACACGTGTAAACGAGTGATATACATTTGTCTGGGTTTATGTTTGCTCTAGTGTGTTTGTGGTAGTGTTAAGTTTTTATCCTTTAATTTTTTTTTCTGGCTTTTGCTGCATGCTTTCCTGACAATTTTGTGCCTTTGTTTTTCCTGGGCCTAGTTGGGGTTTTTTCGGGGGGTGGGGGTGGGCAATCACACTTGTATTTATTTCACAACCTTCTGCTCTCGAAATTCATTCAGCGGGTATTGCAGCGTGGTCACTACAAATAAAGATGACTATTTCCTGACCTAACATCAGTTGTGACAGGACTATATACCAGACTTCATTTTTAAACAGATCATCTGAATGCATTCAGGGAAAATAGAGCTAGAGATGACCTGATATCAGGGACTGTCTATAACAAGGTTCACAATGGGACTATGAATTAAATGCATATGGACAAATACTTCATTTGAATTCACAAAAACAGCGCCCAAAAAACCCTCTGGAGTTTTGCAAACACACAAAAAAAATCATTTCAAAGCCATTATCCAATCAGAAAATTGGGGAACAAGCCCTCAATCTCTAGCCCAGCTTATATCAAACCATCTAAGGATTAAAAAATATATACAGCTTTATAATCATACCACCAGAATAAAACGAGAGGAAACTCGTAATTTATAACTAATAAACCTAACAAAACTATCAGGGCACCCAAGCACTTTTCAACGGATTGATGAAATAGAAAAAAAGGAAAACTTTTTTTTTTTTTTTAGCAATGATCATTTATAGGATTATGAAAACTTTTGGAATTGAAAAAAGAAATCTGTTTATATCAATAATTATTATAAGAGTATCTTTACTATTTTTTTCAACACCTTTCTAAGAAAAAAATCTTGAAAGAAACCTATGTATAAACAAAGTCAATAGAAAATTTTGGAACATTTCATGGTGATCAACTCTTCAGTATAAAGGGAGGAACCTTATTTCATGACACCAACTCAATAGGAATGAAAGTTAATACTTCATACCAACTAGTTCACTAGGAAGGGAAAAGCTTCATACAACACCAACTTACTACACAGGGAAGAACTGTAAACCTTGAAAAAACTAGATTAATCTGAATCAAAATCTACACGTGAAAAGTGACAAAGATGAAACAGGGCATGGACTCCATACACTACAGCAGGCCCTTTTCCCCAGTACTACAACTGTCAAGAGTTAGCTTTAGCTTTAAACTAACATTTGTCTATAAAAAAAAAAAAAAATGATAATATAAAAAATATATAAAAAACAACAACAAAAAACATTCGTCTGCATGTCTTTTCTCTTGCACAAATAGAAACACTAATAATTATGATGATATATGGGATTTATATAGCGCTTATACCGTTTTCTGAGGAATGAAGTATTTTCCGCTTCCCTTTTTGTTGTTCTCTCATGCAACTGTTGTTCCAAGTATGCTAGCAATGCAATCAATGTGAAGGTAACTAGGTTGGCAACAACTCAATATGAAGGGAAGAGTTTTATACCTAATAACACCTGGCTCAATAACAACTACCTAATAACAACTAGAATAAAGGAAATAACTTCTTTGATATCAACCAACTCATTCCAAGGAACAATTTTACTTTTTTTGACACCAACCCATATTAAGAAAATAACCTTTTACACGTGTACCAGCGAACTCAACCTGAAGGAAAGAACTTTTTGCTTTGATAGAACTAACTCAATATAAAGGGAAGAGCCTGCTAACACCAACTAAATGAATATGGTGGGGAAAACTTTATACTCTGATACAAAAAACAAAGAAATATGAAAGGGGGAGCTCTATACTTTTGTAATAACTGAATCTGAAGAAAAAAGTTTACAGTTTGATAACTATCTTGATACCAAGCTTGGAACTTTATTCTTTGAGCCAACTTGGAATGAAAAAAACAACAACCCAAACTTAGTGACAACTCAAAAGGAAGGAAAGAGATCTACACTAACCAACCAAGTGACTTAATGTAAAAGAAAAAAAACCCAACATACTTGATAACCAGTAGAATTTGAAGTCAAAACTACGTGTCAAGCTATTGAGGTTAAAACTGTGTAACTCTCATACATTAAGCACTTTTTCAGTATTGCCGTTATTTTCAAAGGTTATCAGAACACTGTTTTTTTCTGTTGTTATATAGCTCCATCGAAGATATCCGATTTATGGACTGTGGTCGCAAGCCATCCTACTTTGGTCCTGCAGAAAACTAAAAATAGAACAATTCTTGAAGCATCAGTGCTATGCAAGCATAAGGATGCTATAATCATTTATTTATTTTTCTGCATATCATCTCTTTTGCAAATCATGTCTCTATCACGGTAAATAAAATATTTCCAAGCGGTCAGTACCCCCAAACCCCTCTTTCCCTGTGCTGCTGTTCCCTTATACAGCTGTTTCCCCATACCGCAGAACTGAGTCATAGTTAAGGAATCCGTGTCAAAGAGTTAATAGTTAGGATCAAACTGGTGAAGTGTTAGGGTTTGCGGCATGGGGCAAGAACTAGGGTTAGAGTGGAGTGTTGACAGCTCCAGGGAACAGCACTACAGGGAAAAAGGAGTATCGGGAAAAGTACTGCTCTTTCTTCAAACATCCTGCACTCAGCTTGTGCAATAGTTTTCTCTCTTAAGCTGATCCCGCAAAGTCGAGGTAAAATGATTTGTTTCTGTGAAATAGGCGATGCTATACCAGTAATGACTATGGCAAAGATTTGCATCACAACAAACGTCTGAAGCCGAGTGTACATTTCCAGTTTTCATTTCGTCTCTGTTTTGTACAAGTACTTCTGATCCGAAATCATATTTAGAATTTTGAGCATTTTTGGCGCCAAAACAAAACGACGTTGTGAGCCAGTAAAAGCTTTACAATGTTCTTTCAAAAGCAATCAAAATAGAAAATTGAGCGCGCTCTGGGGTGTGTGTGGTGTGTGTGTGTGTGTGTGTGTGTGTGTGTTGTGTGTGTTGTGTGTGTTGTGTGTGTGTGTGTGTGTGTGTGTGTGTGTGTGTGTGTGTGTGTGTGTGTGTGTGTGTGTGTTGTGTTGTGTGTGTGGCGTGTGCGTGTGTGTGAGTGCCTATTGTGTTAGTGATCTAATCCTCGCCATATCTCAGTATAAGAAAAACGTTCTCACATTACCACAAGCTGGGATATGAAGAAAATGACATTTTACTTTGGAACCGAAAAAATATAAAAAGAAAAAGATTATAATACATGTAGTAGCAAAATATTCAAGAAAGAAAATACTTAGGAACTATTTCAACATGGAGGAAGATCTTTATACTTCGACACCTTTGGTACCAACTAAAAAGGTAAAGAAAAAACTTTATACTTCGATAGCAATAACTCAATACAAAAGGTTTTTTCCCTAATTTTGACACGAACTAATTCAATATACAAGAAAGAATGTTATAAATTGATACCAGCTAACTTATTATGAACGAAAGAAACTTTATGCTTGGACACCAAATAACTCCTCCAAAAAACTTACTTTATGATTTGATGCTAACAATCACTATGAAGGGGAGACTATCATACCTTTACACAAACTGAACAGGAAGGGGGAAAACACAAAATTTAAAACTACCTCAATATAAAAGAAAAGGCTTTGGACTTTGATGCCAACTTAATAACACAAATGAAGGAATTTTATACTCCCATACCAAATAACTCAACATGTAGAAAAATATTCAATGAAAAGAAAACTTGGATACAAAATAAATGTGAAAGACAGATGTTTATACTTTGATACCAACTACTCAAATGTAAGCTAAATAAAAGTGTTATGAAAAATGATGGAACAAAAATAAAAGACCTGCATGCATATGGTAAGCAGCTAACTGGATATTGGGGAAAGAGCTTTACACCTTGATATCACCTAACTAGACAAGGAGTAAGGAACTCTACACTCTGACAGTAATAAAACAATGTGAAATAACTGTACACTTCGTATATGCTTATTTGACATGGAGGAAACAGCTTTTGCTTTTGATAGACAGACAGACAGACAGACAGACAGACAGACAGGACAGGCAGGCAGGCAGGCAGGCAGGCAGGCAGGGCAGGCAGGCAGGCAGGCAGGCAGGCAGACAGATCGAGAGAGAGAGAGAGAGAGGAGGGGAGAGAGAGAGAGGAGAGAGAGAGAGAGAGAGGAGAGAGAGAGAGAGAGAGAGAGAGAGAGAGTCAAGTTAAAATCTATTTTTTATATCGAGGATAATGGAATAAGCATTCATGTGCTTTTTTTATCCAGTCCCCGTGTGTATGCAGTTTTGTAAATATCTGTTCCTACTGGCACACAATGGCCTACTCTAACGAAAAGCGGAACAGGATTTAACGTGTGTGCAAGATGTTCTGCATGCGTTCGCACACGGGGCCTCGGTTTAAAATCTCATGGGAAGGACTTTTGGTGAGAGTGGAGAGAGAGAGAGAGAGAGAGAGGAGAGAGAGAGAGGAGAGAGAGAGAGAGAGTGAGGAGAGAGAGAGAGAGAGAGAGAGAGAGTCACATTTATTGGGAAACAAATGCACATGCAGAAAGTAATTATTTTTTAAGTAATGGGAGGTAATGCTCTGGTGGCGATGTGCTCTCCCTTTGGAGGTCAGCTTGAATTTCGCACAGAGAAATTTACCATAACAAAATTAATTACACTATGCGATGTGATGCGATGCCATGCGGAACGGCACGCATGCACCCGACCCGGACTGTCTCGACCCGACCCACCGACCCGACCGCCCCGACCGACGCGACGCGACGCGACGCGACCAGACATGGCAAGCGACCTGACCCGACCGACACGACACGACGCTACACGACGCGACCCAACCCGACACAGCGCGGCAAGGCACGGCACAACACGACACACCACAACGGTAAGACGGAAAAAATAATAGGCCTACTTACTGGAGTTGTGTAGTTCCATTCCTGACATGCAAGAATGTGGCAGAAATCCCACTGCGAGTCACTGGGCAGTGCAGTGTTCCACGGTGAAGTGTTCCGCGGTGAAGTGTTCTGTGGTGAAGTGTTCCGCGGTGAAGTGCTTCCGTGGTGAAGTGCTCCGTGGTGAAGTGTTCCGTGGTGAAGTGTTCCGTGGTGAGTGGTTCCATGGTGAAGTGTGTTCGTGGTGCAGCGTTGTATGGTTTAGTCCACTGCGGTGTAGTTTTCCATGTAGATTAGCAGGCCTGAAAAGGAAGAGCAGTGTGTAAGAACACATCATAAAACAATTGATTTTAATTTAACAAGATCATCATGCTGTGGACAACATTCCAACCATTCTCTTGGCACCACTGACAACCATTTCTTGGCACCACTGAAATGTCTATTTGTGGGGCTCCGCTGCTAAAGTGAACATCTTGCCCTCGCATTACCAACTATCCCTTTGTGCTAGAATGCAGGCCTGCTACAGCCAGCCAGGTCAGCAGTATACCCGATCAAACCTAACCAGCCTGCACCCTGCTACCTGGAAAACAGACAGGCTCTGCCAGGTACACATTATCCCCCGGAAACACTTCTGAAAAACAAACTCCAGTGCCCCACCGACTCCTGGAGGAGTTAAGAGAGAAGTCCCCTCCACAGCACTGGAGAGCTGATCACAGTGGACAATGCAGAACTTTGAGAGGTACACTGGGAACTGGAGCCTGTCTCAGTGAAATAAAATACCACAGAAATCGGAAATGATGTTTTCCCTGGAGAGCGCATCCTTGATCATTTTTTAGTTCACTAGCCCTAAAACAAACACCCTGTTGTTGCACACAATATTGTGCAGTGTTTATACACTTGAGATTTTGGGGCCTAAAAAATAAACTTCGACTCCGGGCTATTTCACGATAGATTACACTTACTCCGAATTTTGTACAAAGAATATTATCACTGTTTTAGGATTATTATCATTATCATCTTTAGTAGTATTTTCGTATATCATCATCATCATCATTATATATTATTATTATTATTATTATTATTATTATTATTATTATTATTATTATTATTATTATTATTATTATTATTATTATTGTTGTTGTTGTTATTATTATTATCATTATTCTTATTCTTATCATTATTATCATTAGTCTCTAGAGACTAGAGTGCAAACTCCATAGTCTTTCGAGACTGATGGGTGCCTATTATTTTTATTTTTTTATTTTTTAATTTATTATTATTATTTTTTATTATTATTATTATTATTATTATTATTATTATTATTATTATTATTATATTATTATTATTATTATTATTTTGTGGGTCATTGGTGTAAACAAAGTTCAAATGCCAATATTAAAATGTTATGCTTTAAACTATGTAAAGATTGTCTTCCTCCATTACATACTCTTAGTATGAGCTTTACACTCCATAAAAGGATAAAAAAAATCTTCTGAAGACAGATACAGCTGCCTATATAGTAAAGCACTTGAAAAAAACAAACCGGCCAAAATCGCAAACTTCTTATAATATTTTTTCTAATCTCAGTGATTTTCCTAAGTATGATGTGCGAAACAGAGTACATGTTCTTGAGTACTCTCAGAAGGTTAAGCTATGGAACGGCCAACAACAACAACAGATCACATACTGGTATTACCTTTATGGGTGCTTCCACTAGCTCGTGCCGCAACCTCAGGCATTGAAGTACCTAGGACGGGAACAGTCTTGATGACAAAAGGATTCTTCTTCTTCGTCGAACGCTCTGACAGCAGCCTGTGTCTGTCCCATGAGCAAAATTGCGTTGCGATCGCATTAAGCGTCCGACAAGTCAGGTCCAGCGCTTCCGACTTCGGCATGGCGATGACAGAATGATTCTAGGAAAAGAAAATCAAGATATTTTGAGCTCAAATGCTTGCACGCATGCACGCACGCACACACGCACACATACACGCACGCACGCACGCACGCACACAAGCCGGCCACTCACAAAAAGAAGCGAGTGGAAGATAGACAAATAAAACAGAGAGGAAGAGAGAGAGAGAGACAGACAGACAGACAGACAGACAGACAGACAGACAGACAGACAGACAGAGAAGAGAGAGGAGAGAGAGGGAGAGAGAGAGAGAGAGGAGGAGATGGAGAGAGAGGGAGAGAGACAGAGACAGAGAGAGAATTATACATATTATATACTTTTTTTTTATATATTATATATATATTCTGGGGGGATGTATTTATATACAGAGAGGGGAATGGAGCGGCGCGCGAGCGAGAGCGAGAGCGAGAGAGAGAGAGACAGACAGACAGACAGACAGACAGACAGACAGACAGACAGACAGACAGATATACAGACAGACAGACAGACAGAGTGAGAGACAGAGACAAAGAGACAGACAGACAGACAGAGAGACAGAGACAAAGAGACAGGGACAGAGAGAATAACACTGATGCCAGAACAACAAATTTAGCACTGAAGAAGGCTATAAGAGTTTTCCTAGATTCGAACCCAGTTTGTCTGGAGATAGGGAATTGGAAAAAAAGTCACATATCAGCACCACACCACACGATATAACAGAGTTAAACAAATGCAATACGATAGGATACAACACAATAGTAGTAAACAATACAGTACAATACGATACAATATTATACAACACAAGATACGATGCAACGGAAACGCCCAACAAAAACAACAATTACAGCAACTACAACAAGATGACACACGGGTAGGGGCCTATACCTTATTGGGTGTTTCCACTTGCTCGTGCCGCGTCCTCAGGCATTGAAGTACCTAGGACGGGAACAGCCTTGATGACGGAAGGATTTCTACACAAAAAATTGAGACATTTCAAAACGAATGCCTGCACACGGGGCACACACACACACACTCTCCGTCTCTCTCTCTCTTTTATATATATATATGTATATATATATGGAGAGAGAGAGAGAGAGAGAGAGAGAGAGAGAGAGAGAGAGAGAGGAGAGAGAGAGAGAGAGAGAGGAGAGAGAGAGAGAGAGAGAGAAGAGAGAGATTATGTATATATGTTGTGTATTCTCTACATTTCAGAAAATGCAGTTTCTAGGGATGTTTTAGCAATTAACGGTGTCTAAGCTTTTCTTCACATCAACTGCTGGCGATTTGTTTGGTCTGTGTCGAATTTCTAATTGTTACAATTATGAAATCTTTGATACCCAGGTTTAATCTTGACAGTGCTTAACACATCAGGGGGACATTTTGTCATCATCTTTCATAACTTCTATTCATGCTTGCTGGTGCTTTACTTTCATTCATGTATACAGGCATGCGGAATATCAAAAAGGCCCCATAAAGGTCTGGAAGTTTGGTCTCTTTCGGTAAGTTATGGAAACACGGGAATATTCAACATAAATCTTAAAACTTCGCAGTGGTACCCGAAAAACAAAAGCACAAAAAAGAAGAAAACATTGCACGTGTACTTACCTCTGTGAGGTCTTGATACGTGTAACAATCACGATCAGAGACGGGGCCAGAGAACTAAGATGACCCACATGACTTTTTGACATCTATGCTAAGACTTTTAAGGAATCAGGGCGAGTGGAAGAGACCCGGGAGGTCGAGCAAATGCTTGAACAAAGTCTGGGGGCTGGATGTGTCCTTTCCCCTTGAGCACTGTGTGCAAGGGTTTTACTGGCTGTGCCAGTTTAGGACACCACACCCAATGTCGACGTCTAGTCTGCCAGTCTTTGTGATCACAGAGTAAGGTTCAAAGGCTCTTGATGAAGTTCTGAAATCCGCGATCGTTGAGCCTTACCGAAAACTCCAGGGACAAATTTTGATTTGGGAAATGTGAAAGACTGAGGTACACGTGTGAACATGATGCACGCAGGCATAGACAGGTTGTACTCGGTACAAAGATACCTGTGAAGAATGCAAGGTAGCCCTTTCATGGAAGGAGGCTTTGCAATTCTTACTTTTCACATGCTGCTGCATGTCGAATGTCCGATGTCCACAGAGACCCCAGCCCTCACTGCTCTCATCGCATTTGATCCCTGAATTGTTTCAGAGATACGAGGTCATGCAGACATGATGCGAAAGCCCCCAAACTTCTATCAACTTTGCTCTTCAGCCTATGGGATCTGATCCTAGATCCCTGGGCAACAATGCTAAGACTGCACTGGATTCGCCCTTCAGGGGCTGGTCTTTCAGGAGTTTGCCCTTCAGGGGCTGGTCTTTCAGGAGTTTGCCCTTCATGGGCTGGTCTTTCAGGAGTGTGCCCTTGCTTCAGGGGCCTCGGTGGCTTTCAGGAGTTTGCCCTTCAGGGGCTGGTCTTTCAGGAGTTTGCCCTTCAGGGGCTGGTCTTTCAGGAGTTTGCCCTTCAGGGGCTGGTCTTTCAGGAGTTTGCCCTTGAGGGGCTGGTCTTTCAGGAGTTTGCCCTTGAGGGGCTGGTCTTTCAGGAGTGTGCCCTTCAGGGGCTGGTCTTTCAGGAGTTGCCCTTCAGGGGCTGGTCTTTCAGGAGTGTGCCTTTCAGGAGTTGGTCTTTAGGAGTTTGCCCTTGAGGGGCGGGTCTTTTGGGATTTTGCCCTTTTGGGGCCTGTTTTGCAAGCAGGATTTTGCCCTTCAGGGGCTTATTTTGCATGTTGCCCTTCAGGGTCTGTTTTGCATGCAGGATTTTGCCCTTCAGGGGCCTGTTTTGCATGCAGGATTTTGCCCTTCAGGGGCCTGTTTTGCATGCAGGATTTTGCCCTTCAGGGGCCTGTTTTGCATACGGGATTTGTCCTTCAGGGGCTTGTCTTGCAGGGTGCTGCCATTCGGGGGGCTTGTCTTGCATGATGCAGCCCTTTAGTTAAAGTCTGTCACGAGCCTAAGGCACATCAGGCCGGTGCTTATCCCAGTTTCTGTGGCGTTAAGCGACTGAGAGTCATAGACTCCCCCCTGGATAGGACGCCAGTCTATCGCAGGGTTAACCCCCAACACAAGGTTGGTACCCCTTTTACACCTGGGTGGGGTGAGAAAATAGCCGTAAAGTGCCTTTTCCAAGGGCACAACGCCATAGCCGAAAGCTGGGATCGAACCCGCAACCTTTAGATTACGAGTCCAACGCCCTAACCACTAGACTACAGGGCGGCAATGCAGCCCTTTAGGAGCTCGTTTTTCCAGACTTTGCCCTTCAGAAGCTCAACCCTTCAGTGCTGTGTTCAAGCATTGCTCCTTGTCTCCGGTTGTTACCCGTCCTCCTATCGGTCTTACATAGGTCAAGTCAAGTCATGTGGGTGAGGACAAGTCCACTGGGCCCTGTGCTCCAGCATCGTGCTGCTGGTGTCTTCACAACCTGCAGTGGACAGACAGATCCAGGAGAGTGGAGATGACCTGGGGAAAGAAACCATGAGCAACTGGCTACTACAGATCCATATCACAATATCCATGGCAAAACTTTTGAGAGGTGGCTGAAATGTTGTTGTCTTTTTTTTAATGATTATGGTTTTTTATTATCTACACTTAGTTCCATGATCCTGTCTTTTTATTGTCTATTTTGGCAGATCCTTTGAAAATATGAAAAAAGTCTTCTGACGTGAGTGCAAGATGTCCTACCAAAAGGTCTTTTGACATGTGTGTTCGTAAGATAATCCAGTTTTTTTTTATCATCTGACGTATGTGTAAGATGTTCTATGAAAAGGTCTTCTGGCGTGTGTGCAAGAAATAAAATGAAAATAGAATAAAATTAAATAGAAAACCAATATGGTACAGATCATAGACTACAGCCATGAGCACCTCATTGCCTTCTATCTAGGATTGTGGTTTTAGCGTTAAAAATTAAATTCTACGAAGAGAAATATTGCGCTCGCAACCCCGGTTCGATTCCTGGTCGAGGGGATTTTTCCCCTGGAGTTAACATCAGTGCTGACTCCACCCTCCCCAAAAGTCCCCGATGAGACTATAAACCGAGGCCCCGTGTGGGAACGCACGCAAATATCTTGCGCACACGTTAAATCCTGTTCCGCTTTTCGCAAGAGTAGGCCATCGTGTGCCGGTGGTAACAGATGACAAGATTTACAAAACTGCATACACACGGGGACAGGATGTAAAAAAGCACACGATGATTAATCCATTATCCTCGATATAAAAGAATAAATAAAATTTCAAAAATACATTAGCATGCATTATAGATATCCCTCCCTCAGTTGAAACAATTCTTTTTCTTCAAAAAATGTTTTTGATCTCTACATTTCCCAGTACTCATTTTCGACAGAAAGATTCTTACGTTAGCTTTCAGACTTTTTTTTGTAACGAACAAGTAGGGTACTGGTTTCAGGCATTCATTGTTAGGACATAGTGTCTTAACACGATTTTCAAAGACAACTTTACAACTGTGGAAAATCTAACCAATAATTATACTTGTGGTAGTAAATAAACAACAGCACTCCTCTGATGTAAAAGTTAGGTCATGCAGTACTGTATCACAACCAAAACAAAATGAAAAATGGGTTTACATTTATAAGATTGCCCAGATTGTTTCTTTACCATTTTAAAATAATTCTCAACTACTCTTTACTTATTTTTTTCTTTTATGTCAAGGATAATGAAATAAGCATTCGTACTTTTTTTTACATCCAGTCGCCGTGAGTATGCAGTTTTTGTGAATTTTCTTCGCACTGTCTGCTGAAGAAATACGTGTACCTTTTTTAAATGCCGTTTCAGAAACACATCCAGTAACTGAAATAAAACTACAAGTAACCATATGAAAAATATGGTGGATATTTTTCCTTTTTTTCTTTTTTTACAGAATTGGAAGACATTTTTTCCCGTAGCTACACCACGTTGTTTTACATACCTTTTCTCTGGAATCTGTGGCCATGATGATGGTAGGGAAGGGAGACTGAAGAGCAGAGTGATGATCTTCCTCCCTCAGGGGATGCTGCTGCAGCATTTCATGTTAGGTTTGTCTGGTCCTTGATGTTGAGGTTGTGTGGTCTTGATGTTGAGTTTGTCTGTCCTGTTGAGTTTGTTGTCCTTATGTTGTTTGTGTGTGTACCTTGTTGTTGAGTGAGTTTGTCTGTTCCGTGTTGAGGTTTGTCTGGTCCTTGATGTTGAGGTTTGTGTGGTCTATGTTGAGGTTTGTGTGGTCCTTGATGTTGAGGTTTATATGGTCCTTGATGTTGAGGTTTGTGTGGTCTATTTGAAGTTTGTGTGGTCCTTGATGTTGAAGTTTGTATGGTCTATGTTGAGGTTTGTCTGGTCCTTGTTGCAAACTCAACTCTTCCTCTGGTGTCTGTGATGTCAGCTCCTGTCTTTGTAACGTTGGTTAGGACAGGTTGCCATGGCAGGTCGCCTGGCCACCCAGTTTTACCTGAACAAAAAAACCACGTAAGTTCATAAGGTAGGTGAAAAATTATACAGCGATATATTTTTTTTTAATCTCAAAGTATGAAAATTTACACCCATGTTATAACAATGACAGTTTTACTCTTTCTATTCTAAAGCAGTGTAAAATTACTTCACAACTGAACTGAATTCAAATAAATTGAAAATTGAATTGAATACCACTTCCAGTCACAGCATATTTATCTGCGAGCAATTTGGGCTTCTCTCTCAGGGTGAGTGCGTTGCCACAAGAGCAGTACCACTCCAAAAAATGTCCTTTTTTAAAGTGTATTAGTTTTCCTATGAGGAGGGCTTTATTCTACAGAATTTTGCTGGAGATCTCTTTCTTGGTGTCGTGGGTTCTTTTACGTGCGCTGAATGTGTGCTGCATGCAGGACCTTGTTCACCATCCGTTCCGAAAGACTTGTATGCAGGCCACCACTCACAGTCTATTGGACGGGATAAAGTTTCGGGCAATAAACGGGGATCAATCTCTAGACCATCGATCCTCCCAATTACCAGTAATGGACAACATTAATGACATCATTGATAGGAGCTGTAGTAAAAGATTCATATCCTCCAGTCTCTAACACACGAATAATGACATGCAACGTTTTTATATTCAGATATCAAATTATTTACGTATTTACTTATTGTCCACATTTTTCTGTCAAGATTAAAGCCAAACCCAACTCATAAATGTAGAGTCAAGCAAACTTAACTGCGCTGACAAAAATGTTTAATATCAGCAAGTGCAAAAATTAACTACAATAACAACACGTTAAAACTTGTTCCGTCTTCCGGAAGAGTAGGCCGTTTTGTAGCGGTAGGAACGGATGATAAAATTATTTTAAAAAACACACACACAAAAACCCGCATGCACACAGGTGTGTGTTTAGACATCATTGTTGAAGTCGGAAAGCGACAACCTTAGCGGTGAGCAAAAATGGTCGCATATGCAAAATTTCATCTTCAGTCAACCTCGGAGCGTGAACCTGAACCTCGGAACGAAAAAAAATTGTAAAGATGATAAAATTCACATTTACCACAGGCAAAAACCACATCGTTCCATTTAACATTATTGTCAGTTCTCTTGTGATCACATCAAAACTGCTCTGCTAAAACTTTCAGCAAGAAAATGCATAAACATGTCTTAAAACACAAGATGTCCATTTGCACCTGTTGATGTAAAGATGCTTGCCTGCCTACCATTTAATATTAGGATCGTTTATCCAAAATATCTTCCTTTGTCTATTTCTCAATTCTACAGCACTATTTGACAATATTGAAAAAGAAAAAAAATCAGCTGTAGGAAGAAGGGGAGCATCTCGACATCTTTCCCATTTCAAGCATTAACATAATTATGAGTAAGGGTTTAGGCCTACACTTTTTTTTGTAGGGGGGTTAGGGAGGGGTTAAGATCTTAAGCTCACACTAAAAACCTTCCCTTAGTTCTTGCTTTAACGTCCTAATCAAAAACAATCTTGCCTTGAAAGTCTGGATGTGTTGTGTTTGTGTGTGTGTGTGTGTGTGTGTGTGTGTGTGTGTGTGTGTGTGTGTGTGTGTGTGTGTGTGTGTGTGTGGTGTGTGTGTGT